>CM043700.1:41380619-41780619 GCA_023935145.1 Bretschneidera sinensis
ATTACAGCGGCACACACAAACGTATCTAAATGTATAAGGTCTATCATAGGCAGTGTAAAGCTTTTGATATGAAATATGTTCAAACACATACCGCACTGGAAGTAATTACAGGTTTCAAATTTGCAAGTCAATTTTCTTAAAAGGTCTAGAACATCATAACATAAGCGCAGTGAAACAAGGTAAACAGAAATGTTACTGGAACCTAGGTACATGTCCAAGTAAAAGGTTTATTAATTTTGAAAAATTTTCCATCAATTCAGAGTATCCAGCACCCATACCCTTATCAGTATCATATCGTGAGGGAAGAGTTACATCAGGATAGAATGAAGAGTCTGATTGTATAAGCAACATGGGTAAACAATATCACAGAAGAAAGTAATTATTGATAACAGCAGGTTCTAGCAGAAACAGAGGACCACAATGTACCAGTGACCTAGAAGTAGGGATGGCAAGGGGTAGAGTACCCGCAAATTTTTCCCTACTTATGCCTAATACCCATTTAAATCACTATCAATGTCCTACCTGTTACCCGCTTATTTTTTACCCATACCTGTTTCTGCTACACTTTTCACTACCATTTGTTACTCGTACTCGTCAGATTACAGGTACGGTTACAAATCAAGACAGGTCTGACCCAATAATTATTTTTTCCCTATTTCTAAAGAAAAATTCATCGTGACAATACATTTTAGATCGTAAATCATCAAAAATAATTCATAATCAAGAATCAAAATGGGTTCGAACCTTTGTAACATCATATTTTTTTCAAGATTATATTAAAATATGTTTTATACATAAGTGTTAAAATTTAAGAGAGTAAAGAGATGTGAGAATTGAAGAGAGTAAAGAGATTGTACAAATGCTTACTTGAGTTCATATTATTGAGAATACAATTAAGAGTATATATAGGTTGTTAAAGGAAAAAAACATTCCTTAAAACAAGGAAGGAAACATGGTCTAAAGTAAGCCTTAAAACAAGGAAGGAAACATGGTCTAAAGTAAGCCTTAAAACAATGAAGGAAACATGGCCTAAAGTAAGCCTTAAAACAAGGAAGGAAACATGGCCTAAAGTAAGTCTTAAAACAATGATGAATATATGGCAAGTGTGAGTGAAGTGGAATAGTTAGTGACCCTAATTAAAGAAAAGAATATGGACTTTTCCATCCATTGACAGCCCCCCTCAAATTGATGCAGGTTGATCAATAAGCATCAATTTGCTGCTTAAGAAGCAATGTCGATGGCGAGTGAGCGCTTTGGTGAAGATATCAGCAATTTGTAGGTCAGTGGAAACATGTGGAAGAGTGATAACACAAGCTTCAAATGCTTCGCGGATAGAGTGACAGTCGACTTCAATATGCTTCGTGCACTCATGATAGATAGGATTGGCCGTGATCTGAATAGCACTTGTATTATCAGCATGTAGAGGTGTAGGATCAGTTGCAGAAAAATCTAGCTCAGCAAGCAAACCTCAAAGCCAAATAATTTCGGAACAAGCAAGAGACATCGCCCGATACTCAGATTCTGTAGATGACTTAGAAACTCTGTCTTGCTTCTTACTCTTCCGTGAGATCAATGCATCACCTAAGAACACACACCAACCAGTAATGGAGCGACGTGTATCAGCACAACCAGCCCAATCAGCGTCGCTATAAGCAGTAAGTCGAGGAGAATTGCCTGCAGGAAAGAATAAGCCATGGGCAGAAGTTCCCTGAACATAGCGTATGATCCTACGGACAGCAACCATATGAAGGTGATGAGGGGTCTGAAGAAACTGGCTGACTTGTTATACTGCAAAGGAAATGTCCGGTCTAGTAATGGTGAGGTAGACAAGACTGCCCACCAACTTTCGGTATAAACTAGGATCAGCAAGTAAATCACCCTCCTCTTTGCGAAGCTTGACATTCAATTCCATGGGAGTATCAATAGAAGTGGCCTCCTGTAGGCCTGCTGTAGCCACCAGGTCACTAGCATACTTATGTTGATTGAGTGAAATACCCGACGGACTACAATGCACCTCAAGACCGAGAAAATATGTAAGAGACCCAAGATTTTTCATATGAAAGGACTCGGAGAGATGGGTCTTGAGCCGGTCAAGTAAAACAGAATCGGAACCAGTAATCACAATATCATCAACATAAACTAAAAGAACAACAATACCCATGTCTGATTTTCGAAGAAAAAAGGAAGTATCATACTTGCTCTGCTTGAATGAGAATTGTAATAAATTAGTTCGAAATTTATTAAACCAAGCCCTTGGAGCTTGTTTGAGACCATAAATGGAGCGACGAAGCTTACACACATGTGAGTTTGGAGAAGGAAACAATCCTGGGGATGGCTTCATATAAATACACTCTTTAAGATCCCCATGAAGAAAAGCATTCTTGACATCCATCTGATGTAATGGCCAATCATTGGAAGCAGCAAGAGCTAGAATCATACGAACAGTGGTCATCTTAGCCACAAGAGCAAAGGTTTCTTCATAATTAACACCATATTCCTGTTTATTTTCAAGTGCAACAAGCCGAGCTTTATAACAATCCAAACTTCCATCAGATCGAACCTTGACAGAGTAAACTCATTTGCAACCCAGGGGGACTATAGTGGAAGGACAAGGTGCAATGTCCCAGGTGTGATTGGCCTCTAAAGCAGCAATTTCTTCCTGCATAGCTTGTCGCCAACAATCATGCTTGACAGCATGTGAGTAGCATGTGGGAATATCAAAATTGGACAATGCAGTAGTAAGAGCAGAAGTAAACCACCCATACCTATCCGGAGGTAAAGATATTCGAGAAGAGCGACGTACCAAGTGTTCTAAAGGTGCTGCAACTGACTGGAGCATGGTAGGATCAGATATCAGTTGAGCCATCGGAAGAGACTGTGGGCGGGAGCGTCTCATATATACAATACCTGGTTTAAAGCGAGAGCTGACTTGATGAAGATCTGAAAATTGTTGCTCAAAGGAGGGGAGGACCACCGTAGAAGAAGAGGGCTCAGAGGACATAGGAAAGAAATGTTGATTTTCAAAGAAAATAACATTCTTAGAAATACGTGTACGATGTAAGGTAGGATCATAGCAAACAAATCCTTTTTGACACACATTATATCCCAAGAATGCACATCTGACAGATTGAGCAGATAATTTATGTCGCTCATGGGGAGGTAAATGGACAAAACATACACAACCAAAGATACAAAGATTATCATAACTAGGTTGTTTAGCAAACAAGCGGAAATAGGGAGACTCCATGTGTAAGATTTAGGAAGGTAAACGATTAATCAAGTGAGTAGCAGTTTTCAAAGCCTCGATCCAGAACATTGATGGAACAGACGATTCTAACAAGAGAGTACGTACCACATCAAGAAGATGACGATTTTTGCGTTCGGCAACCCCATTCTGTTGGGGAGTAGCAGGACATAAACGTTGATGAATAATACCTTTAGAAGCCAAGAATTCCTGAAACTCAGTAGACAAATATTCACCACCAGAATCTGTGCGTAATGTCTTAATAGTCACAGAAAATTGATTGTCAACATATGCTAAAAATTTAGTGAAAGTACGAAAAACCTCATATTTAGAGCGAAGAAAATAAACCCAAGTGAATCTGCTATAATCATCAATGAAAGTCACATAATATTTAAATTTTTCATGTGAACTAACGGGAGAAGGTCCCCAAACATCACTATGGATAAGATCAAAGCAGTGAGAAGCTCTGCTAGCATGTAAAGGAAAGGGAAGAATTTTGCTTTTACCAAGTTTGCAAGAATCACACTTCAGAGATAAAGAAGAACGTTCTTCATTATCAAGAAAACCAGAGTGCAATACATGAGATAAGATCTGAGTATTGGGATGGCCTAAACGACGTTGCCACACCATACTCAGATTTGGAACATTATTGCAAGCAAGAGACTTAATAGACGAAACTGGAGAAATTACTGGGACTGATAAAAATAGTGGAAACAAGCGCCCCACTTTAGGTCCCTTCGCGATCAGCTCTCCCGTTACCTGGTCCTGTACAACACAACCATCACCAGAAAAGTTAACAACACAATTGTTATCAACTAATTGACCAACAGAAATAAGATTCGTGGAAAGTTGAGGAGCAAGAAACACATCAGTGAATTTAGAAGAGGTATCTCCGACAGCAGCAACTGGTAAAGAACTGTCATTGGCAGTCTGAATGGCAGATAGACCAACATAGGGTCGAACATGACACAGAGCGGTGGGAGTATTCGTCATGTGATTAGAGGCCCCCGAGTCTACGTACCAGAGTTTGGTAGAATTTTTACCTTGAAACCCCATTGCAGATAATGCTGAAATTAGCATCTGTTGCACCATTTCGGGTGTGCAGTAATTCGCTGCAGGAGGTCCCGGAACTGGAGAGGCATTGGAAGAAGAGCCAAGAGCTGCGGAGGGTACAATAACAAAAGTCTGAAATGCTTGAGCCTGACGATTCTGTGGGCGGAGACGACATTCTTTGATGATGTGACCCTTCTTCTTACAATAAGAGCAGTATTTCTTGGGACAATTGGCAGTAATATGCCCATATTCCTTACAGCAAAAACACTGCAAGTTTTTAGAATGCATAGGCGGTCTGCGTCCTTGGGCAGCATAAGCAACAGTTCCTGGACTACCATAAGATTGCTCCAGAGTGGCTTGAGTACTAAGACGTTGTTCTTCACGAAGTAACTCACCAAAACAAACATCAAGAGAAGGAACAAGAGATCTATTCAGTAGAGAGAAGCGAATAGATTCATATTCCGGGCGTAGTTTTATAAGAAATTGATCACACCATCTAGTCTCATGGAGTTGCTGAATAGTCGAAAGAGTGGCAACAGGAACAGCCGCTGTAACAAGATTAGTATAGTCAGTCCAAAGAATCAGAAAGGTCGAGTAATAGTCTTGGATAAAAAGACTGCCATGTTGAAAGGTGGCAATTGCATGCTCTAACTGAAAGCGATAAGCATCATTATCTTGATGATAAACCTTCTTCAGATAAGTCCACATGAATTGAGCAGAGCAATGAGTACGCAAGTTGGTGACAATATGTGGCTCCACCGAACCAAGAAACCAAGACCTGATCCGAGCATCAAGCACAGTCCAAGAAGGAGAAAACCTAACATCCTTTGATTGGTCTGTATTGGATGTTTGTGCGACATCCGTGCCATCGATATGGCCCCAAAGTTCTTGTCCTTTGAGGAAAATTTCAAACTGAAAAGCCCATGTAGAGTAATTTTTGCCCGTAAATTTGACACACACATGTGCAGAATCCATTGCAAATAAGTGCAAAAAAAATAGCCCGACAAAAAAAAAATGCCGAAACCACCCAAAGCAGAAAAAAAAACAAACTGCCAAAGAGATCTGAGAACAAAAAAAGCACCGAGAAATCTGAGACCCAAAGCCACAAAACACCTCTCTGAAAATAGAGGATGTTGTGAATGCCGAAACTACTCAAACCAAAAAAATAGGAGGTGCCGACAACACCAACCCAGAAAGAGAAGACAGAAAAACAACAAAAAAAAACTTTCACGTCGGGTTCACCGAGAACAACACAGAACACGCCGAAACAAAAAATCGAGAAAAATTACAAACGAGAAAAGGACCTAAGCAATTGGCTCTGATACCATGTTAGAATTTAAGAGAGTAAAGAGATGTGAGAATTCAAGAGAGTAAAGAGATTGTACAAATGGTTACTTGAGTTCATATTATTGAGAATACAATTAAGAGTATATATAGGTTGTTAAAGGAAAAAGACATTCCTTAAAACAAGGAAGGAAACATGGTTTAAAGTAAGCCTTAAAACAAGGAAGGAAACATGGCCTAAAGTAAGCCTTAAAAAAAGGAAAGAAACATGGCCTAAAGTAAGTCTTAAAACAATGATGAATATATGGCAAGTGTGAGTGAAGTGGAATAGTTAGTGATCCTAATTAAAGAAAAGAATATGGACTTTGCCATCCATTGACAATAAGAAATATATATAAAATATATAATCAGGTTTAAAGGGTACCCGAGAAGTACTACCCATACCCTACCTACACCCCCTCAAGTATTAAAAATTAATATTCATACCCATCTAAAAACATTTAACTACTACCCATACCCTCTAAAACGTGTTCGGATAAGCTCGAGTACCCAAAAATTCCCTACCCGCTGCCATCCCTATCTAGAAGCTTAAATTTCAACTACCTAGAATCCGGTATGCGAAAACATGTGAGCCTTAACAACAGAATTTGAAAAATAAATGCTATTTAATGAGTGTCAACGACCTGACTGGACTTTCCATGCAACGCCTATCCTAAGATCAAAAGATAATCAGCTACCAATGTCTAAAGCTTCTGAATCACGATGTGCTTAGATATTGTAGCTAAATGAAAGTTCAGTTAATGTAATGATGAAATGTTATTTAATATGTAAGTTTCACTTTGATTTTCGACTCAAAGGAAGAAAAAAAATTGTAGAAAAATGCAAATAAAGAAAGTCTGGAATATTTCAAAATGGACACATCCCTAAATGCATATATTAGAAAATAGAATAATAAAATGAATGTCATAAACAAAGTCAAGAACAAAAAGCTTTCCTTAACACACAGCATAGGCAACATTTCCATAAAAACAAGACGAAAATATTACTTTGTTACTAACCTGTGCCCTCTTTATTCTATAAATGAAAAAAAAAAATCTTTACTATTAATATTTCTTTATTTTAATCGCTTATCAAAAAAAAATATTTCTTTATTTAAATCACCATGATGATACCCATTGACTATAGTATTTTATGATATTGCCACGAAATAGGAATTATATGAAAGTAGCAGTCTCTAGATACTATGAAGAAAATTATATTATACTTGAATCCCTCAAGCATACTCATGGAATTTTATTATATTACCATGAAATAGGAAATATCTGAAAGTAGCTGTCTCTAGTAATACTTGAATCCCTTAAGTGATAATTTACTAGTTAGCATATGTCACTAGAAAATTAAAAAGCTTACTTCCCAATAATATAAGTTATGCAATAAATGTACGTCCTTTTATTGCTTTTCTTTTCACAGTAATATATCAAAGGAGGTCTCCAGCTCCAAAGTTAGGATAAATTCCCAGAAACGAGAGATATTTATATGGTAAGAACAAAATATAAATAATGCAAGGACAAAGAATTATGTATACTTACTATTTTCCCAGCAAAATCATGTATTAAAGGGTCCACTAGATCTAAAAAATTAAATCAAGAACAGGAAGAACCTGGATGTTATTTATCAAGATCTGAGGATCCTTAACAGACTCAATAGCTAGTGTAATTTTCTTTTCATCCACAGGACTGCCAGGCACAAGAACCTCGGTAAGGCAATCCCACAGTTTTGGAAGCTTATCAAATAAGGAGGCACCAAACTTCTCACACAAATGCCTCAATGCAAGTTCAGATCCTCTTCTGCTAATAAAGTCCTCAACTTTTGACTGGTCTTCAACACCAGCTAGCATCTGAACCTTTGATTTCTGTTTTCCTATCCTGCTCCCAAAGGAGAGGAAATCCTGATCATCGATAATCTCCGCAGAACTGATGACTCCAGCTTGAGGTGTCTCGCTAGGATCCATGCATGTCAAACTACAAATATTCTTGAGTAACTTATTATTTGGGCCTGGCTTACGAGCAATACAATGAGAAATAAGCTCTGCAAGCGCATCAGCAGCCTTCTGTTGTAGTAGTTCCTCCTGGAAGAGGGAAGTAAGGTTAGTTAGAATTAAAGAAACATGCGTGTGTTTCAGTAGTTGAAATAATCTCTCTTTAAGATACTACCTGCTCTCTCTTAATTGAAGCCATCAGAGGCAAAATGATTGGATTAAGTCGTGCAGGAAGCTCTGACATCCAGACCACTGCAGCAGCAACTAAGGAGGAGACAGTAACATGCAAGTTACACTGCAAATTGTTCCAATAAATAAATAAATACCATAGTGTCAGAGGGAAATTAAGAAAACTAATTTCTTCCGACCAACAATAGATTAAAACAGACATTAAGGTTAAATGAGCATATCAAGAATGAAAGATAGCAATTTCAATGTACCTGAACACATTTTAAATAGCCTGAAGCAGTCAAAAGTCGTTGTTTAGATGACTCTATGTCATCAATAATGTGCCTTTCCAAAGATTCGACCCCAGCACAATCATAACTTACCAGCAGCAGTTTGGACGCAAAATTGATTGCATCATCTGCACTCAAGCTTTCAAAGTCAATTTTCATCGTTGACAACACATTTGCAAACATGTCAGATGAGCCAACAGCACGCAATAACTGACTAGCCTCATTGCGCATCTTGGTGTATGTTCTTGAAAGCTCAGCATAAGGAAGAAGTGAATCTTTTGTAGGGAATGCCGGGTCAGAGCATGCTAACAAATCCAGCAACCATTTTTTGAGATGATCGGGGAAAACAGGCATTACTCCATCGGTATCAACGAGCTCCTTGCCTTTGATCTCTTTGAACCAAGAGATAAGAACCATGGATGACACCTGCAAAGTGAGAAGTTAATCCACACAGCGACACAGAAATATACAGAGAGAGAGAGAGAGAGAGCTTGAATTTCTAACTCAAAAGCAATAAAAAGAACTACCTGGCGCTGCACTCCAGATAAAGAAGTAAGGGCACTCCACAGCGGATCTATTACAAACTGCATAGAACGTTCGCACAATCTAGAAGCAAATATCCCCAGTGCAGATGCCGTAACAACTCGAGTATTAGTTACCGACATTTCCACATCAGAACCAGCGATTATCTTATCTGTGTTGGTGGAAGCATCACCATTTCTTTCCTGTGGGATAATACTTTTCACAGAATCAAAGTAAACATTTCCACAAGACTCATTTTCGAGCTTTACAGCTTTCCATTTAGCCGCTGCTCTAAAATGACTTTTTCAGGGAGGAGCTACAGGCAAAACATTTTTGTAGGATCTAATGGTGACCCATAAGGAGTAGTTGCAAGTTCTATCCATGAAGACATAAATGATCTTGCAGCATCTTTCCAAGTCTTCGACCGAGCACTAGAAAAACAGGTTGAAGGTAATAAGAATAAAAACAAAGAAAGTTTATGATGCAGAGGATCTGAGTCAGATGATGCTGAGTTGTCAGATAGCATATTGTTGTTGGCACTGAGATACATTGAGTTGGTAGATCAGCATAAAGATGGCAAGTAGACTACCTAGACCGGTTACATCGTTTAGCGGGCCACAGGCTCGGATCAGGCTCTGGAGACCTTAGTCTGATTGGAAACGGGCTTCCGGGCTAAACTCAGGACTTTGTCTAAGTGTCGTTGTTTTTAAGCCAAAAAACGACGTTTAGACCTTCAATTTTACAATTTTCAGATTTTAGGAAACTTTCCATTTTCGATTTCTTTTCAGAATTAGTATTTCCCATAATTTTTCCCCAAATTATGTTTTCGGGGATTTTTTTCTATTTCAGCTTTAGCCTTATAAATAAGGAGGCCACGTACGAAAAGATTATTATTGGTATTTGCATAATTTTAAATTAAACATCATAGTGTTTCTTTGTGTTTTTTAGGATTTCTCTTGTATGTTTCCTTATGAAATATTTGTCGAAACTAGCCTGCAGAATAATCGTTATTCTTCCCAGCATCAGTTGGTATCAGAGATTCAGCATCTTCCTGGGGTGAGATTTCATCAGTTTCCATGGCTAGTGGTCGTGGTCGTGGTCGTCGTGGGCAGGTTCCGAACAAGGAAACCCTACATCGTGATCGTAACGTTCAGGATGCGATGATTGAGGATTTACAGAGGCAAGTTGCAGAGTTAACCCAGCGTCTAGCGGTGCAGACTTTCGGTGATCGTGAGATGGAAGATCACGATTCCGATTCCAGTTTCAAAAACCTGCATCACAATCCTGCTCGATTCTGGGAGCACCGTGGTCGGGAAGATCGTTATGGAGACCTTGGTTTCAAAGTGGATCTGTCCGAGTTTTTTGGTACATTACAGGCCGAGGGATTCATCAATTGGTTGAATGAAGTAGAGCGTATTTTCGAGTATAAGGAAGTCCCAGATCGTGTCAAAGTGAAACTGGTCGCCATCAAACTCAAGGGCAGAGCATCTGCGTGGTGGGAGCAGTTGAGGCGCTCGCGTGATCGGCAGGGCAAGACCAAGATCACAGATTGGGAGAAGATGAAGAAGAAGATGAAGGGTCACTTCCTTCTTTTCGGCTACACTCAAAACTTGTTTCAGCGACTTCATTCGTTGAGGCAAGGCAGAAGAGCGGTGGATGATTACACGGAGGAGTTCTATCAATTGATAGCCCAGAATGATTTATCCAAGACAGAGGAGCAGATGGTGGCACGGTATTTAGGGGGATTACGATAGCCCCTACAGGATGTCCTCAGCCTTCACTCGCTGTGGACCGTTTCGGAAGCATATCAGCGTGCACTTGCGGTGGAAAAACAGCAGAACAGGAGACCAATGAACAGAGGCGATCAAAATAGTCGACCAGTTCGCCCTCAGGAATCCCGTCCTACCCAGTAGCCACCCCAAGGTAACCCTAACCCAAATATTAGATGTTTCAGATGTGGTGAACATGGGCATAAATCGACCGAGTGTAGGAAGCCTGCAAGTTTTAAGGGCAAAAATCTCCTGATTGAGGACGGTGGGGTAGACGAAACTGAGGAGATTGGAGAGCTTGTGTATGATGATAATGAATATGGAGATGTGTTGTATGGAGATAGCCATGAGACTCTGGTCGTTCATAAGAGTCTACTGACCCCTAAGGGCAATTTAGGGGACGATTGGTTGAGAACCAATATTTTCCACACGACTTGTACAGTTGCCGATAAAGTCTGCAAGATGATCATTGACAGTGGTAGTTGTGAGAATGTAGTGTCTGAGGAGGTTGTCCAGAAACTGCAGTTGAAGACACATCGTCATCCTAAGCCGTATAAATTGTCGTGGCTGAATAAAGGCAGTGAGGTAACAGTAGATAGGCGATGCCTAGTGCATTTTTCTATTGGTAAGAAATATTTCGATAATGCTTGGTGTGATGTTGTGTCTATGGATGCTTGTCATGTATTGTTAGGTAGTCCTTGGCAATATGATCGTAGTGTTATTCATGATGGGCGGAAAAACACATATTCCCTTAGCATCAAAGGGAAGAAGATTATGTTGGCACCTCGTCGGGAAGGAACCACTCCTACCCCGGTAGCGAATAATACTAATCTGCTTTCGATATCTAGGTTTTTAGCTAAAGTTGAGCGTGGAGACGTGGTCTATGCTCTGCTGCTTTGTGGGAATAATGCAGCAGATTTGAATCCAGATTTACCAGTCGAGGTACAGCAACTGCTAGCAGAGTTTTTCTGACCTGCTGCCAAAGGATCTTCCTCCTGGGTTGCCGCCTATGAGGGACATTCAGCATCAGATCAAACTTGTTCCAGGGTCCAGTTTGCCTAATCGACTGGTGTATCGCCTCAGTCCCAAGAAATCTGAAGAGTTGCAGCGACAGGTGGTAGAGTTGTTGGAGAAGGGCTACGTCCGTGAGAGTATGAGCCCACGCGTAATTCTTGCCCTACTGGTGCTGAAGAAAGATGGCTCTTGACGTATGTGTGTTGATAGTAGGGCAATCAATAGGATTACAGCGAAATACAGGTTTCCAATTCCCCGCCTGGATGATATGTTAGATCAGCTGTCCGGTTCTAGGGTCTTCTCAAAAATTGACTTTAGAAGCGGATATCACCAGATCAGAATAAGGCCTAGAGATGAGTGGAAGACAACATTTAAGACGCAGCATAGGTTGTATGAGTGGATGGTCATGCCTTTTGGGCTGTCCAATGCACCCAGCACATTTATGAGATTTATGCATCAGGTTTTACGGCCTTTTATAGGGAAGTTTGTTGTAGTTTACTTAGACAACATCCTCATTTATAGTCCGACATGGGCATCACATTTTGATCACCTCCGTGCTATTTTTGATATGTCGAGGATGGAGCGCTTGTACGTTAATCAGAAGAAGTGTTCTTTCTTCACTACTTCTGTTACTTTTCTGGGTTTTGTTGTATCTACTGATGGTGTTCGAGCAGATCAGTCGAAAATAGATGCGGTCTTGGAGTGGCCAACACCGAGAACCTTGCACGACGTCAGAATTTTCCATGGATTGGCATCATTCTACTGTCGATTCATCAGAAATTTCAGCACTCTGATTGCTTCTATCACAGAGTGCCTTAAGGGGTGTGATTTCCAGTGGTCCGAGGAAGCAGAAACCAGCTTTCAACTGGTCAAGCAGAATATGATAGAGGCACCAGTTTTGGCACTTCCTAATTTCGAAAAAGTGTTTGAGGTCAATTACGATGCATCTGGGGTGGGTATTGGTGGTGTTCTGAGTCAAGAGGGGCACTCAATAGCTTTTTTCAGTGAGAAGCTATCAGGATCAAAGAAGAATTATTCCTCCTATGATCTGGAGTTTTATGCCATAGTTCAATCCCTGAAACATTGGCGTCACTACCTAGTGTAGAGGGAGTTCATTCTTATCACTAATCATGAGGCCTTAAAGTACATCAATGGCCAACACAAGTTGAGTAGGCGAATGCCAAGTGGGTGGCGTACTTGCAGGAGTTCATGTTTGCGCTGAGGCACCAAGTAGGAAGTTTGAACCGTGTCGCAGATGCATTGAGCCGTCATACATTACTCCTCACCACCATGAGCACCAGAATTGTAGGATTTGAGGTTTTCTCAGATATGTATGCTGCAAATCCTTCCTTCGGGAGGATAATTCAGGAGGTAACTAATGGTCAACAACATGATTTTATTTTGCATAATGGTTATCTATTTCGTGGATTACAGTTATGCGTTCCAGATTGTTCACTAAGGCAGCAGATTATTAGTGAACTTCATAACGAAGGTCACTTTGGGCGAGACAAGACGTTGGCCTTGATCTCTTCTAACTATTATTGGCCCAAATTGACCAGTGACATGGCTCATCATGTGAAGCATTGTTATGTGTGTCAGCGGTCCAAGGGAGTTCTCACTAATGAGGGCCTGTACACACCCTTACTTGTACCTGAAGCCCCTTGGTTCGATGTCAGTATAGACTTTGTGTTGGGCTTACCCCGTACCCAACGGGGCTTGGATTCTATATTGGTGGTGGTTGACAGATTTTCCAAGATGGCCCATTTTATACCTTGCAGGAAGATAATGGATGCTACTCGGATCGCTCATCTTTACTTCAAGAAGATTGTGCGTTTACATGGTGTTCCCCGATCCATCACTTCATATCGTGACACCAAGTTCATGGGTCAGTTATGGAAGAGTTTATGGGAGAAGCTGGGGACGAAGTTGAATTTTAACAACGCCTACCATCCTCAGGCAGATGGCCAGACCAAGGTGGTGAACCAGAGTTTGGGAAACCTTTGGAGGAGCTTGGCAGGAACTAAACCGAAGCAGTGGGATCTGGCATTACCTCAAGCAAAATTTGCCTATAACAGGTCAAAAAACAGAACCACGAGAATGAGCCCATTTGAGATTGTCTATGATCAGAATCCATCTGGAGTGCTTGACTTAGCCCCTATTCCACGTGTGGGTCGTTTGAATCATAAGGCAGATGAGATGGCAGAACATCTTCGGGGTATCCATGAGCAGGTGAAGTTGGCCATTCACGAGAGTAATGCCAAGTACAAGGCTCAGAGCGACAGTCATCGTCGTTAGGTACTTTTTGATGTTGGTGATTTTGTTTGGGCAGTATTAACTCGTCTTCCCGTGGGAGAGTATAATAAGCTTAAGGAGCGGAAGATTGGACCCTGTGAGATCCTACAGAAGATCAATGATAACGCCTACAGACTACGCCTCCCTAGTCATTTGAGGACTTCTGATGTCTTTAATATGAAACACCTGAGTCCTTGTTTTGGGGATTCCGATGAGGCTATTATGAACTCGAGGATGAGTTCTTTCCAACCCGGGGCGACTGATACAGGAGGATCCAAGTCAGATGATGCCGAGTTGTCAGATAGCACGTTGTTGGCACTGAGATACCTTGAGTTGGCAGATCAGCGCAAAGATGGCAAGTGGACTACCTAGACCGGTTACATCGTTTAGCGGGCCACGAGCTCGGATCGGGCCCCGAAGACCCTAGCTGATTGGAAACGGGCTTCCGGGTAAAATTCAGAACATTGTTCCGTGTGTCGTTATTTTTAAGCCAAAAAATGACGTTTAGGCCTTCAATTTTACAATTTTCAATTTTTAGCTAACTTTCCATTTTCGATTTCTTTTCAAAATTAGTATTTCCCATAATTTTTCCCCAAATTATGTTTTCAGGGATTTTTTCCTATTTTAGCTTTGGCCTTACAAATAAGGAGGCCACGTACGAAAAGATTATCATTGGTATTTGCATAATTTTAAATTATACATCAGAATGTTACTCTGTGTTTTTTAGGGTTTCTTTTGTGTGTTTCCCTGTGAAATATCTGTCGAAACTAGCCTGCAGAATAATCACTATTCTGCCCGGCATCAGATTCCAAATTGAGTGCAGCTGCATGGAGACAATGAAATGACAAAGCTACTTTGTTTTAGGTGTTCTAAATCAACAGAAACCATGTAACATTGGCATGAATTTGCACTTGCTGGCAATGGGATTACATTTATTTTAATTGCCAATTTAACAGTTTGCATATATAAAGAAGGCAACATATTGGTCAAAACGGAATATTTCTCCCTTCTTATTTTTTTATAATTAAAAAATGTATTAAAAAGCATTAAAAGGGATGCACCCTAGAGTAGTAGACAGGAAGTTACAAAAAAGTACCAGAAAAAAACTTAAGAACCTCAAACCCGTGACAAAAAACGTCAGAATTGCTGAAAAGGTTGTGGAAAAATCAACGAGCATGAGAATATATAACCAAGAAAATGTGACAACCCAATCTTAACCGAATGCTCCATTATGTCAAGAGCTCCGCAGTTCCTATCACTCCATAGCTGGTCCATTATCTAACAAGTCCAGTTCCTGCCCCTACCTTATCACCCTCCCCAACTTGCTAATATTTATACTACTGTTCAGTGCATAGACAGCTCAGCACCAAATAACCCCTCCTCCCAAAAAAACAAAGGGGGATCCATTGATGTCATAGCTGATAGATTTTATAGACCGATATATCAAGTAGTTGAGTCATAATCTCTTACCATAGAAGGAAAATCTAGTCTCATGGTAATTCTCTCCAGTCCCCTTATTTAACTTCCATTCTAAGGTTAACCACAACATACATGTTTCTAGTACTCCAGCATAGCATCGTCTTTTTCTCTTTTTACAAGTAAATATTCTATAAAAACACCAAGGAGGTGCAACCCATTTACAAGATGATTATCTACAAGATAGTAAGTCAATAGTTTCACATAGCATCATCAAGTGATATAAAAACTTGGATAAGAACAATGCACCACAATACCCTTGCTAACTCCATCAGCATCCAGGTTTCATGAATTTCACTCCAAACTAATGCCCCAAACTGCTCTTGCCATTTCCATACCATGCATACAAACAGACAATTTGAAATCAGAGGTTAATCATAGTCTTCGAACTTTAAATAAGGCAAATTTTGATTTCAAGAGAGATTCAACCAACCTAAATCTACTAACACTCGATTTACACATAATTTGAAGATCAAGTGACTCACATTAATATAAAAAAGTTTCAACGGTAACGAAAAAAGGAAAAAAAAAAATCAGCACCAATTTGTTAAGAATATCAAATGAGATATGTCAAAGGCATATGAGTAGAAGACTAGCAATATGTTAGACAGCTCAAGTTACATGGTTCTTACATTTTTCTTTTTATTTTCGAACCCTTGTCCACTTAGTGAGCAGGGATGTGTCCTTACCAACACTCTAAAGAGGGTTGGACAAATGGTTCTTATATTTACCATCAAGTTAAAAAATCAAATGTAGTCCTCTTGACCTGCTTAAAAGATGGAGTGCAACAATATGAAACAGAAGAACAAGGATATTTGCTTTAGAGTGTGTAAATTAAGAAATGTGTGGTATCTCATAAAGCAGGAGCAATTCAGCATTATTGAAATTTTCTGTAATATTTTTTATTGTTAAAACGAATACACATGCCTCTAAAGGGTCTTTACTGACACTCCAAAGCAGGCAGGACGCAATTTTCTGTAATCTTAGGGTGTTTAAGGTAGTATATTTTAGTATAACAAGTCTAGGAGTTTCTAACAATAATAGGGTTTAATTTACTTGGAGTCTAAGTAAGTTTTACGATTATATTTTTCATTTAGTGAAGCTATTGTTCACACAGGTACTATTCAACGTACTGTACCAGTGAATTGATTAGGGAATTTTAGACTTTTAATTGTTTTAACTATGGTTTTGCTCAATAGTTAGGATTTAATGTTTTCTAGGGCTAAGATTTAATGTCTTTTAGGGTTTCAGTCAATAAAAAAGTTGTAATTTTCTGTTCAACGATAGAATGGCATAATATTGAGAATATACAGCTTGAAGCAGGTTTGAGGCTTGTTTGCCTAAAGTTTCTTCTTTCTTCCTTGCTTTCTATCATTCTCTATGCAATGCACAAGTGTGACAACTATGGACATGTTTGTTCGAAAAAAATTTTCAGTTTTCAGTGTTCAAAAAGAGTTTCTGAAAACAGTTTTCTGATGAAAACATGTTTGAATAACTGTTACTCAAAAATTGTTTCCAAAACAGTTTTCAGTGAAATGTTATTTGGATAATCAGTGTTCGAAAACTGTTTTGAAAATAGAAAACTGTTTGGATTACACTTTCTTGTAATTGTTTTCAGTTTTCAATTTAAATTTTAAAATCTAAAATTAATTTTATTTTTCATATTTACTAAATACATTTTTTAGCACACATCAAATACTTAAAAAAAATTAATATTATTTTATTTTTAAAGATGAAAGTGGAGGAATATTTTATTTATTGAATATTTTAAAATTCAATTTATGTCTTTAAAATCTATTACTATTATAAGACTATGATTTTATTAAGGGACAAATTTTAATTTCATTGTAATTGTATGGCTACTGGATACTAAGACTTAAGAAGGAAGAGAAAATTTTAACAGCTAAAAGTGTGAGATGCAAATTGATATTTCATTGAAAGATTGAAAATGTAGGATGATATAGTGATGATTTTAATACACAAAATTGCACAAGGAATTGAAATTTCACAAATTATTAGTTATACAAGGACAGCTGAATGAAGTGAATTCCTAAACTCATTTTATTCTTCACTCCCTTGTTCTCACTCCATCTTTGAATTGACTAAATTACAAAACCCGAACTACTATCTCTCGATGAGAGAATAAATCACAAACTTACAAGGTAGAAATGTCACGCTAATGGTGATGTTGTCTTGCCCCTATTAGTTGTAATCATACTTGGAGTTTGTAGCAGCCAAGAGAGCAGCCCCAATCCCAGAACCATCTTTAGAATGTTCAATGATCACATTTTGTGATACTTCCATCCCTAGAAGCTCTATTATTGCATCTTGCAAATATCCTCGGGTATTGCTCATACAACCCTCCATCCATAGCCACCACTGTTCTCCTTCCGAAGATGAGACCTCTTGAATCCTCCTCCATCTTTTGAAGAATCCCCACAATTCCAGCATCGGCTAAGCGTCCTCCTCGCTTCACTATGACATCACAAACCTCTAAGACAATCTTCCTTGCACTTAAGTTGGCCTCAACCTGATTAGAAAATCAATCGAAAAAGAATTATCAAGCAAAAGACATTTAAACTTCTAGAACAAAATTATGCCAAAGATATTTGTCCTGTAGTAATGACTAAATTGAATTAATCAATATATCTTTTATTTCAATATGTATATCTCTCGGGATATCAATATCAAGTCAGGAAGTTTCAAGATGAACACTAAACCTTGAGAGGAATTTAAAAACCTGAGAAACCTCAAGACAAATCATTGAGGCAGAGAGAGAGTAGAATGAACAACTTAAGACGGCCTTGAACTTCCACAATTTTTTTTTACAAGTGAAACTTCTACTAGTTCTTGTGATTACTAAGATTCTATTCTTCCTAAAGAACTTTCTTTTCTTTTATAAGTAATTCTTCCTAAAGAACTTAATCCAGATTATACTAGCAGCTCTAAAGAGAGAAAAATTTCATCAAAATATACATTTAAATAAATGGCAATATGCTTGTCAGTTTCAATATAAAACAGCAGCACCTGCATCCCATAAAAATCAGTGATTAATCTTTACCTGGTCAAGAGAAAACCTTAGCACATATATCAATCTTTTACTTTAGTTGTCTTTGCTTCTAATTAAAAAACTTTCCCAACATAATGAGACATGAAACTTCTCAAACTACATCATTTACCTTTTGAATTAACATACGAATCAGGTCCTCATTTTATTAAGGGAAATTTTCTTAATGAATAACTCACTAAGTTATAATTCCAGAAAATGAACTAATGCAGAAAAAAAATCACAGTAGCTCATTCATCACAATTTAATCTTTGCAATGCCTTGTCTAATCTAACAATATCATCCTAGTAACCCATCTTGAATAATATAAGAACAAAGAAATGAGGGGGCTGACATTTAAAGACAGAAACAATCAACTTGCCACATGCTTGTTGATATTGAAAGAAAAAAGAACCCAGCAATGACTATGAACTAAAAGCAAACACCTGGAGTACATTACAGACAAACAACTTATTACACCAAAAACCAGCAAGTTATAAATCCACAGAAATCACAACTTTCATCTTTTGTTCCAACAGATGAGCATTACTCTTAAGCACAATTACCCATTACACAATTGTGACTATTTAGATGCTTCCATGGCCATCAAAGCAGTTGACTTCTAAAACAATAATCTATCACACAAAAAGATAGTAAAATAATTTTCAAACAGGTACCTTATGATGCTTTGCTGGCCACTCAAAGGAGCTTATTGGACACCTCCACTAGAAATGTCATGGAAGCATTCAAAATAACTTACTCAGGCAATAACAAAAACCAAATATCAAGCCACTACAGATCTCCATATTTTCTTAATCAATAATATATCATGGAAAACAAACCCAAAATCATACCAACTAAATCATCAATCTTATCACCTAAATCAGACCTGCTTTTCATCATCTTCAATCAATTTTTCCTTACTATCCAAAACTATCAAATACCCAAAAATCTAGAAAAATCAAATAAATCTAAATAAGACAAAAAAAAGGAAAAAAGAAGCACTGAAAAACACACCATAACTTTGAAGGGTTTGATTGTCCTTTAGGATGCGACCCTTGTAAATCACCAGAAAGAGAAAGAAAAAGTCACATACCTTAAATCACCAGAAATCGTCAGCAAATTAAGTGTCCTTGAGAAAAATTGTAGGACGCCGCTTTTGTCGAGCATCGAAAGGCTTTGGTAGCAGATGGGGCTTGCGATTTCTTCACAGCAAGGGTGGGTTCTTCACAACAAGGGTGGGTGAAGAGGGTCTAAATGGGTTTCATCAGTCGTGGGTTTCTTTGGACGGTGACAAAATGGGTGATGGTAACGAAGAGAGGGGAGATGGGTTTCTGTTTCAGTTCATGGTGACGAAGTTTTAGACGAGAGAGAAGGTGAGCTGGGTAAGGAGGATGGCGAGAGTGGAGAGATGCAGAAGAGAGAGGGGAGAGAGATGCAAGAGAGAGATGAGACTCGCAAAAGAGAGAGAACACTCGATCGAGAGCAGTGAGCAGAGGGCAGAGAGCAGTGTTTAGGTGCTGCAAATTCAAAACGAACACTGAAAACTCCAATTGGGAGTTTTGTAAAATCAGTGTTTGAAAACTGAAATAATGAAAACTCTTTTAAAAACTGATTCTCAAAACTGGTAGCCAAACGTTAAAACAGAGGTTTGAAAACTGTTTTTGGGTTTTGAACACTGGAAAGGGTTAAACATACCCTAGTTCTTCTAATTTCTCTTATCACCATCACAATATTGCTTAAAATGAAAAAATCATCTTTATATTGACTTTTCCATTTCTTTTTCATTGGGGATAATTTTGTCAAGTCAAGCGATATTGTTCTAGCATTAAAAAAAGTAGGCTCCGGCAATATCACAACCCTTTCTCTTATCTTCTTCTTAAATTTCTGATTTCAGTCACTTCTGATTGAATTCTGTCTGGTCACTAAACCAAGAGAAGAAGTCTCAATTCAATCAAACCCTATATCCATTCACATCAAACCCTAATGATATCCCCAATTTATTTGCTGGAATTTAACATCCTCAAGGCTGTCCTGCATCACAATATCTCAAGATAGATATAAGGAAGATTGCAACATTAAGTTGTCGATTGCTTATATTTGTTGTTAGGGAAACAAGCTATCATGTGTAGCCCTTTAAAAGAATTCAAAACTTCATTTCCAAAGCTGTGCATCATGGAACCATGTTTACCTTCAAATACAAATGATTCATCATTTGAAATGAAAGGAAGATACTTGTTAAATGAAAACCCTAAAAAAATATGTCTCATCTGCCTTTCATGGAGAATTGATATCTCCAGAAAATATATCAAATTCAAATCTTTCCTTTTTTTCTCTCTGCTCAGACCAGTCTGCATACTTCGCTTCCTATTTTTCAAGAAATTCATCTATCTACTCCAATGATATAATTGCCAAATCCTTACTAAAAGTTTTAAATTTAAATGAATAATGAAAAAAGAAATTGAAAATTAATATCTTCAGAGATGCACGAATTCTCATCAAATACCTGAACCAGCAGCCTTCAAACCCGCTCTGAAATGTTCAAGAAGAAATTAATATCTTCAGAGAGGGCTCAGAAATGTTCTTTCTGTAACCAGTTTCAAGAAGACGCTCCTGCAAATGGAAGTCTGAAGCAAGTCAGCACTACATAGAAATATTTTGCAGCATAAACAAAAGAAACCAAATATCAAAGCAAACAATTAGACAGATCTATATATCATTCAACTAAAACCACAGTGCAAAAGTCAAAGCTAACTTACAAAACCATGCACAAAAATTAATATCACAAAATGGATAGCAATCATGACTGGAAATGTTCAAGCATATCTCAAATCAAACAACTCTCCTTCGATGAACAAACATATAAAACCACAAAAAAAATAAAAAATTATAAGTGATAAAACCACATAATATTGTTCAGTGACTTACCATCACATAGCTTCTATTAAATTTACTAAAAAATACAAGCAGTAAATGTATTCATACATGGCCAAAAATGCTAAAACATAGAAAGAAGTTTACCAAGGTGTGAATTGCCGAATGTCGGATTGGTGTTATACTGTGCCTCATAAATGGCCATAATCGGGGTGCCAACATTGATAACATATAAGGATTTTCCTGCTAATCATTTCCTTCTCCAATATCATCAACATGAACCACTTCATTTAGATCAAAATTCTGTTTCTCTTTCGATGTCAAAGCCCTCAACATCTTGGGGATTATCTCTTCTTGGGAATAAATCTCCACCAACAGATTCATAACACTGCAAGCAGATTAAAAAAAAATTCCTTCATACTTAATTCATTTATCAAAACTACCTTAGTATTCAGGAACTAGCTTCACAACAACAATAATTTCAAATTGATCAGAACCACAAAATTTGCAGCAATGTTCAAGTTGTAAGCTTTTAGAAGTCTGTCACCTACAAATAGAACTAACGTTCAAAGTGACCACAGGGTGCAAATAAACCTGAGTTAAGTAGATAAAGAAAGGTAAGATAAATAATAGCAAAACTTAAAATAAATATGGCAATTTCCCAACAATGATAAATGAACAATAAAAGAAAGACTGCAGTACAAAACTGTCATTGGCCCATATTACAAGAAAACTCCAATTAATCAAAGATTTGAGTAATTGGCAAATTGCCAATCGGAGACCAGGCCTTCATGATACCGTGAAGGGGTGGTAATTTTAAGGACACTATTGTCTGGTTGTTATTATCTTCCACATTTGGTCATTAGTGATCATTACCTCTAACAAACTTGGGTTTCAATGAGAAATAAAAGTATGCCATTATTTTACCACACTCCCAACAATGTCTTTTGATCCTAACTGTACAAAATGAAAAAAGATAAAAATACATAAATAAAGGCCTAATAGCCTAAGCTTTTTGCATGGTGGGATTCTCTTTGGTGGTTTTTGGGTCTACTCAAGAAGAGGTGTGGACTAGGAGTGGTGTTCAACCTTCTAAAGAGATGGAAAGACCTATTCTTTGATTCCACTCTCTATTTTTGGTCAAGGATGGGTGGCTACTAAAAAGACAAGAATGAATACTTTTTTAAGGATTCCTATTGTTGCAGCGGATCTTGAAGATCTTGAAAATAGCTGTACATGGAGGCACCCTGTAGGTTCCCTTTATATTTATATGACGCTTTTTTCTTATAAAAAAAAAGGAGGGCCTTCTTGTTGTTAGGTACTGGTAAGTGGGAGGTTGCAACCAAGCCTAAATGTGAGGGGATTTTGGGACTCAGAAAATTGAACTTCAAAAAAATGCCTTGGTGGGAAAATAGTTGTGGAGGTTTCTTTCAGAATTGAACTCCCAGTGGCATAAGATAAATAAAGTAAGTATGAACTACAATAGAATGGAATACTAGGGAAGGTATCTATGTTACATATGAGTGTTTGGAAGTTCATTTCATAGTCACCAGAAACTGGGAACCCTTGGTTCACCATACGTACGAGGTGTGCTACATTACCTACCCGGTACAGGGTACATTGAGGGTAGACTTAACTGGTTTGTTATGTATAAGCATAGTTGTCAAATCAAGAATCGAATCGTCAATCGAAATCTCGATTTTGTGAATTGAGAATCGAATCGTAAGATTTAGTATTAATTCTTAAAATCAATTTAAATTGACATGTACACATGTAGAACAAATATACATTAGAAATATTTTAACATATATTGAATGATCATGTGACCAATTGGAAAAACGTGTGTCTACCACGACCTACTCTAATTAACATATTATAGTTACATAATAGTAATTTGCTAACTACCAACTAACATAGCAAAATATAATAAATTAATAAATAATGTAATAAAGTGATAAAATAAAATAATAGAATTACTATACTTGATACTATTATGGATTGAAATCAAAGATATGAATGCTATATGAGCTTGTTTGTTTCATCACAAAAAAGTCTTAGAATCCTAAATTTCTATATTAACTTATGAGAAAGAAAAACTAATGAACTGTGTTTATTTTAGCTCTAAGCATCTTGTTTCAAACTTTTTTTCTATAATTTATTTAAAAAATTTATAAGTTTTATTGAATTGGGCAAATCATACGAATCGATCGAAGCGAAACAAATTGTACTGAATCATAGATTCAACATTGATTCAGGATTAACTTAGATTCGACATACTAATTCGAATCGTTTATGTCCTGAATTGAATTGAATCGTATGAATCGAATCGTGAATCATAAGATTATGATAACTGTGTATAAGAAAATGTATAAAAGTGGGATATTGATGTATTTGAGGACAATTAAATAGAGTTGTGTGTATAATGATAGTTAAGAAGATAACATGAGTTTTGACAATATAGTAAAGTCAATAAATATAATTTTAGAAAACATAAATTTAAGATAAAGTATGAGTGTTCTATTGTTACTTCTTGTGTTCAGGAAAAAAAAAAAAAAAAACCATCAATTTTTTAGCTAAGTCTTTAAAATAAAAATTCAGATCGCCAATTGTAGGGATCTGATGCACGAATATACCAAGAATTGGAATGTAGGATCCGGTCAGTTTTTTGGTACAAGTAACTACAATTCATTTCACATGTATATAATACTCGTTATAAACTTGGAGATGGTTCCTTTATCCATTTTTGGCAAGATTTTAGGTTGGGGATGGTCCTCTATCTAAATCTTTTCCTCGACTCTATAGACTCTTATCTCCACAACACTCCAATTTCCCCTTTTTTCTCTATGGACGGGTTTTTTTATCATAGGATCTCCATTTCTTTAGGAATCTTAATTTATTTTTGATATAATATAACGGGCACCAAAGGGGTGCCACTCATTTACAAAAGTGCCTTGTGAAGACTATAAAGTCAATGTCTTTAACAAAAACATTTTCTTTCTAACCAAAAATTAAAAGAATCTATGGATCTTTCAATACTATCAAAAGCCCTCTTGCTTCTTTCCATCAAAACCAACCATTGAGGAGGGAATCAAAGCAATGGTTTCATCTTCTCTTTAGAAGTTTGAATACCGCTCCAAAGCCCAAATCACCACCAAAACAGTCCTGCACCAAAGAATAACCCAAAGAAATTCCCAAAATCTGCAACACCAACTTCCAAAGTCGAGAAGTCCAAGAACAAGCAAAAGATGATGAACAGATCTTTAGAAATCTTTTTTTATAAGTAAAAAACTTTATTAATAAAGCACCAAGATGGTGCAACTCAAAGCCAAATGCTATTTACAAGATAAGAAATCCACAAAATCTAAAAGATCATCATTATTTACAAAGACATTCCCTTTAAACTAAAAATTAGGGCTATTGAACCAACCATCTCTAATAGTTCCAATAGGTCTTTCTACCCTATCAAAAACTCTCTAGTTCCTTTCTCTCCACACTAGCCAAAAAATTGAGTGTGGGGGATCAATGAATAAGCCTTCTTGATCTCCTTGGAAGCCCTAAATCAACTCCAAGCCCATATTTCATCTTTCACGAAGCCCGCCACCACCCAAGAAACCCCCAAAATACTATAAGCACAAACTTCTAGCGCGCAAGCATTCCACTAAAGGATGATATATGGACTCGGTACCCTATTTACAAATATAGTACCTATTAACAATCATTTTCCCCCTCCTTTGTAAATTGTCAGAATTTTCTCCTAAGAGGCTACACACCCAAAAAAAAGGTACTTTCTTGGGTACTCGGGAGCACCAAATTGCTTTCCAAGGGAAATTGGGGTTGCCATCCAAAGGTACTTTATCAAAAAGAATCTTATAGAAGTACTTCACTTTACAACCCTTGTCCGGAAAAGACCCCCATCTCATCACATCCTCTCTACCCACCTCCACTAAAGAATTATATAAGGTCTCACAAAACCTCACCACCTCCTCTACTTCCCAATCATGAACATTACGAATAAAATGCACGACTCAAGATACCCCTTCGCTTGACACAAAGATACAAGAGCTAACTCGTGCTTCTTTATTTCTCACAATATCGAAAACGTCCAAAAATTTGTCCTTCAAAAGAGTGTTCCCACACCAAGTGTCATACCAAAATTGGGTCCTTTCTCCATTTCCCACCGATACTACAACATAAGGACGGAACTCCTCCCTAGTCTCCTTAAATATCCACCCATTTTGATCCACTCCATACTTCGCCTCCACCACACTCCTCCAAAGGTGATCATTCTCAACAAGAAATCTCCAAAGCTATTTGCCAAGTAGAGCTTTACTGAATAAAAAGATAGATTGAGAACCAAGTCCTCCTCTCTCCAATGATTTCTTGACCACACCCCATTTTACCAAATGATACTAATACTCTTCCCCCGTGTTACCCCAAAGAAATCTTCTTTGAATACTCTCCAACCTATGGGCCACCGATCTAGGAATAAGGAAAAGGGACATATGGATGGGGAGGCTAGAGAGAGTGTTCTTGATAAGAGTAAATCTATCCCCTCTTGAAAGGTAATGATCTTTCCACCTGGCCAACCGCTTCTCAAACTTTTCCACAATCGGGCTCCAAATACTTTTGTCTTTGAATTTAGCTGCGATGGAAAGACCAAGATAAGAAATAGGAAGTGATCTCATCTTGTACTCTAATAAGCTAGCAAGCAAGTGACCATTAATATCTTCACCAAGAGGAATTAGGTCACTTTTGCCAAGATTAACCTTAAGCCCCGAGACTGCCTCAAAACATAGAAGAATACAACGAAGATGCAAAATTTGATTAGCATCCACCACACAGAAAACAATCTTAACGAGGGGGAAACAGAGAATTCTATGCGTTTGATAAATATCCATATTGTTTTGCTATCCGTTCTAGGCGTGATACTAAAGTTCGGGAAGTGGACGGTTCTCGCATATTCTATGTGAATGAACAAATTATTAGAGATCGTTCCACAAAGGTGCATTTGCTTTGGGATAGAGTTGTTTTCCCTTTCTCTCTTGGGTTTCAGCTATAAAAGTTTTTAATGGTATTGCTTTGAATAATATGCAGAGATATTGCAGGGCTCTAATGTAGTCTCCTTTTCTATTTTAGGAGGACTCCTTGTCCTTCACTGTTGTTCTCTTTTTATCTCAATGAATTTATTTTTTTATCAAAAGGATTGGTGGTTCAATACTTACTTTTTGGGTCAAGGGGAACTTTTATATAAACAAGGAAGAGATTATTATAGACTTTATAGATTTACCATCTTATAGATGCGCCCTTCTATGCATGGGTGTACAGGGGCTACCTTTGAATAGAATGCTTACTTATCAAGAAACAAAAAAGAATCTTAGCTATAGGAGCAGGAATGATAATCACTACAAAAGCTTTAACTTTCTTTTTCTTTTCAACTAGTCCTGCACCAGGATGGCCAGACATTGAGGATGCATATCAAAACAAATGCTTACCGTGAGAAAAAAGATAGAATAATGTGCACCATTGTTTTGTTTTTCAACTCTTAAGTTTACCAACTAAATTTAATTAGCTCTATTTACTTACCTTTTTATTTATTTTTTGTATAAGTACTTGCCTTTTGATTATTAATTGATTCTCAGTGCACACATGAATTTACATCTTTAACTTTTCATAATATTGCATATTTTACAAGAATATCCCATAATGCATAGCAACTACACAATACCAAAAGCTGCAGCTAAAAGAAGGGAGGAAAGGCTTTTTTTTCTTTTCATTTTGGAAGAACATGAATATAAACCCAGCATGTAAATACCTGCTAGTGGAAGGACTTAGATCATCCAAATCAAGTAGTATATCCCAAAGAAGCATAACAATGGAATGCAATGTTTGACCCCTTATAGCAACAATAGCAGCTGCAGTGGGTATTAAAGCATCTGCAGCAACTGCATGCACATCGTCGTCAGGGTCCTCCAACCCAGCTTTACATGCAGGGAGAATGCAAGGAAGCAAATCATGCAACATCTCCTGGGACAGAAAAAGAGTCATGATGGCATGATAAATAGAAGTAGAAACCATGAAAACATAAATCCGCAGCTAGAATACATTATGTAACTTGTACTGAGTACATACATGGCTTAAGACCTAAAACATAAGCTGAAATCTAAGGATTGCACTTCCTGAACTTGGTGGAAAACTAATATTAACTAGCAACAAGTAACCACATGAGGAGCAGACCCCAAAAACATCTTGCAATAAATACAGACACAACAGTTTAAAATGCCAACATAAAAATCTTAGTACATCCAATCAATAATTTTTTCCATTTTGTCCAGACGTATAAGACTTTAAGCACTAAGAATAGCAAACATAACAAAGTTTTACCTGTCTCACAGCAACCAAGTACTTGATACCCAAAAGACTTCCATGACGAATTTCCCATTCTGGTCTACGCTGAACGAAGAAAAAATGAAATAAAAATTACCAAGCAGCAGCAGCAACAGTATCTCAAATATTATTAGGACTAAAAGCA
This sequence comes from Bretschneidera sinensis, assembly GCA_023935145.1. NCBI lineage: Eukaryota > Viridiplantae > Streptophyta > Magnoliopsida > Brassicales > Akaniaceae > Bretschneidera > Bretschneidera sinensis. Next base: position 41,408,219 of record CM043700.1, read on the forward strand.
GGAACTTACAAGGTATTTACCTGCATTTGAAGCAAGATATTTAATGTTTCATGAACTAGTGACGGATGCATGTACTTGAAAGCAGCACCAAGTGCTTGAGCACAAGTTTCCCGCACTGGAGCAACAACCTGATCCGAAACATAATCTCCAAAACTGCAATAGAGACGAATAAAATAAAGACCAAAAAATTGAGTAGTTCCCCTTTTTCACAAGTAAAAATCGGATAGTTTCCTAATCCACATCAATCAGTTTTGGGAGGGATAAAACTAGTTTATAAACAAGCTAAAGTTAATAATAGAGATCCAAACATGAAACAAACCCATACCGGTCTAGTGATAACACACACAAGAAACGAATCACACAGTCTTGAAGAAATTCACAATTTTTAAGCCAAGAATATCTAGCCAGTTTGACCCAGTTCATCAGCTCACAATTTTCAGGAAGATTTTTTAGTAAATTGGGATTTGCAGAGGAACCCTTATCTTCAAAATAACCCTTATGCTCTGCTAAATTAATAGCTTCTTCAGACTGACACGATACACCATCAAGATAAGATTCAGGTTCCACCTTGACAGAACTAACGTCAAGTTGACCATTGCCCTGCAGCCAATTCACATCCACTATCTTCAACCTTTATGTTGATATCAGAGTTATCATGCTTGACATCAACAACCATGTCATCCACCAAAGGACATGATAAATCTTCAAGCTTTGGCCTTTTCAGATTTGGCTCAGGCTCATCTAACAGAACTTGCATGTTCAATTCAGTTTCTCTCTATCTCTTGATTGTACTTGAATGATCCTTGTATTTCAAATCAACATAAAGCGTACCATCTGAACTCAAGTCGGGCATAAACACCTCAACAGAACCACCATAGTGGGTCAAAATTTCTCTTAAAGCCATGACACTACCGTGGCAAACCTCCCACACTGACAACACATGATCAGAGGAATAGTTATCTGATTAAGAAATCCACTGAAAGAGGATCTAAATACTGAAAATAACATTAAAGCTTACCAGGATCAAACATATCAAGGATGAGTTGTTCAACAAAGATATGGAAAGGCCATCTCCCATCTCCATCATGTTCAAGGCTCTCATCATCAATAATAACATCCGCCTGCAAAGGAAGACAGCAGTAAATTGTTGCACGAGATAACTTAACACACGAACAGCAAAGATAAAAGGAAAACAAAATACAACTTTTTCACAATGGATAGACATAAACGATAGTTCATCATAAATCCTAAATTTTATCTCATGAGCTTTTTTTGCTTGCTTCATAAAGGAGGCATTCCTGTCGAGGTGGCCTTAGCTCAATGGTTAAGGCTGAGGCCAGGTTTGAGTGGTGTGTGTTTTACCAATCAAAAAATAAATAAATAAAGGAGGCATTCCCAATCTGTTTCCATATCAACCACGAAAAATATTTTGTATCTATATGTCCAATGCTATTTCGACACATCCACAAAACCCTAAACCATTTAGCATATGTGAATAACCCTTCATGGGAGCCAATATAACCAGATAACGATTTCAAAACCAACTACTCGCTCCAGAATTGCTAGAACTTAGAATTTCATGTTTCTTACGTAAGAAGAAGTCACAATTGATTACGATTGAGTTCAAGAATGCATGTATCTATGTATATATGTGTGTTCATATATATTTATAAATACACATATTTATATATATTATTATTGTTATAACATAAATATATATATATGTAAATATGAATATGTATATGTCTATACAGCAAGGGTCAACCTACACCACCTTAACTACTTCTGCATGATGTGCATGTCTTAATGAGACAAACATTTGACTAATGTACTACCACTGCAAATCATCCATACCAAATTTGAAGTTCATCAGCTATGTTATATGAAATTAGAAACTCTGCTTAATGATACAAAAATAAAAGTTCAATCTAGAGAAACATTTGATGGAATTTTTTGTTATAAGTAGAAACATTTGATGGAATTGATACACATCCATTTCATTAAATTTGGCATGCATAATGTCTATGGGTAAAATATTAATCAAACGGTCAACGTGAAAAGAAATTAATCATACAAAAAGTTCCAGTATGGTGTAGGATAAACAAATCTTAAAACCTGATGTGAGTTAATCCTTCTCTTCCTTGGGTCTGAATGTCCAAAAACTAGGACATTAAAGATTCTACTACCTTATTGGAACTCAATGATTCAGGAGAAAAGCCCTTTGGAGTTGTACTCTGCACACATGGCATCTCTGAATCACCATCCTCAGACCAACCTTTAGCTTGGTCTTTTGAATTTGTTTTTGCTTTTCGCTTTAAGAGATTCAATTCTCTTGCACTTGGCCTCTTAGAAACAACATTGGGAACCATACTTTAAACAAATCGTTGGATGTTATGTGCCGATGGGGTCGTGTAAAACCTACTGTCTAACCCATTTCCATGGGAGTGCAATTTGTGAACAATAAGATCTTCATCCTTAATCATGTCACTGACATCCATAAACTGCTCACACACATTCAAACCTGTATATAGGAATCATGTTACCATAAGGAATCAGTGTTAATGGAAGTAAAACTTAGGAAACACTATATAAGAGCTCATGGTATCAAGTATACATGCAGGAAATGACTAAAGAAAAAGGGAATTCTACAAGCAAACTAAATCGCCATTTCTGATGTAAAAATGAAATGCAACAACAGACCTGCAAATTACAAACAGAAAGAAACTAAACTACTATAAAAAGTGTATGTAAGATATTAAATCAGAAAAGTACTGAATTCCATCTTTTTACACCAGTGAGCATCATTTAACTTTCTGTAATAATCACCCACCCACTAAAAGGACATACCAATCAAAGAGCATCGTCTACAAGTCTACAATTTATATGCCTTCCAAATACACCAACAAAGAGAGTGGGAAAAAAAATAAAGTAACAAAAAGAAAATATAAACATGCTCCATGACTTAGTTTCTCTCATAATGTCCTTTGAAGGTTGTACCAAGCACCTAAGATCAAATTCTTGGATGAAACTGAATGGTGAGTATTATGGATTGTAGTGTGGGAGCTCTTCCATTGTCCTACCTTGGGTTTGGGTTAGGAGCTTCTTTTAAAGAGAAACAAGTTTTTGACCAATTGTGGAAAGTTTGAATGAAGACTTGATGGTTGGAAAAAACTTTATCTCTCTAACGAGAGGAGTGAGACTCTCAATAAAAGAAATCTTTCCAACCTTATGACCTCTCTTTTTCCTATCCCTTCTTCGCTGGCTAGAAAGTTGGAAGATATTCAAGGAGGTTTCTTTAGGGCGATGTGGGGTACATGCACAAGATCCATTTGGTTAGGTGGTATTGAGTGAGGGCTTGAATCTTAAATCTCTTGCTCTTTTTAACAAGGCTCTATTGGTAAATGGTTGTGGAGATTAGTGGTTGAGAGAAATCATTTATGGAGGAGTGTTACTGTTGCTACGTATACTTTGGGGCATAATGGGTGGACTTCAATGGTCGATAGGGAACCTTATGGTGTAGGTCTTTGGAAATGGATAGAGAAGGGGAAGGAGGTTTTCCTATGCGTTTTGAGTTTTGATCCAGGTAGAGGGGATACTATTTCGTTTTGGCACGATCCTTTGCGTGGTTGCACTTCTTTGAAGACCCAATTTCCTTCCCTTTTCTCTATTGCAAGGGTTAAGGATGCTCTTGTTTTATAAAGAGGATGCTGAAAATGCCAACCATCTTCTGCTTTGGTGCCTGTTAGTTAGACCTTTGTGGGAGTTGGGCACTTTTGGTCATTGACAAGGGAATTCGTTCGGGCTTGGAAAGGTATTCATACTTCAAAGGAGAAGAGCAAAGTAGCATCTTTGGATCCTCTGAGTATCTTTATGGTTAGTTTGGTGGGAGAGGAATATGAGAGCTTTCGATGGGGTTAAGGTATTAACAATGTAAAGTATCATGAATGAAAGAAGGAAAAGAAGAGCAAATCAACATTTTCAGAAGCCTCACTAGGGGCAAGGAGATCATCAACCATGAAAAAAATTGTAGCCTCAACCAGTCAGATAATTATATTTGGATTAGAATTTTGAACACATTAAAAATTGCCAGCTTCTAGAAAACATAATCTCAAGACACACCCCCTTGTACTTAACAATGCTACCAAATATGCAATATGGATCTGCAAAAAATACCAATCCATGATAAACACATGAAAGTAAGAGAATTACTAACCCAAACGGCGTCGAAGATTCTGTTTCTGTCGAGCCAGACGCTCCCTTGGGTTCTTCAAACTATCATTCACAATGTCATACTCCTGCATTGAAACAGATCTGAAAATTTTAATTCATATACCGTATACAAAAGGAAACAATCATGCAGACATAAATCATACTATAAAGCTATTAGCAGGCACAAACCATAAGTCTAAGTGAATCAGAGTGCTATAAAAAGACTACAGAAAGAATGAGATAGTCAGATAATGGTACTGCTATCTACATCTACTGATAATAAACTCCAATTATAGACATGAAAAGATTCTTCCAAATGAAAGTCACTGATTAAATAAATTTGTGGTGTAACAGAAGACCACGGCGTCTGCACCATTGCTAAGAAGATGAAGAACCTCCAAAGTTCTACACCATTCTCTGCGATCAAACTCTTCATCCTTCCCTTCTTTGGATATTTTCTTTTCTTTTACTGTTTGCAGTAGTCTGATAAAATAACCAAAATACTCCACAAACATCAAATTAAAATCTCAAGGCTGGCGCACATATCATTCGGCTGCATGATTTTCAATAGAATTGATGTTTTCCACGCACTTTGATATTCACCTTTACATATGAACTATCTGTTAAGTCAATACGATTACTATTATATGCAGACCTCATTTTACCACCCATTTTCAATCTGACCATGTAGCTGCACCTTTTAAACCAAACACCACGAAAATCCCTTTGGATGTCAAGTTGATGTAGTACAAAATAGGTACAACCATCAAGGCTAGACTAAGAGAGAGATCTCTAAACACTAATTATGATTCTTGATTTTTTTTCTGCCAATCACTCACTTATAGAACTTTTCCACTTTCATCTACTCATATACACACCAAAGTGAACTTCAAAAGAAGGCCGAATTGAGAAAATAGACATAGTAGAAAATTGATGAAAGGAAACATAATTGATCAAAGGGCCAAAAACAAAAGGGCAGAAACCATTTTGTAAGAAATCGCTAGCAAAAGTAGATATTTACAGAATATTTTCAAAAAATTTAATAAAAAGCAAGCTCACCACAAAAATTGATGAAAAAGTGATCACTTGTCAATCAACTAGCAAAAGAGAGCATGGGAAAACATTAAAAAAAAAAATTAAAAAAAATAACTAAATAAGGAGACGTAATTTTTTAACCCTTTGGCTCATTGGTTATCACCCTAAATGAAATGTACTCGGGTGCCTTAAGGTCCTGAGTTCAATTCCTCAAGCCAACAACTTCCTTATGGATAAGAAGAGATGTGTGGGTGAGTGGGTGGAGAATGGGGTAGTTTTGTTCATCATTGTAAATCAGAAAAAAGGAGATAATTCTTTTCATAGAAATAAACAAGGAGACATAATGACATGCACAAAAAACCATTCCTATACTTGCAATCCCTTTACATGCTAGAAATAAAATATAAAAAAGAAAACAATTCATACCCAGAAAATCATGTCCTGACGGTGTACACATATAATCATAAATACATAAAATGTATAAGCCAAAAACATTATAAAAAAATAAGCAGTTTAGCTGCTTGAATTAGATTATGATATTCTATTTCTCATGGCAACCAACAATAGGATGCATCATCTAATCCAAGTGGCCAAACCCCTATCTCATGCTGCTTCAACAAACTTCTCCTTTTCATCTATCCTAGCACCTGCATTTCAATAAGATCCTAGTTTCATGAATTCCTTGGAGGCATTCCAGCTGATCCTTCTTTTTTCTACTGATGAGTAATCATTGTAGATATTGCCGCTTCTACCGAGTCAAAAAGAATGGGAATAGAAAAAAGGTTCCGTCTCCTTTTCCAGATTTTCAAACCCTCCGGGGCTTGCTGCATCCATGTGCCCTCATGGATGAAAAAAAAATATCAACCTCTCGAATTAAGAGGGCCTTCATCTAAGTTCCAAGATTGCTCAACACAATCCATCTTGTAAGAGTTCAACTAACACTGTTGAGCAGACTAGGATAAGTTGCTGAATAGTCTAATTACATAGATTACCATCCACATATGCATCAAATGAGCCAGGCAGGCTTCTCCACATAAGCCCTGAACAATCACTGATCAACAGTATTTCTTTTAATAAGTATTACTGATCAAAAGAAAGTATCTATGATCAAAAATAAAGTATCGCTGATCAACAGTAATTTTTTTCAGATCACTGATTAACATTTTTTTCTGATAAGTCACTGATCAACAATATTAATCATACCACAATCAGATATCACAACCTACCATTTTGTGAGAAAGCACTGTCAACAAAAGCAAGTCCAGTCATAACACTATCACAGTAAGGACTAAATACACTCCTTGGGGCTTTCATAAATGCGGGAAGCTATTGTTGTTGTTACAATCAGAGGCCCATAATTTATCAAATAGGTTGGTGCTTTTATAAATGTGAGAAGCTATTGTTATTGTTATTGTAAAGAAATAGCTGAGTTATCAACTATCCCAAAAGCTTAAGCTGATGGGAAAGACTCAATTAATTCTTTAATATGCCCCTCACGTGCAAGCCAACGGAAGAATTAAAGGTTTTGCACTAAAACCCACAATGAAAGGAAACCCAAGTGTCAAAGGGCAAAGAACTGGGTCAAATATTAAATGAAAGGGGAACAACTTGGAGCTCTGATACCATGTGAAGAAAAAGTTGCGTTACCAATTATCCCAAAAGCTTAATCTGATGGAAAATAGCTCAATTAATTCTTTATACTTTACTGTTATAATTAGAGGCCCATAATTTATCAAAAGGGTTAACATTAAGGGACACTAAAATTAGTAGTGGAGATTCACAAAGCTCTCTAATTGTTCCAAGTAATCTCAACTATGTCATACATGGCACACAGTGCATATCCAACGAGACTATTTCAAGGCTAGTCACTCCTAAGCAAGGACATTATATATCAAAGTCCATATGGCATGTCAGACAATCCACTATTTCCCATTACAAAATGATCATTCGAAGATGCTGTCTTCATTATCAATTCAGTGAATGCTAACTAATCTTCAAAATAACAACTTATTAGTGAAAGGAAACAAGATTATTTTTCACAAGATCAAACCCAAAGCCATCTTAAAAAAGACAGTCTAAAGCTTCAAAATGATCAAGGTTAAAGCCAAATACTTAAGAAGTAAGGAGATTATATAATAATTTCTTGAGTTTAATTTTATGGACAAAGGACAAAAGTGGTGCAACCAAGCATAGAGAATGTATAGTAGGAAACCCCTAAAAATAAAAAGAGAGGAAAGGTGAAAACATTATGTCCTAAAGCATAAATCATCCACCAAATGTTGATAAAAAGTGGTATATGATGCTTTTGAAAGGAAAAAGAGAGATGCAAGCAAGGATCAAAAACCTTCAAGCCAATGCATCATAATTCAACCTCTCAAACAGAAAGCTATTTAATTCACACCACAGGCATAAAAAATGATACAGGAAGTATTTGAAAGGAAAAAAAGATTTGTAAGCAAGGATCAAAGACCTTCAAGCCAATGCATCATAATTCAACCTCTCAAACAAAAAACAATTTAACTCACACCACAGACTCCATGTTCTTCCCAACAACCAGCATGTGATACTAATCATTTTTGCAAAACAGACAATAGTTTCATAGTAGTAGCAGAATGCTATAAAAAAACTCCCTGTCACTATTTTTGCACATACAATACAGTAAATGATAGTGTAATCTTATTCCAAAAATCATTGTAAAAATCTGACCAATAACACTGTTCAAGTGAAGAGAGCCGCATTTGGAGATATGCACACTCACTATGTTCTTTTCAGAGGAGAAGCTCCACAATCATTTTTCTTTCTCTTAGTAAGATTTGAACCTAAGATGTGCCCAAACCCTGTTTTTTTAAGTAAGACTTACCCAAACCCTACCCTACTGCATATGACTTTAGCTAATTCCAAAGGGCAGAAAATTTGACAAGTAAAAGTTTCCTTGACACCTAAAATATAAGTTTTTTAACTTTCAAACCTTTCCATTGGCCTTACATATATGGAGAAAGGAAATGTCCATCAACTCCACTACATAATCATTCTCTTTACTCACAAATCAAGGCAACAAATGAAGCTTCCCTCTAAACCAACCCATGTAGATAGTGGCAGTCTCTTGCTGGTTCTCTTTAACAGCCATCTCATCACTTCTTTTAACATTTTAGGATTAAGATTTAAACTCTAAGAAAACATTAAACATCTGTATATTTTTCCAATGGCTAGACGCCTCGTTAATTGCTAATGAGGTGGTTGATTCTATTATCAAAGAAGGGTAGTAGGTGTTATATGAAAATTTGACATGGAGAAGGCCTATGAGATCATGTTTCTTGGAGTTTCTAGTATAAGTCCTTCCATAGTTACTAGGAACTAGGTACGCCCAAGTTCGAGGTACGGGAATGTGGTATGTTGGGGTAGACTTAAAGGGTTCATTTTATATATAAGTACATGTATAAAATTAGAATATTAGATATATTTATGAGTACAATTTAAATATAACTATGTGCATGGAATAATAATTTAGAAGATATTAGAGTTTTGACAAAATAGTAAAGTCAACAAACATAATATTAGAAAACATAAATTTAAAAATAAAGCATGAGCATTCTCTTACTTCCTTTCTTCTATCTAGAAACCATTTTTTTCAATCTTTTAACTAGAAGTCTTAAGAAAAATTTTGATCGTCAATTTTAGGGATCTGATGCACGAATGCACCACGAATCGGAATGTAAGATCCGGATCGCGGTTCCAAGGAGGCTATAGGATCCCAATAACTATGAGTCCTTCAAAGGATAGTCTTTGGTGAGCTTTTGTGCAAGTGGAATAAGAAATGCATTTCTTCTACTTCTTTCTCCATTATTGTTAATAAAAACCCTTCCACATATTTCAAGGCATCAAGAGGACTTCACCAAGGAGATCCTTTATCCCCTCTCATGTTTACCTTAATGTAAGAGTTATTTTTTCTTATAAGCACCTTAATGCAAGAGTTCTTAGTAAGATGTTGTCGAGCGCCTTGCCGAAAGGTCAGTTTTAAGAATCTGATGCACGAATGCACCGCAAATCGAAACATAAGATCCAGATCATGATTCCAAGGGGATATAAGGATCCCAGTAACTATGAGTCCTTTAAAGGATAGGCTTTGGTGAGCTTCTATGCACGTGGATTAAGAAATGCAATTCTTCAACTTCTTTCTCCATTATTGTTAATAAAAACCCTTCCACATATTTCAAGGCATCAAGAGGACTTTGCCAAAGAGACCCTTATCCCTTCTCTTGTTTACCTTAGTGAAGGAGTTCTCAGTAAGATGTTGTCGAATGATAACTGATAATTGAGAACTTTGGCCATTCACTGCATCACTACTTCTGATATTTCCTTCAACTGATAATTATGACTGCAAGAGGATTGTACTTACAGACAATCGTAAGTAATGTTATGAAACTCTTTAGCAAAAACACGCCATCAGTTAAAACTTACTAACAGGCCTAAGAAAAAATGGGGAGGGAAAAAAAGGGAGAGATGGAAAATTATCAAATAACAAGTCAAGCAACACTAGAGATAGCTAATTGAATAACACGTGCAAAACCATTTGAAAAGCAACCAAATGTTGAAATTGAGGCTAATATACCAAAACAGCACCAAAATTATAATAAAGAGTTCAAGTCCTGGGGATGTGATTTCGCAATATCCCCAAATTTAGATATTTGTACCCTGTTGAAGTAAGGAACCATGGCATATATGTTTGGAATAAATTCCATTTTGAGAGAGTTGAAAAAGCACTATCTCGTTGAAAGGTTCTATCCATCTGCCCTTTCTCAATGCATTTCTTTAGACAAAGACTCTGTTTTTTCCTCTTTTCGGATGGTAAATCTTTCTCAGAACATGGAGTGTGAATCAAACTCATGTTTGAATTGAAATTGAGATACTGATGCAAGTTCTTCTCTTCTGAGTCAGATAGATTCATATCTAAAAGAGGTTGAGAATAAGTTCTTTCCAAATTGACTATTTGTCTCTATGTGAGAGGTGTTCCAAATTTAAATTAATTAATTCATTCATTTTTATCAAAGTTTAATACCTTACTAGCTCTCTAGACTATGATAATTATAATTTTATAAATATTAATATATATTAATATATAAATTATATGAAGTATAACTTATATTTTTATATTGTTGTAATTTCTAAGTGATTAATTAAATAGTTTGTAATTATTATTAAACTAGATAACATGTATTATATATTTATAAAGTGTAATAATGTCACAACAAAAACACTAGTTTAGTGTTTAATACCTATTACACTCATTAGGTCTTAGGTTCGAGCCTTTAACTTGTATTTTTTTCTAAATTTTAAGTTTTTAAAAAAAAACTTCACGGGAAGTGTGCTCGAGGCGTAATTTTTGCCCCCCGGGCACCCGAGCGTACGTCCCAAACAAAAAACCAAACGCCCCAGGAAAGAAACGCCTAACTTCAGGAGCCGCAGAGCGTTTTTTCTTCGCCTCGCCCCTAGGCGTGCCCCAGGCGAGTCCCAAGAACGCCCATGAAAACACTGGGTAGAACTAATAAAGATTTCTTTTTCAATTCATCTCTAGAGTTGAATACCTCATTCAAGAATTATTTTTGATCTAATCCGTTGGAATCAATAGAAAAGGCAAATCTTTTATGATACACTAGATCCAGCTTGGGTATTGGTAGAGTGAATAGATTTGCCATTTCTTGAAATCTCTCTTCTAATTCAAAATTGTGGTGTAACGTGTATCCCTCCTGTTCTGGTCATGGAATAGATGAAATAAATCAAAAAAGTGGATTTTTGTTCAAGAATGAAATCTTATTGGAACTGTCCATATCTAGTTCATCCTTCGTAACCATATCACATCCCATATCTGATGAAATAGGATGAATTAAGATGGTGATTTGTAAATACGTAATTATCTTGAATATATTAACTATTTCTTTATTTTTTGATCGCCTGGAAGGGACAAAAGAAACATCTTGTTCTTTCTTCAACAATTTCTGATCCCTAGTGGACCTCTCAGTAGGATTCAAACCCAGATGAAGTTCGGACCATCTATCAGAGAAAAAAGAACGAATGAGTTTTGTAGGATTCCCGAGAAATTCTTTGATTTCTTCCGGAAGCAAATGATTATTCATCCGTTTCTCATATTTTGTGAATAGCTGGGGTAGTTAACATATCTTTGGAGCAATAATTAAGGTGTTTTATGAGTGATAGCCGTGGGAGATAGCCTAAATACTTATGTTGGACAGAATTTCACTATAACATTCCTTTTCATTCTTTTATTGGCATATCTCCTTTTGAAGTGGCTTTTGGTAGAAAACCTCCTAACATTGCATCATATTCAAGAGGAGAGAGTGTCTTATCCAATATTGATCAAGACTTGGGGGACAAAACTAAAATTCTTCAACTAGCGAAGCACCATCTATACAAGACTCAAGCATAAGTGAAAGTTGCAGCTGATAAACATAGGAAGGATTAGTCCTTTAAGGTTGGTGAGTTGGTCCTATTTAAGTTTCAACCTTATAGATACGTTTTTGCAACTACTAGATAGTATAACAAGTTGGGGAGAAGACTCTTTAGGCCTTTCCCTATTATCAAACAGATTGACAAAGTTGCTTATAAACTCTAGCTGCCACAAGATGTAAAAATACATAATGTTTTTCATGTCTCATTGCTAAAAGGATATAAAGGACTAGATGAAGGAATTTTGCCATATGCTTTACCTGCAGGTAATTAGGAAGGTCATCCAATTTTCAAACCTCTAGCTGTAGTAGCAAATAGACAAATCTTGAAGAAAGGTAACTAGGTCCTTTAGTGGTTGATTCAATGGGCGGTCTTCCCTTAAAAGAGGCTACATGGGAGTTTTCTTCTGACTTTGAAAAAACCTTTCCATAATTCCACCTTGAGGAAAAGATGGCTCTCAATGGAGGAAATATTGATGCAGCTATAAACAAAGAAAATAGAAAGGACCTGTAAGTCTTGAAGGAGGTAGCAAAATGGAGTAATACAGCAGGAGTAGAGAAGGATGCAATGACAACTGTTATAAGGCCTAGAAGATCACTAGGGCTTCAAGGATTATAGACACATCAGCTTGACATGCTAGATAAGGAGAGGACTAAAGATAAGTATAAGAAGAAGTCAATTAGTTAGTTAGTTATACAAATGTTAGTGTCAAAATAGATTATAACAACTTGTGTAACTACTAATTGATTGGCTAAGTAGTCTATAACTAGTATAAAAAGGACTTGTATTAAGGAACACAAATTCATTCAATAAAAATCTCATACTTTCTCTTACTTTATTTAGTTACAAATCTTGTAACATTCTTGGAGTTTAAGCTTAAACTCAAATTAAGCCAAATACAAAAGTAGGAAAGGCATCACCAACACTTTAAAAGAATGAGAGGGTATGGCTCAACTATTCGTGGCTCGGTATGCATATAACACTTAATTGGATATCACTATAAAGGACTTTGTGACAACCAAGCAAAATCTCAATGAGACCTTTTCGGATATTATCTCTTATTGGTGAGGCAAGGCAGCAAAGATGGCCTCAACACTTGTAGAGAAAGACCAAGCCAGAATAACGATGAGAAATTTGCATCATGTGTACCATGAAAAGATGTTCGCCATTCCATTACCAGTTTTAAGCAATTTATTGATTCAAGCACTCAGGTAGAAGATGTCATTTTTGAAGGAAAAATCGAAAAGATGGAAGGAAGATGTCATGAAGAATAATGGTGCCAGCAGTAGTGGTACCAAAACAAATGAGGTAAAATTTTCCTAGATACACAACATGTCGTTGAGTGCATGGACAGCTAGTTCTCTAAGACCTCGGTAGCAGGATAACCAAAGTTACAGCCTACTAAAATGTTACAAAAACCAACCTAAGAGGATATACCGAGGCCTGACCCTTAATTTATATTTGTTAAGCTCTTAGTTTGTGTTATTTCATCATATTTTATCTCCTTTCTGTGTTTACTGTGTTTTTCTAGGTTTTTGGAGCATTATGGAATTATCCGACTTAAAGAGCAAAATGTGAAGGCTTAAATCCCATATCTCACATCGATTGGAAACACATTCTACATCCCATATCCCACATCGGTTGGAAACACATTGCACTCATGGAGTTTCCCTATAAAAGCCCCATTTCACTTCATCTTCAAGTGTGTGGATCTCGAAGGCTTTCCTATCAAGGGGGGAGAGCGCTGCACAGCAAAAACAAAAAGAAGAAAAAACAAAGAGATGAGTTGCAAGTATAATTCCTCTCTCAATGTATTTTCAGCTTTAATTTATTTCTTTTGTGTTCTAAAGTTTAATATTTAGCACTTTAATTGTGAAATTTATTTTCATAATCATGAAAGGCTAAAACCTTCATCTAATGTTGAAGATGAAGCCTCACTATTGATTAGCATTATATTTTCATATATGTTCGTACGATTCTGACATTTTTGTATTGATGTTCTATTTCAAATCAATTGTTTGAGTAAATTCTTATGATTGATTGTTTTGTTTATAAACTGTTCAAATTGGATATTCGATGTGTTTCATCTGACGGATACATCGAATCATTCAAAGTAAATAAGATATCCACTGTGATTTGTAAATTAAACGGATACATTGGATGATTTGATTTAATTACGATATTCGTTGTGATTTGTATATCAATGGATTCATTGAATTATTTGATAAATTACTTTTATATAGAACATATATAGGATGTAATTGCTTGTCGGTTGTAGGAATAAAAATCATGAAAATATATGTTTTAATTTGGTGACGTGGATTCAGAAACCTTAATGTTTTTATCATTTGTTTTAAATCAATTTAGTTTAGTTTATATTCTTTGCACGACATAGTTTGAAATTCAGAACTAGGTTAAAATAGGTTTAGTTTAGATAAGAATCTATTTTCAAGATGCAATTCCCTGTGGATTCGATCTCGCACATTTGCAAGTAATTTAAAACTACCAACAGGTTTTTGGTGCCGTTGCCGGGGATTTGTTTTGTTTGTGAAAATTAAATTTTTGCTTTAATTAATTTTATTTTTCTACTAGTTTAGTTAGCATTTTTGTTTTATTTTTCTTTTTGCAATTGTATTCTAGTTTATTTGTTTCTATTTACAATTTCCCATAAAAAATAAAAATATATATACATAAAAAAAAATACAATGTTTCCCATAATGAATTCAATTACAATTAGAATTCATAATTGGTCTTCCTTCAAAAAACCAAATGAAAGGCACCATCGAAGAGAAAAAATACAATGTTTCCCATAATGAATTCAATTGCAATTAGAATTCAGAATTTGTATTTCCTTTAGAAAACCCCGGAAAGGAACCACCGAAGTATTTTTATAATAATATTGATAATAATAGTATTTTATAATATTATTATCATAATTTTCTTATATTTTTTATAATATTAATAATAATGATGATAATTATTATCATTATAATTATGATGATAATAATAACAATAATTACAATTTATTCATATTAAAATAAGAATTATAATAATAATAAATAATTATAATTATAATGATAGTAAATGTAATAATACTTTTAATGATTATAATAAAATAATTAAATAGTAATAATTATAATAATGATAATGTAAATAACTATTATTACTATAATATTTATATTAATATATAATATATTAATAATGATAATAATTATTATAATAATACTGATAATAATCGTATAATATAATTATATTAATTATAATAATAATAATAATGCTTACAATATTGATTATTAATTATAATAATAATTATTATAATTATGATGATAAAAATAATAATTTCATAATAACTATTATTATAATAATTATAATAGAAAAAAATATAATAATAATAATTAAATTTGTGTTTGTAAAGAAATTAGAGATTATTAAGAATGATGAATAGTATTAGTGTATTTTATATTTTGGTAATTAAACTTCTTATCACACTTTAGCCTGAATCCAACAATCTCGTGAACCAAACATAGGATTAAAGTTACCTCTTTAATCTCTCTTTATCCTATCATATGTTAATTCTAATCATATCTCACTATAATCCTGAACCAAACAGACGCTAAGTGACAATCAAATCATCATCCAATAATTCAACACCCTGAACTCTTTAAACAACAAAGTATTTTAAATGGAAGCAGCAAGTTTCTACAAAAACCAAGAAATGGAAATTATAGACTTAACTTTTAGTGAGAGAAGGGAATACCCTTGAATGCTCATGCAATCATCGAAGCTCCCTACCAAAGCCTCCAACCCAAGTATTGAAGATGATATATCTGCTTGAGACCTATACAATCGACAAATTTTCTAAATAAATAAATAAATGTAACTGTGTATAAACTTGTCTACAATGCAAAAAACAATGCTTGGGAATGAGTGGAATCAAAGTACAGAAAGTAAAAGTTTACAATGAACTTTATGAGCATTGAAGCATCTCATTCTTCCCCTTGATAGGCTACCCTCTCAAATAACAGATGATTATCAAAGGGGAATTTCCTATTCTTCCCCTTAACGGCTTACCCTCCTAAAAGATACACAAAAGAACAAGAGATGTTCCTCAATACACGATAAAGAAATCATCCTTCAATATAAACAAAACAAAAAAAATTCAAATTTTCTCCAACACAAGATGTATATTATTTTTCAGCAAAGGGTAAGCCACATTATTTACATGCCAATCTTTCTTTCTTCTTAGAAGTATCTACATGCCAAAATTTAAGAATAAGTGCCAATGTCACTATGCTTCTGGTTGTTGAAGTTATGATTAATCTATATAATTTTTCCTAAAAAATTAATAACATAAAAAGACATGACATTAGTTGTTGCATTGACAATTTATTTCGTTTTATACTTTGATTTCTATGTAATACTGTTTAAAAAAAAGTAAAAAAGAAAATGGAATAACCTTCAAGAACGTGTTGCACAATATATATTAGGTACTCACAACAAAAGACAAAAAAATGAGCCTAAACTGAAACTTAGTGGGGTTTTAAACAAATGTCTAGTTAGGTAGCTTCCTTTGACAGCAACTTTGATTGCGTTAAACCTTCAAATGGATTATAAATTCATATTTTATAATCAAAGCACCAAATGATAATTTTTGTTATTTCCTAAAGTAGTTGACACATCTAAACTTCTAAGACCTTGAAACACACTAGCTATCATCATTCCTTTTGTTTAAGAATCCACCACAACATAGTTGAGAAAGATTGAATTATTAATGACTCATTAACTAAATTAACTTCACTTTGAATATTTTGTTTACTACATGAGTTTTGCTTCAAAGATAGTGTACATAACATTATGAAGTTAAAACACCCACCACCTTAAACATCTTGTGGGCTCGATTTACACCACAAATGATTATCATATCATTATTACAGATTATTTTGAAGCAAAAAGACTCATCTTGATCAGAGCCTTTTGGCTTAGTAGTTATTTCCGGATCCTCCATATAAGAGATCTGGATCCGACCTCCCTCCCACCAATGTTCCAAAAAAAGAAGACTCATCTTACACATCATGCCCACTCTATAGGCACCACGGTTGATTATCATATCATTAGTCAATTCAGTACCTCTGAAAGTCTACATACTACCTTGAAACTACATTTATGCATCCCCATCATCAATAACAAAAATAGGAAAACATCTCACTTCAAAAGATTTAAATTTCAAGCAATCCGTAACTTCTCGCTTTCACTAACAGAAAACAAAATACCTGAATCAACTGCAATGAAATGTATTACATCCCTTTCATATCTACTAAAATTCAGAAGTAACAAGAATTCTTTAAGAGCCGAAGTACTCCTCATGGAAATAAAATTTCAATCCTACTCGCTGGAAGCAGAAAAACAGTTTTGAAAATATGCTTTTGACTTAATAGAACCAATAGTTAAAAACTCCACATATCTTTTTCTTGGTCGTGCTAGAAAAAATAAAAGGATAGAACAACCATGAAACTTCCAAAATATTTAAACTTAATATGATGAGAAAGAGGTAATATGCCAACTCAAAAGTGTGGACAGTTGCATCAAAAAGGAAAACAATGGAATGCACCATATGGAAAATATATTTTAGTGGTGTACTATTTCAAGCAATGATATATGAAGAAAATAACTCAGTTGTGGTTCTCTACAGTATGCTATTTCAAGAGAAATGCAACACCATCGTTTTCTTCTCAAAGAAAGATTTCAACTTAAAGCCTGCACAAATATCACCTTGACAAGTGTGGTGTCCAATGAAGTCCAAAATCATTATATGAAAGAAGTATTGTGCAATTTATCAACAAATCATGTTATGTAACCGTCATTTCACATCCTATTAAGAATGGGACAACAAAGAAACATGTTGCAAAACTGTTTTATTTTCAATAAGCTTACACATAGGGAGGACAGTTGGATTGTAGCTTCAGCAGATTGACTAAAGGAAAACAATAAGAAAACAAAAATAAATCATAATTTGTGTACAAAGATCATACACAACTGATAACTTTGAAAATACCTGCGCAAATTTCATATTATTGGCCCTCCTCGCTGCACCACCAACATAAAAAGATCTACAAATGGAGAAAAAGAGAGCTTCCTCAAATTAAAATTCCCAGGTCGAAGGGATCTTCAAATTGTAGAATAAAGCCATATGATACAATTGACAGTAGGATGATTAGTATAGAATTAGGAAGTTTTTCAATCTTCATGGAATCAAGTAAAGGACATAAATAATCTAATAGATTTAAACAGTAACGGTTAAAGCAAGAAAAAAAGAGGAAACTAACTGATCAGTATCCATTGGAATGCCAGAGTTGATTTGTTTCTCCATAATTCACCACAACCCAGTCTTGGGTTTGCGGAAGAGGCCTTCTGCTTCACCAACAAAAAAATTTCTTTTTTTTAATTGGTCTGCTATACCAACCCCACAAGCTATAAAAACCTGCATATAAAATTGCGGTAAACCTTCAAAATTTCCAATTTATCATCACATTATAATAAAGATTATACTATTTAGCCACATACATCAGACAAGGTAGCCTTGTTCAGTTAACATGGGCGTAGTTATGTTAAGAAAGCATGAATGAAAACAAGAGGGCCTTAGTTGGCCAATATGGATAGAGAACATGCTTCTGTACTGCAATGGTATGCGCTCCTGCATTTCAAATAAAATAAAAAGAAAACCGTGTTTTTCACCATGCGATGTTTGTCAATTGAAATTAGAAATCAAAAACTCTTACTTTCAGAAAACCAACGGGAAGGCACCTTTGAAGAGACAAAAGAATACGATGTTTGTCAGCATAGAATTCAATTAGAATTAGAATTCAGAATTAAGTATTTCTTTAGAAAACAAAGGGGCAGGGACCACTGAACGGACAAAAAAAACAATGTTTCCCATAATGAATTCAATTGCAATTAGAATTCAGAATTAGTCTTTCCCTATAAAAAAAAACCAACAAAAAGGCACCACCGACGGAACAAACTAATACAATCTTTTCCAGCATGGAATTCAATTAGAATTAGAACTCAAAAAGTCTGTACTTCATAAAAACAACAGGAAGGCACCACCGAAAGAACAAAAGAATACAATGCTTCCTATGATGAATTTAACTACAATTAGAATTCAGAATTAGTCTTTCCATCTGAAAACCAATTGAAAAGCACTACCGAATGGACAAAATAATACAATTTTTGTAAGCATGGAATTCAATTAGAATTAGAATTCAGAATAAGTCTTTCTTCAGAAAACCAATGGACAAGCACCTACGAAGGGATGACAAAATACAATGTTTCCCATAATGAGTTCAATTGCTATTAAAATTCAGAATTAATCATTCATTATGGAAATCAACAGACTGGAACCATCGAAAGGACAAAATAATACGATCTTTCCTAGCATGGAATTCACCTAGAATTAGAATTTGGAATAAGTATTTCTTCAGAAAACCACAGACATGCACCACAAAATGGACCAAAAGTCTACAATGTTTCTCATAAATAATTCAATTGAAATTAGACTTCAAGTCTTTCCTTAAAAAAATCACCAGGAAAGCACCAACGAAAGAACAAAAGAATGCGATGTTTGTCAGCCATTTGGATCTTTGCTAGCATAGAATTTAATTAGAATTCCGAATTAGTCTTTCTTCAGAAAACAAAAGGACAGGGAACACCGAAGGGAAAAAAACCACAATGTTTCCATAATGAATTCAATTGAATTAGAATTCGGAATTAGTCTTTCCTTCAGAAAACCAAAAAAAATGCACCACCGAAAGGACCAATAGAGTACAATGTTTCCCATAAATATTTAAATTGAAATTAGAATTCAAAAAGTTTTTCCTTTATAAAACTACTCGTAAAGCACCACCTAAGGGACAAAAGAATACGACTTTTTTCAGCATGAAATTATTTAAATCTTTGCTAACATGGAAATCATTTATAATTAGAATTCTGAATTAGTCTTTCTTCAGAAAACAAAGGGACATTCACCACTGAAAGGATAACAAAATACAATGTTTCCCATGATAAATTCAATTGTTATTAGAATTCATTATTAATCATTCATTCAGAAAACCAACAGACTGGAACCACCGAAGGGAGAAAATAATCCAATCTTTCCTAGCATGGAATTCAATTACAATTAGAAATTAGAATAAGTATTTCTTTAGAAAAACAACAGACAGGCACCACCGAAGGGTCAAGAATACGATGTTTGTCGGCATGGAATTCAATAGAAATAGAATTCCAAAATACTCTTTCTTTACAAAAACAAAGGGGCAGGGACCACCGAAAGAACAAAAAAACACATTGTTTCCCATAATGAATTCAACTACAATTAGAATTCATAATTAATCTTTCCTTCAAAAAGGCACCGCCAAAGGGACAAAATAATACAATCCTTCCCAACAAGGAATTCAATTAGAATTAAAATTCAGAAGATATCTTTCTTTAAGAAAACCAACATACGGGCACAATTGAAGGGACCAAAAGAATACACTTTTTCCATAAATAATTCAATTGAAAGTAGAATTCAAAAGATGTTTCCTTCATAAAACCACCAGGAATGCACCACCGAAATGACAAAAGAATACAATGTTTGTCTGCATGGAATTCATTTGAATATTTGCCCACATGGAACTCAATTTGATTTAGAATTCAGAATTAGTCTTTTTTCGAATGACAAAGAGAGAAGGACCACCGAATGGACAAAAAACACATAATGTTTACCATAATGAATTCAAGTGCAAATTAGAATTCGGAATTAGTCTTTCCTTCAAAAAACCAATAGAAAAGCACAACTGAAGGGACAATAATACAAATTTTCCAGCATGGAATTCAATTAGAATTAGAGCTCAGAATAAGTCTTTCTCCAGAAAACCAACAGACATGAACAATGACAGTTCTATACCAAAATCAGTAGCTAGATATGGATAAGGGGGCATGAAATACATATGGTGAGCTACAACAATGGTTAAATAGCCTAACATATCTAGGTTAAGAGATAATTGAGCATGCCATGATGTAGTTAGGATTTCGTATAGTCCTTTATGACCTTGACTTGTAAATTGACCTTTATGAACCTCTAAAATATCTTTGGGACCAAAAGAATACAATGTTTCCCATAAATAATTCAAAACCACCAAGAATGCACCACCGAATGGACAAAACAATACGATGTTTGTCTACATAAAATTCATTTGAATCTTTGCCAGCATGGAATTCAATTTGATTTAGAATTGAGAATTAGTTTTTTTCAAATGACAAAGGGACAAGGACCACCGAAGGGACAAAAAAGCATAATGTTTACCATAATGAATTCAAGTGCAAAAAGAATTCAGATTTAGCCTTTCCTTGAAAAAACCAACGGAAAGGCACCACCGAAGGGACAATAATACAACTTTTCCATCATGGAATTCAATTAGAATTAGAATTTAGAATAAGTCTCACGTCAGAAAACCAACGGACATTCACAATCGAAGGGACCAAAAGAATACAATTTTTCCCATAAATAATTCAAAACCACCAGGAATGCACCACCGAAGGGACAAAACAATATGCATGAAATTCATTTGAATCTTTACCAGCATGGAATTCAATTTGATTTAAAATTCAGAATAAGTCTTTCTTCAAAGGACAAAGGGTCAAGGATCACCGAAGCGACAAAAAAACATAATTTTTACCATAATGAATTCAAGTGCAAATTAAAATTCGGAATTAGTCTTCCCTTCAAAAAACCAACAAAAAAGCACAATCGAAGGGACAATAATACAACTTTTCCAGCATGGAATTCAATTTGAATTAGAACTCAGAATAAGTCTCTCTTCAGAAAACCAACAGACATGAACAATGACAGTTATGCACCATAGTCAGTAGCTATATATGGATAAAGGGGCATGAAATACATACGGTGAGCTACAACAATGGTTAAAGAGCCTAACATAGCTAGGTTAAGAGATAATTGAGCATGCCATGATGCTGTTAGGATTTCGTATAGTCCTTTATGGCCTTGACCTGTAAATGGACCTTTATGAACCTCTAAAATATCTTTGGGACCAAAAGAATACAATGTTTCCCATAAATAATTCAAAACCACAAGGAATGCACCACCGAAGGGACAAAACAATACGATGTTTGTCTGCATGAAATTCATTTGAATCTTTGCCAGCATAAAATTCAATTAGAATTAGAATTTAGAATAAGTCTCTCGTCAGAAAACCAACGGACAAGCACAATCGAAGGGAACAAAAGAATACAATGTTTCCCATAAATAATTCAAAACCACCAGGAATTCACCACTGAAAGGACAAAACAATATGCATGAAATTCATTTGAATCTTTATCAGCATGGAATTCAATTTGATTTAGAATTCAGAATTAGTCTTTCTTCAAATGACAAAGAGAAAAGGACCACCGAAGGGACAAAAAAAACATAATATTTACCATAATGAATTCACGTGCAAATTAAAAATATGAAATTAGTCTTTCCTTCAAAAAACCAACAGAAAAGCACAACCGAAGGGACAATAATACAACTTTTCCAGCATGGAATTCAATTAGAATTAGAACTAAGAAAAAGTCTCTCTTCAGAAAACCAACAGACATGAACAATGACAGTTTTGTACCATAATCAGTAGCTAGATAAGGATAAGGGGACATGAAATACATATGGTGAGCAACAACAACGTTAAAGAGCCTAACATAGCTAGGTTAAGAGATAATTGAGCATGCCAATATGTTGTTAGGATTTCATGTAGTCCTTTATGGCCTTGACCTGTAAATGGACCTTTATGGCCTTGACCTGTAAATGGACCTTTATGAACCTTTAAAATATCTTTGGGACCAAAAGAATACAATGTTTCCCATAAATAATTCAAAACCACCAGGAATGCAAAACCGAAGGGACAAAACAATACGATATTTGTCTGCATGAAATTCATTTAAATCTTTGCCAGCATGGAATTCAATTTGATTTAGAATTCAGAATAATTCTTTCTTCAAAGGACAAAAGGACAAGGACCATTGAAGGGACAAAAAAACATAATGTTTACCATAATGAATTCAAGTGCAAATAAGAATTCGAAATTAGTCTTTCCTTCAAAAAACCGACAGAAAAGCACAATTGAAAGGACAATAATACAACTTTTCCAGCATGTGATTCAATTAGAATTAGAACTCAGAATAAGTCTCTCTTCAGAAAACCAACAGACATGAACAATGACAGTTCTGTACCATAATCAGTAGCTCTATATGGATAAGGGAGCATAGAATACATATGGTGAGCTACAACAATGGTTAAAGAGCCTAACATAGCTGTTTTCATATAGTCCTTTATGGTCTTGACCTGTAAATAGACCTTTATGAACCTCTAAAATATCTTTGGGACCAAAAGAATACAATGTTTCCCATAAAGAATTCAAAACCACCAGGAATGCATCGCCGAAGGGACAAAACAATACGATGTATGTCTGCACGAAATTCATTTGAATCTTTGCCAACATAGAATTCAATTTGATTTAGAATTCAGAATGAGTCTTTCTTCAAATGACAAAAGGACAAGGACCACCGAAGGGACAAAAAAACATAATGTTTACCATAATGAATTCAAGTACAAATAGAATTCAGAATTAGTATTTCCTTCAAAAAACCAACAGAAAGGCACCATCGAAGGGACAATAATACAACTTTTCCAGCATAGAATTCAATTAGAATTAGAACTCAGAATAAGTCTCTCTTCAGAAAACCAACAAACATGAGCAGTGAAAGTTTTGTACCATAATCAGTAGCTAGATATGGATAAGGGGGCATGGAATACATATGGTGAGCTACAACAATGGTTAAAGAGCCTACCATAGCTAGGTTAAGAGATAACCGAGCATGCCATGATGTTGTTAGGATTTCATGTAGTCCTTTATGGCCTTGACCTGTAAATGGACCTTTATGAACCTCTAAAATATCATTGGGACCAAAAGAATACAATGTTTCCCATAAATAATTCAAAACCACCAGGAATGCACCACCGAAGGGACAAAACAATACGATGTTTGTCTGCATGAAATTCATTTGAATCTTTGCCAGCATGAAATTCAATTTGATTTAGAATTCTGAATTAGTATTTCTTCAAATAACAAAGGGACAAAAAAACATAATGTTTACCGTAATGAATTCAAGTGCAAATTGAATTCAGAATTAGTCTTTCCTTCAAAAAACCAACAGTAAGGCACCAACGAAGGGACAAAATACAACTTTTCCAGCGTGGAATTCAATTAGAATTAGAATTTAGAATAAGTCTCCCGTCCGAAAACCAACGGACAAGCACAATTGAAGGGACCAAAAGAAAACAATGTTTCCCATAAATAATTCAAAACCACCAGGAATGCACCACCGAAGGGACAAAACAATATGCATGAAATTCAATTTGATTTAGAATTCAGAATTAATCTTTCTTCAAATGACAAAGGGACAAGGACCACCAAAGGTAAAAAAAAACATAACGTTTACCATAATGAATTCAAGTGCAAATTAGAATTCGGAAGTAGTGTTTCCTTCAAAAAACCAACAAAAAAGCACAACCGAAGAGACAACAATAAAAATTTTCCAGATGGAATTCAATTGGAATTAGAAATCAATAAGTCTCTCTTCAGAAAACCAACAAACATGAAAATGATAATTCTGAACCATAATCAGTAGCTAGATATGGATAAGAGGGCATGGAATACATATGGTGAGCTACAATAATGGTTAAAGAGCCTACCATAGCTAGGTTAAGAGATAACTGAGCATGCCATGATGTTGTTAGGATTTCATATAGTCCTTTATGGCCTTGACCTGTAAATGGACTTTTATAAACCTCTAAAATAGCTTTGGGACCAAAAAAATATAATGTTTCCCATAAATAATTCAAAACCACCAGGAATGCACCACCGAAAGGACAAAACAATATGATGTTTGTCTGCAAAAAAATCATTTGAATCTTTGCCAGCATGGAATTCAATTTGATTTAGAATTCAGAATTAGTCTTTCTTCAAATGACAAAGGGACAAAGACCCCCGATGGGACAAAAGAACATAATGTTTACTATAATGAATTCAAGTGCAAATTAGAATTCGGAATTAATCTTTCCTTCAAAAAACCAACAGAAAAGCACAATCGAAGGGACAATAATACAACTTTCCTGCATTGAATTCAACTAGAATTAGAACTCAGAATAATTCTCTCTTCAGAAAACTAACAGACATGAACAATGACAGTTCTGTACCATAATCAGTAGCTACATATGGATCAGGGGGCATAGAATACATATGGTGAGCTACAACAATGGTTAAAGAGCCTAACATAGCTAGGTTAAGAGATAACTGAGCATACCATGATGTTGTTAGGATTTCATATAGTCCTTTATGACATTGACGTGTAAATGGACCTTTATGAACCTCTAAAATATGTTTGGGACCAAAAGAATACAATGTTTCCCATAAATAATTCAAAACCACCAGGAATGCACCACCGAAAGGACAAAACAATACTATGTTGGAATTCAATTTGATTTAGAATTCAGAATTAGTCTTTCTTCAAATGACAAAGGGATAAGGACCACCTAAGGGACAAAAAAACATAATGTTTACCAAAATGAATTCAAGTGCAAATTAGAATTCGGAATTAGTCTTTCCTTCCAAAAACCAACAGAAAAGCACAACCGAAGGGACAATAATACAACTTTTCCAGCATTGAATTCAATTAGAACTCAGAATAATTCTCTCTTCAGAAAACCAATAGACTTGAACAATGACAGTTATGTACCATAATCAGTAGCTACATATGGATCAGGGGGCATGGAATACATATGGTGAGCTACAACAATGGTTAAAGAGCCTAACATAGCCAGGTTAAGAGATAACTGAGCATGCCATGATGTTGTTAGGATTTCATATAGTCCTTTATGGCCTTGACCTGTAAATGTACCTTTATGAAGCTCTATAATATCTTTGGGACCAAAAGAATACAATGTTTCCCATAAATAATTCAAAACCACCAGGAATGCACCACCGAAGGGACAAAACAATACGATGTTTGTTTGCATGAAATTCATTTGAATCTTTGCCAGCATGGAATTCAATTTGAATTAGAATTCAAAAGTAATCTTTCTTCAAATGACAAAGGGACAAAGACCACCGAAGGGACAAAAAAACATAATGTTTACCATAATGAATTCAAGTGCAAATAGAATTCAGAATTAGTCTTTCCCTCAAAAAACCAACAGAAAGGCACCACCGAAGGGACAATAATACAACTTTTCCAGCATGTAATTCAATTAGACTCTTGTCAGAAAACCCACAGACATGCACAATCGAAGGGACCAAAAGAATACAATGTTTCCCATAAATAATTCAAAACCACAGAGAATGCACCACCGAAAGGACAAAACAATATGCATGAAATTCATTTGAATCTTTACCAGCATGGAATTCAATTTGATTTAGAATTCAGAATTAGTCTTTCTTCAAATGACAAAGGGACAAGGACCACTGAAGGGACAAAAAAACATAATGTTTACTACAATGAATTCAAGTGCAAATTAGTACTCAGAATTAGTCTTTCCTTAAAAAAACCAACAGAAAAGCACAACCGAAGGGATAATAATACAACTTTTCCAACATGGAATTCAATTAGAATTAGAACTCAGAATAAGTCTTTCTTCAGAAAACCAACAGACATGAACAATGACAGTTCTATACCATAATCAATAGCTAGATATGGATAAGGGGCATGGAATACATCTGGTGAGCTACAACAATGGTTAAAGAGCCTAACATAGCTAGGTTAAGAGATAATTGAGCATGCCATGAAGTTGTTAGGATTTCATATAGTCCTTTATGGCATTGACGTGTAAATAGACCTTTAGGAACCTTTAAAATATCTTTGGGACCAAAAAAATACAATGTTTCCCTTAAATAATTCAAAACCATCATGAATGCACCACCGAAGGGACAAAACAATACGATGTTTGTCTGCATGAAATTCATTTGAATCTTGCCAGCATGGAATTCAATTTGATTTAAAATTCAGAATTTGTCTTTCTTCAAATGGCACCGAAGGGACAAAAAAACATAATGTTTACCATAATGAATTCAAGTGCAAATAGAATTTAGAATTAGTCTTTCCTTCAAAAAACCAACAAAAAGGCACCACTGAAGGGACAATAATACAACTTTTCCAGCAAGGAATTTAATTAGAATTAGAATTTAGAACAAATCTCTCGTCTGAAAATCAACGGATATGCACAATCGAAGGGACCAAAAGAATACAATGTTCCCCATAAATAATTCAAAACCACCAGGAATGCACCACCGAAGGGACAAAACAATACGCATGAAATTCATTTGAATCTTTGCCATCATGGAATTCTATTTGATTTAGAATTGAGAATTGAGAATTGAGAATTGATCTTTCTTCAAATGACAAAAGGACAGGGACCACCGAAGGGGCAAAAAAACAAAATGTTTACCATTATGAATTCATGTGCATATTAGGTCTTGGAATTAGTCTTTCCTTCAAAAAACCAACAGAAAAGCACAACCGAAGGAACAATAATACCATTTTTCCAGCATGGAATTCAATTAGAATTAGAACTCAGAATAAGTCTCTCTTTAGAAAACCAATAGACATGAACAATGACAGTTATGTACCATAATCAGTAGCTACATAAGGATCAGGGGGCATTGAATACATATGGTGAGCTTCAACAATGGTTAAAGAGCCCAACATAGCTAGGTTAAGAGATAATTGAGCATGCTATGATGTTGTTAGGATTTCATATAGTCCATTATGGCCTTGACATGTAAATGCACCTTTATGAACCTCTAAAATATCTTTCGGACCAAAAGAATACAATATTTCCCATAAATAATTCAAAACCACCAAGAATGCACCATCGAAGGGACAAAACAATACGATGTTTGTTTGCATGAAATTCATTTGAATCTTTGCCAGCATGGAATTCAATTTGAATTAGAATTCAAAATTAATCTTTCTTCAAATAACAAAGGGACAAGTACCACCGAAGGGACAAAAAAACATAATGTTTACCATAATGAATTCAAGTGCAAATAGAATTCAGAATTAGTCTTTCCTTCAAAAAACCAACAGAAAGGCACCACCGAAGGGACAATAATACAACTTTTCAATCATGGAATTCAATTAGAATTAGAATTTAGAATAAGTCTCTCGCTAGAAAACCAACGGGCATGCACAATCGAAGGGACCAAAAGAAAACAATGTTTCCCATAAAAAAATTCAAAAACCACCAGGAATGCACCACCTAATGGACAAAACAATATGCATGAAATTTATTTGAATCTTTGCCAGCATGGAATCCAATTTGATTTAGACTTCGGAATTAGTCTTTTTTTCAAAAAACCAATAGAAAGACACCACTAAAGGGACAATAATACAACTTTTCCAACATGGAATTCAATTAGAATTAGAACTCAGAATAAGTCTCTCGTCAGAAAACCAACAAACATGAACAATGACAGTTCTATACCAGAAACAGTAGCTAGATAAGGATAAGGGGGCATGGAATACATATGGTGAGCTACAACAATGGTTAAAGAGCCTAATATAGCTAGGTTCAAAGATAATTGAGCATGCCACGATTTGGTTAGGATTTCATATTGTCCTTTATGGCTAAATGGGCCTTCATGAACTTCTAAAATATCTTTGGGGCCAAAAGAATACAATGTTTACCATAAATAATTCAAAACCACCAGGAATGCACCACCGAAGGGACAAAACAATACGATGTTTGTCTGCATGAAATTCATTTGAATCTTTGCCAGCATGGAATTCAATTTGATTTAGAATTCATACTTAGTCTTTCTTCAAATGACAAAGGGACAAGGACCACTGAAGGGACAAAAAAAGATAACGTTTACTATAATGAATTCAAGTGCAAATAGAATTCAGAATTAGTCTTTCCTTCAAAAAACCAACAGAAAGGCATCACCGAAGGGACAATAATATAACTTTTCCAGCATGGAATTCAATTAGAATTAGAACTCAAAATAAGTCTCTCTTCAAAAAACCAACAGACATGAACAATGACAGTTCTGTATCATAATCAATAGCTAGATATGGATAAGGGGGCATGGAATACATATGGTGAGCTACAACAATGGTTAAAGAGCCACACATAGCTAGATTAAGAGATAATTGAGCATGCCATGATGTTGTTAGGTTTTCATATAGTCCTTTATGGCCTTGACCTATAAATGCACCTTTATGAACCTCTAAAATATCTTTAGGACCATAAGAATATAATGTTTCCCATAAATAATTCAAAACCACTAGGAATGCACCATCGAATGGACAAAACAATACAATGTTTGTCTGCATGAAATTCATTAGAATTCAGAATTAGTCTTTCTTCAAATCACAAAGAGACAAGGACCACCAAAGGGACAAAAAAACATAATGTTTACCATAATGAATTCAAGTGCAAATAGAAGTCAGAATTAGTCTTTCCTTAAAAAAAACCAACAGAAAGGTACCACCGAATGGGCAATAAAACAACTTTTCCATCATGGAAATCAATTAGAATTAAAATTTAGAATAAGTCTCTTCTCAGAAAACCAACGGACATTGACAATCGAAGGGACCAAAAGAATACAATGTCTCCCATAACTAATTCAAAACCACCAGGAACGCACCACCGAAGGGACAAAACAATATGCATGAAATTCATTTGAATCTTTACCAGCATTGAATTCAATTTAATTTAGAATTCAGAATTAGTTTTTCTTCAAACAACAAAGGGACAAGACCACCAAAGGGACAAAAAAACATAATGTTTACCATAATAAATTCAAGTGCAAATAGAATTCAGAATTAGTCTTTCCTTCAAAAAACCAACAGAAAGGCACCACCTAAGAGACAATAATACAACTTTTCTAGCATGGAATTCAATTAGAATTAGAACTCAGAATAAATGTCTCTTCAAAAAACCAACAGACATGAACAATGACAGTTTTGTACCTTAATTAGTAGCTAGATATGGATAAAGGGGCACCGAATACATATGGTGAGCTACAACAATGGTTAAAGAGCCTAACATAGCTAGGTTACGAGATAATTTAGCATGCCATGATGTTGTTAGGATTTAATATAGTCATTTATGGCCTTGACCTGTAAACAGACTTTCATGAACCTCTAAAATATCTTTGGGACCAAAAGAATACAACGTTTTCCATAAATAATTCAAAACCATCGGGAATGCACCACTGAAGGGATAAAACAATACAATGTTTGCCTGCATGAAATTCTTGCGAATCTTTGCCAGCATAGAATTCAATTTGAATTAGAATTCAGAATTAGTCTTTCTTCAAATGACAAAGGGACAAGAACCACTGAAGGGACAAAAAACCATAATGAATTCAAGTGCAAATAGAATTCAGAATTAGTCTTTCCTTCAAAAAAAAACAACAGAAAGGCACCACCGAAAGGACAATAATACAACTTTTCCATAATGTAATTCAATTAGAATTAAAAATTAGAATAAGTCTCTCGTCAGAAAACCCACGGACATGCACAATCGACAGTACCAAAAGAATATAATGTTTCCCAAAAATAATTCAAAACCACCAAGAATGCACCACCGAAGGGACAAAACAATATGCACGAAATTCATTTGAATCTTTACCAGCATGGAATTCAATTTGATTTAGAATTCAGAATTAGTCTTTCTTCAAATGACAAAGAGACAAGGACCACCGAAGGGACAAAAAAACATAATGTTTACCATAATGAATTCAAGTGCAAATTAGAATTTGGAATTAATCTTTCCCTCAAAAAACCAACAGAAACGCACAACCGAAGGGACAATAATACAACTTTTCTAGCATTGAATTCAATTAGAATTAGACCTCCGAATAAGTCTCTCTTCAAAAAACCAACAGACATGAACAATGACAGTTCTGTACCATAATCAGTAGCTAGATATGGATACAGTGGTATTGAATACATATGGTGAGCTACAACAACGGTTAAAGAGCCTAGCATAGCTAGGTTAAGAGATAATTGAGCATGCCATGATGTTGTTAGGATTTCATATAGTTCTTTATGGCCTTGACCTGGAAATGGACCTTTATGAACCTCTAAAATATCTTTGGGACCAAAAGAATTTAATGTTTCCCATAAATAGATCAAAACCAATAGGAATGAACCACTGAAAGGACAAAACAATGCGATGTTTGCCTGCATGAAATTCATTTGAATCTTTGCCAACATGGAATTCAATTTGATTTAGAATTCAGAATTAGTTTTTCTTCAATTGACAAAGGGACAAGGACCACCGAAGGGACAAAAAAACATAATGTTTACCAGAATGAATTCAAGTGCAAATAGAATTCAGAATTAGTCTTTCCTTCAAAACACCAACAGAAAGGCATCACCGAAAGGACAATAATACAACTTTTCCAGCAAGGTATTCAATTAGAATTAGAATTTAGAATAAGTCTCTCGTCAGAAAACTAACAGACATGGACAATCAAAGGGACCAAAAGAATACAATATTTCCCATAAATAATTCAAAACCACCAAGAAGGCACCACCGAAGGGACAAAACAATATGCACGAAACCAGCATGAATTCAATTTGATTTAGAATTCAGAATTAGTTTTTCTTCAAATGAAAAAGGGACAAGGACCACCGAATGGACAAAAATACATAAAGTTCACCATAATGAATTCAAGTGGAAATTAGAATTCGGAATTAGTCTTTCCTTCAAAAAACAAACAGAAACGCACAACCGAAGGGACAATAATACAACTTTTCCAACATGGAATTCAATTAGAATTAGAACTCAGAATAAGTCTCTTCAAAAAGCCAACAGACATGAACAACGACAGTTCTGCACCATAATCAGTAGCTAGATATGGATAAGGGGGCATGGAATACATATGGTGAGCTACAACAATGGTTAAAGAGCCAAACAGAGCTAGGTTAAGAGATAATTGAGCATGTCATGATGTTGTTAGGATTTCATATAGTCCTTTATGGCCTTAACATGTAAATGGATCTTTATGAACCTCTAAAATATTTTTTGGTCCAAAAGAATACAATGTTTCCCATAAATAATTCAAAACCACCAGGAATGCACCACCGAAGGGGCAAAACAATACGATGTTTGTTTGCATGAAATTTAATTGAATCTTTGCCAGCATGGAATTCAATTTGATTTAGAATTCAGAATTAGTCTTTCTTCAAATGACAAAGGGACAAGGACCACCTAAGGGACCAAAAAAACATAATGTTTACCATAATGAATTCAAGTGCAAATAGAATTCAGAATTAATCTTTCCTTCAAAAAAACCAACAGAAATGCACCACAGAAGGGACAATAATACAACTTTTCCAGCATGGAATTCAATTAGAATTAGAATTTAGAATAAGCCACTCTTCAGAAAACCAACAGACATGCACAATCGAAGGGACCAAAACAATACAATTTTTCCCATAAATAATTTAAAACCACCAGGAATGCACCACCGAAAGGACAAAACAATATGCAAGAAATTCATTTGAATCTTTACCAGCATGGAATTCAATTTTATTTAGAATTCAGAATTAGTCTTTCTTCAAATGACAAAGGTACAAGGACCACCGAAATGACAAAAAAACATAATGTTTACCATAACGAATTCAAGTGCAAATAGAATTCAGAATTAGTCTTTCCTTCTAAAAAACCAACAGAAAGACACCACCGAAGGGACAATAATAAAACTTTCTCAGCATGGAATTCAATTAAAATTAGAACTCATAATAAGTCTCACTTCAGAAAACCAACAGACATAAACAATGACAGTTCTGTACCATAATCAGTAGCTAGATATGGATAGGGGGGCATGGAATACATATGGTGAGCTACAACAATGGTTAAAGAGCCTAACATAGCAAGGTTAAGAGATAATTGAGCATGCCATGATGTTGTTAGGATTTCATATAGTCCTTTATGGCCTTGACCTGTAAATAGACCTTTATGAACCTTTAAAATATCTTTAGGATTAAAAGAATACAATGTTTCCCATAAATAATTCAAAACCACAAGGAATGCACCACCAAAGGGACAAAACAATACGATGTTTGTCGGCATGAAATTCATTTGAATCTTTGCCAACATGGAATTCAATTTGATTTAGAATTCAGAATTAGTCTTTCTTCAAATGACAAAGGGACAATGACCACCGAAGGGACAAACAAACATAATGTTTACCATAATGAATTCAAGTGCAAATAGAATTCAGAATTAGTTTTTCCTTCAAAAATCTAACAGAAATGAACCACCAAAGGGACAATAATACAACTTTCCAGCATGGAATTCAATTAGAATTAGAATTTAGAATAAGCTTTTCGTCAGAAAACCAATGGACATGCACAATCGAAGGGACCAAAAGAATACAATTCTTTACATAAATAATTCAAAACCACCAACAATGCACCACCGAAGGGACAAAACAATATGCATAAAATTCAGTTGAATCTTTATCAGCATGGAATTCAATTTTATTTAGAATTCAGAATTAGTCTTTCTTCTAATGACAAAGGGACAAGGAGCACCGAAGGGACAAAAAAACATAATGTTAACCATAATGAATTCAAGTGCAAATAGAATTCAGAATAAGTCATTCCTTCAAAAAAACCAACAGAAAGGCACCACCGAAGGGACAATAATACAACTTTTCCAGCATGGAATTCAATTAGAATTAGAACTCATAATAAGGCTCACTTCAGAAAACCAACAGACATGAAAAATGACAGTTCTGTACCATAATCAGTAGCTAGCTATGGATAGGGGGCATGAAATACATATGGTGAGCTACAACAATGGTTAGAGAGCCTAACATAGCAAGGTTAAGAGATAATTGAGCACGCCATGATGTTGTTAAGATTTCGTATAGTCCTTTATGGCCTTGACCTATAAATGGACCTTTATGAACCTCTAAAATATCTTTGGGACCAAAAGAATACAATGTTTCCCATAAAAAATTCAAAACCACCAAGAAAGCACCACTGAAGGTACAAAACAATACGATGTTTATCTACATAAAATTCATTTGAATCTTTGCCAGCATTGAATTCAATTTGATTTAGAATTCAGAATTAGTCCTTCAAATGACAAAGGGACAAGGACCACCGAAGGGACAAAATAACATGATGTTTACCATAATGAATTCAAGTACAAATAGAATTCAGAATTAGTCTTTCCTTCAAAAAACCAACAGAAATGCACCACTGAAGGGACAATAATACAACTTTTCCATCATGGAATTCAATTAGAATTAGAATTTAGAATAAGTCTCTCGTCAGAAAACAAACAGACAAGCACAATCGAAGGGACCAAAAGAATACAATGTTTCCCATAAATAATTCAAAACCACCAGGAACGCACCACCTAAGGGACAAAACAATATGCATGAAATTCATTTGAATCTTTACCAGCATGGAATTCAATTTTATTTAGAATTCAGAATTAGTCTTTCTTCAAATGACAAAGGGACAAGGACTTCCGAAATGACAAAAAAAGATAATGTTTACCATAACGAATTCAAGTGCAAATAGAATTCAGAATTAATTTTTCCTTCAAAAAAAACCAACAGAAAGGCACCACCGAAGGGACAATAATACAACTTTCCCAGCATGGAATTCAATTAGAATTAGAACTCATAATAAGTCTCACTTCAGAAAACCAACAGACATGAACAATGACAGTTCTGTACCATAATCAGTAGCTAGATATGGATAGAGGGGCATAGAATACATATGGTGAGCTACAACAATGGTTAAAGAGCCTAACATAGCAAGGTTAAGAGATAATTGAGCATGCTATGATGTCGTTAGGATTTCATATAGCCCTTTATGGCCTTGACCTGTAAATGGACATTTATGAACCTTTAAAATATCTTTAGGACCAAAAGAATACAATGTTTCCCATAAATAATTCAAAACCACAAGGAATGCACCACCGAAGGAACAAAACAATACGATGTTTATCTGCATGAAATTCATTTGAATCTTTGCCGGCATGGAATTCAATTTGATTTAGAATTCAGAATTAGTTTTTCTTCAAATGACAAAGGGACAATGACCACCTAAGGAACAAACAAACATAATATTTATCATAATGAATTCAAGTGCAAATAGAATTCAGAATTAGTTTTTCCTTCAAAAAACTAACAGAAATGCACCACCAAAGGGACAATAATACAACTTTTCTAGCATGGAATTCAATTAGGATTAGAATTTAGAATAAGTCTTTCGTCAGAAAACCAACGGACATGCACAATCGAAGGGACCAAAAAAATACAATTCTTTACATAAATAATTCAAAACCTCCAACAATGCACCACTGAAGGGACAAAACAATATGCTAGAAATTCATTTGAATCTTTACCAGCATGGAATTCAATTTTATTTAGAATTCAGAATTAGTCTTTCTTCTAATGACAAAGGGACAAGGACCACCGAAGGGACAAAAAAAATAATGTTTACCATAATGAATTCAAGTGCAAATAGAATTCAGAATAAGTCATTCCTTCAAAAAACCAACAGAAAGGCACCACCAAAGGGAAAATAATACAACTTTTCCAGCATGGAATTCAATTAGAATTAAAACTCATAATAAGTCTCACTTTAGAAAACCAACAGACATGAACAATGACAGTTCTGTACCATAATTAGTAGCTAGATATGGATTAGGGGGCATGGAATACAGATGGTGAGCTACAACAAAGGTTAAAGAGCCAAACATAGCTAGGTTAAGAGATAATTGAGCATGCCATGATGTTGTAAAGATTTCGTATAGTCCTTTATGGCCTTGACCTGTAAATGGACCTTTATGAACCTCTAAAATATCTTTGGGACCAAAAGAATACAATGTTTCCCATAAATAATTCAAAACCACCAGGAAAGCACCACCGAAAGGGACAAAACAATACGATGTTTATCTGCATGAAATTCATTTGAATCTTTGCTAGCATGGAATTCAATTTGATTTAGAATTCAGAATTAGTCTTTCTTCAAATGACAAAGGGACAAGTACCACCGAAGGGACAAAAAAACATAATGTTTACCATAATGAATTCAAGCGCAAATTGAATTCAGAATTAGTCTTTCTTTCAAAAAACCAACAGAAATGCACCACTGAAGGGACTAATACAATTTTTCCAACATGGAATTCAATTAGAATTAGAACTCATAATAAGTCTCACTTCAAAAAACCAACAGACATGAACAATGACAGTTCTGTACCATAATCAGTAGCTAGATATGGATAAGGGGGCATGGAATACATATGGTGAGCTACAACAATGGTTAAAGAGCCTAACATAGCTAGGTTAAGAGATAATTGAGCATGCCATGATGTTGTTAGGATTTCATATAGTCCTTTATGGCCTTGACTTGTAAATGGACCTTTATGAACCTCTAAAATATCTTTGGGACCAAAAGAATAAAATGTTTCCCATAAATAATTCAAAACCACCATGAATGCACCACCTAAGGGAGAAAACAGTATGATGTTTGTCTGCATGAAATTCATTTAAATCTTTACCAGCATGGAATTCAATTTGATTTAGAATTCAAAATTAGTCTTTCTTCAAATGACAAAGGTTCAAGGACCACAGAAGATACAAAAAAACATAATGTTTACCATAATGAATTCAAGTGCAAATAGAATTCAAAATTAGTCTTTCCTTCAAAAAACCAACAAAAAGGCATTACCAAAGGGACAATAATACAACTTTTCCAGCACGGAATTCAATTAGAATTAGAATTTAGAATAAGTCTCTTGTCAGGAAACCAACAAACATGCACAATCGAAGGGACCAAAAGAATACAATATTTCCCATAAATAATTCAAAATCATTAGGAATGCACCACCGAAGGGACAAAACAATATGCATGGAATTCATTTGAATCTTTACCAGCATGGAATTTAATTTGATTTAGAATTCAGAATTAGTCTTTCTTCAAATGACAAAGGGACAAGGACCACCGAAGGGACAAAAAAATATAATGTTTATCATAATGAAGTCAAGTGCAAATAGAATTCAGAATTAGTCATTCCTTCAAAAAACCAACAGAAAGGCACCATCAAAGGGACAATAATACATCTTTTCCAGCACGGAATTCAATTAGAATTAGAACTCATAATAAGTCTCACTTCAGAAAACCAACAGACATGAACAATGACAGTTCTGTACCATAATCAGTAGTTAGATATGGATAGGGGGCATGGAATACATATGGTGAGCTACAAAAATGGTTAAAGAGCCTAACATAGCTAGGTTAAGAGATAATTGAGCATGCCATGATGTTGCTAGGATTTCACATAGTCCTTTATGGCCTTGACCTGTAAATGAAACTTTATAAACCTCTAAAATATCTTTGGGACCAAAAGAATACAATGTTTCTCATAAATAATTCAAAGCCACCAGGAATGCACCACCGAAGGGACAAAACAATATGCATGAAATTCATTTGAATCTTTACCAGCATGGAATTTAATTTGATTTAGAATTCAGAATTAGTCTTTCTTCAAATGACAAAGGGACAAAGACCACCTAAGGAACAAAAAAACATAATGTTTACCATAATGAATTCAAGTGCAAATTAGAATTCGGAATTAGTCTTTCCTTTAGAAAACCAACAGGAAGGCACCACTGAAAGGACCAAAGAATACAATGTTTGTCAACATGAAAATCATTTGAATCTTTGCCAACATGGAATTCATATAGAATTAGAATTCATTATAAACCTTGCTTCATAAAACCAACATGCAGGCACCACCGAAGGGACCAATAGGATACAATGTTTCCCATAAATAGTTCAATTGAAATTAGAATTTAAAAAGTCTTTCCTTCATAAAACCAACAGGAAGGCCCACCGAAAGGACAAGAATACAATGTTAGCATGGACTTCATTTGAATCCTTGCCAATATGGAATTCAATTAGAATTAGAATTCTGAATTATTCTTTCTTCAGAAAACCAACAGAAATGAACCACCGAAGGCACAAAATAATACAATTTTTCTCAACAATTAATTCAATTAGAATTCAGAATAAGACTTTCCTTCCGCCTTCAGAAAACCAACTAAAAGGCACCACCGAAGGGACAAGAATATAATGTTCTAAGCATTGAATTCATTTGCAACTAGAATTCAAAATTATTTTTTCTTTCAGAAAGCTAGCGAAAAGGCATTATGAAGGGACAAAAGTATAATGTTTGCCGGGATGGAATTCAATTGCGCCTAGAATTTAGAATTAGTACAATGACCAAGCACCAACGAAG
Organism: Bretschneidera sinensis; assembly: GCA_023935145.1. NCBI lineage: Eukaryota > Viridiplantae > Streptophyta > Magnoliopsida > Brassicales > Akaniaceae > Bretschneidera > Bretschneidera sinensis. The sequence continues at coordinate 41,446,293 of CM043700.1, forward strand.
GGACAAAATAATACAATCTTGGCTAGCATGGAATTCAATTAGAATTTAGAATAAGTCTTTCTTCAGAAAACAAAGGGACAAGCACCACCAAAGGGATAGAAAAACATAATGTTTTCAAGAATGAATTCAATTGCAATTAGAATTCAAAATCAATCTTTCCTTCGTAAAACCAACTGAAAGGCACCACCGAAGGGACAAAATAATACAATCTTTGCCAGCATGAAATTCAATTAGAATTAGAATTCAGAATTAGTCTTTCTTCAGAAAACAAAGGGACAAACACCACCAAAGGGGCAAAAAAATACAATGTTTCCCAAAATGAATTCAATTACAATTAGAATTCATAAGTGGTCTTCCTTCAAAAAACCAAATGAAAGGCACCATCGAAGAGAAAAAATACAATGTTTCCCATAATGAACTCAATTGCAATTAGAATTCAGAATTTGTATTTCCTTTAGAAAACCCCGGAAAGGAACCACCGAAGTATTTTTATAATAATATTGATAATAATATTATTTCATAATATTATTATCATAATTTTCTTATATTTTTATAATATTAATAATAATGATAATGATAATTATTATAATTATAATTATGATGATAATAATAACAATAATTATTATTTATTCATATTAAAATAGGAATTATAATAATAATAATAAATAATTATAATTATAATTATAATGATAGTAAATGTAATAATACTTTCAATGATTACGATAAAATAATTAAATAGTAATAATTATAATAATGATAATGTAAATAACTATTATTACTATAATATTTATATTAATATATAATATATTAATAATGATAATAATTATTATAATAATACTGATAATAATCGTATATTATCATAATAATAATGCTTATAATATTGATTATTAATTATAATAATAATTATTATAATTACGATGATAAAAGTAATAATTTCATAATAACTATTATTTATTATTATAATAATTATAATAGTAAAAAATATAATAATAATAATAATAATAATTAAATTTTAGTGTTTGTAAAGAAATTAGAGATTATTAAGAATGATGAATAGTAATAGTGTATTTTATATTTTGGTAATTAAACTTCTTATCACACTTTATCCTCAATCCAACAATCTCGTGAACCAAACATAGGATTAATGTTACCTCTTTAATCTCTCATTATCCTATCATATGTTAATTCTAATCATATCTCACCATAATCCTGAACCAAACAGACGCAAGTGACAATCAAATCATCATCCAATAATTCAACACCCTAAACTCTTTAAACAACAAAGTATTTTAAATGGAAGCAGCAAGTTTCTACAAAAACCAAGAAATGGAAATTATAGAATTAACTTTTAGTGAGAGAAGGGAATACCCTTCAATGCTCATGCAATCATCGAAAGCTCCCTACCAAAGCCTCCAACCCAAGTACTAAAGATGAAATATCTGCTTGAGACCTATAAAATCGACAAATTTTCTAAAATAAATAAATTTAACTGTGTATAAACTTGTATATAATGCAAAAAAACAATGCTTGGGAATGAGCGGAATCAAAGTACATAAAGTAAAAGTTTACAATGAACTTTATGAGAATTGAAGCATCTCATTCTTCCCCTTGATAGGCTACCCTCTCAAATAACAGATGATTATCAAAGGGGAATTTCCTATCCTTCCCCTTAACGGCTTACCCTCCTAAATGTTATACAAAAGAACAAGAGATGTTCCAGCTCTACAATACACGATAAAGAAATCATCCTTCAATATAAACAAAACAAAAAAAAAAATTCAAATTTTCTCCAATACAAGATGTATATTATTTTTCAGCAAAGGGTAAGCCACATTATTTACATGCCAAACTTTCTTTCTTCTTAGAAGTATCTACATGCCAAAATTTAAGAATAAGTGCCAATGTCACTACTCTTCTGGTTGTTGAAGTTATGATTAATCTAGATAATTTTTCCTAAAAAATTAGTAACATAAAAAGACATGACATTAGTTGTTGCATTGACAATTTATTTCGCTTTATACTCTGATTTCTATGTAATACTGTTTAAAAAAAAGTAAAAAGAAAATGGAATAACCTTCAAGAACGTGTTGCACAATATATATTAGGTACTCACAACAAATGACAAAAAAAAGAGCCTAAACTGAAACTTAGTGGGGTTTTAAACAAATGTCTAGTTAGGTAGCTTCCTTTGACAACAACTTTGATTGCATTAAACCTTCAAATGGATTATAAATTTATATTTTATAATCAAAGCACCAGATGATAATTTTTGTTATTTCCTAAAGTAGTTGACACATCTAAACTTCTAAGACCTTGAAACACACTAGCTATCATCATTCCTTTTGTTTAAGAATCCACCACAACATAGTTGAGGAAGATTGCATTATTAATGACTCATTAACTAAATTAACTTCACTTTGAATATTTTGTTTACTACATGTGTTTTGCTTCAAAGATAGTGTACATAACATTATGAAGTTAAAATACCCACTTTAAACATCTTGTGGGCTCGATTTACACCACAAATGATTATCATATCATTATTACAGATTATTTTGAAGCAAAAAGACTCATCTTGATCAGAGCCTTCCGGCTTAGTAGTTATTTCCGGATCCTCCATATAAGAGATCTGGATCCGATCTCCCTCCCACCAATGTACCAAAAAAAGAAGACTCATCTTACACATCATGCCTACTCTATAGACAACACGGTTGATTATCATATCATTAGTCAATTCAGTACCTCTAAAAGTCTACATACTACCTTGAAACTACATTTATGCATCCCCATCAGCAATAACAAAAATAGGAAAACATCTCACTTCAAAAGATTTAAATTTCAAGCAATCCGTAACTTCTCACTTTCACTAATAGAAAACAAAATACCTGAATCAACTGCAATGAAACGTATTACATCCCTTTCATATCTACTAAAATTCATAAGTAACAAGAATTCTTTAAGAGCCGAAGTACTCCTCATGGAAATAAAATTTCAATCCTACTTGCTGGAAGCAGAAAAACAGTTTTGAAAATATGGTTGACTTAATAGAACCAATAGTTAAAAAGTTCATATATCTTTTTCTTGGTCGTGCTAGAAAAAATAAAAGGATAGAACAACCATGAAACTCCCAAAATATTTAAACTTAATATGATGAGAAAGAGGTAATATGCCAACTCAAAAGTGTGGACAGTTGCATCAAAAAGGAAAACAATGGAATGCACCATATGGAAAATATGTTTTAGTGGTGTACTATTTCAAGCAATGATATATGAAGGAAATAACTCAGTTGTGGTCCTCTACAGTATGCTATTTCAAGAGAAATGCAACACCATCAATTTCTTCTCAAAGAAAGATATCAACTTAAAGCCTGCACAAATATCACCTTGACAAGTGTAGTGTCCAATGAAGTCCAAAATCATTATATGAAAGAAGTATCGTGCAATTTATCAGCAAATTCATGTTGTTAACCGTCATTTCACATCCTATTGAGAATGGGACAACAAAGAAACATGTTGCAAAACTGTTTTATTTTCAATAAGCTTACACACTGGGAGGACAGTTGGATTGTAGCTTCAGCAGATTGACTAAAGGAAAACAATAAGAAAACAAAAATAAATCATAATTTGTGTACAAAGAACATACACAACTGATAACTTTGAAAATACCTGCGCAAATTTTATATCATTGGCCCTCCTCGCTGCACCACCAACATAAAAAGATCTACAAATGGAGAAAAAGAGAGCTTCCTCAAATTAAAATTCCCAGGTCGAAGGGATCTTCAAATTGTAGAATAAAGCCATATGATACAGTTGACAGTAGGATGATTAGTACAGAATTAGGAAGTTTTTCAATCTTCAAGGAATCAAGTAAAGGACATAAATAATCTAATAGATTTAAACAGTAACAGTAAAAGTAAGAAAAGAAGAGGAAACTAACTGATCAGTATCAATTGGAATGCCAGAGTTGATTTGTTTCTCCATAATTCACCACAACCCAGTCTTGGGTTTACGGAAGAGGTCTTCTGCTTCACCAACAAAAAAAATTCTTTTTTTTAATTGGTCTGCTATACCAACCCCACAAGCTATAAAAACATGCATACAAAATTGCGGTAAACCTTCAAAATTTCCAATTTATCTTCACATTATAATAAGATTATACTATTTAGCCACATATATCAGACAAGGGAGCCTTATTCAGTTAACATGGGCGTAGCTATGTTAAGAACAAGAGGGCCTTAGTGGGCCAATATGGATAGAGAACATGCTTCTGTACTGCACTGGTATGCGCTCCTGCGTTTCAAATAGAATAAAAAGAAAACGATCGCAACGGCGAGAAACAAGAAGCTGATTGTTGTCTCAATACGATGAGAGGAAAGATCTTGATCAAGATAACTCGTTTTAGGAGACAACGAAAACACTTCCTTCACGGTGTGTAGTAAACGGGGTTTGTGATTTTCAATATTAGTCCTTCAAAAATCGTATATATATACATACATTTTTTTCAATTTACATTCAACTTAGAAATCCAACAAAAAGTAACTCAATCACCCCCACACCAAAAATAAAAAATAAAAATATACAATGTTTTTATTTTATAGATTTCCATTTGAGCTATATAAAAATATATCAACTTGTTTTGAAATACATTTAAATGTCTATAAATGTGTATAAGAATTTACCAAAATATTGAGGAGAACACAGTGGTGGCTGATGGTGGACAGATTGCATTTTCCGGCCACACCATGGTCGGATTTCTCTTTGCCCATGGATCTCTTCCTTCACACCAACAAAGAGAAAATATAACTAAATTTTTCGAGAGAGAGAGAGATGGACGCGAGAGAGTGAGACCGAGAGAGAATAGAGGAGGGGGAGGAAATCGGAGAGAGAGATCAGTTTTCTGGAAGAACAAGAAATCTCTCCCTCTCTTTATTTTCTTTCTTTCTTTCTTTACCAAAAATTTAAGGAGGACACAGTGGTGGTTGATGGTGGCCGAACTGCATTTTCCGGCCACACCTTGATCTGATTTCACTTTGCCCATGGATCTCGTCCTTCACGGCAAAAGAGAGAAAATAGAACTAATATTTTCAATAGTGAGAGAGGGAAACGAGAGAGGGAAACGAGAGAGTGAGACCGATAGAGAACAGAGGAAATCGGAGAGAGAGAAGACGAGGAGAAAGATAGGTTTTTGGGAACAAGAAGACGTCTCTCCGTCTCTTAATTTTCTCTCTCTCTCTCTCTCTCTCTCTCTCAGAAGATTCTGGACCTCAAAAAAAATATGACTGAGAATGCCCTGACTGCCTTGAACATATTGGGCACATTGCTAGTCTTGGGCTCAGGGCAATATGGCATAGGCATAAAATTTGAATTGGGCCATTTCAAGATTTCTTTCATATTATTTAACTTAAAAAAATATATTATACTTAATATACTTGTGACTGGCTTAAAGTAAAATGTTTAGAATATTAATATTCTAAATAATTTACATATAATAAATATATAAAAATTACAAAATCAAAATATATCTTTTTTACTTAATCTAATTAAATTATACATATGCTTTAATATTTGAGTGGTGTATTTATCCTTTTTTAAATTATCCATTATAAGTACTTGATACTAGTAAAATAACATACAAACTAATATCAAATAACTGTAAACATTAAAGACTTTGTTCATTCTTCTTTTTTTTTTTTAATTCTTGTTTTTCAACTCGTGATGTATACCCATAAGTTGAGACACCATTTAATTTTGTAAGTAAATACTAAATTTGTTGGTTTTCTTTATTTTTAGAAGTAAGTTTATGATAAAATAGTAACAACATATTTCAATAGGACGGCCCATTACAAATCAATTTAATAAAAAAATAATTTACATAATTCATACCCTTAATAAAAAAAATAAAGTTCTTATGAAAAAACATACACATAAAATAATAAATCCATTTTCATAAAAATACATATTTTCTGTGTGGCCCCTAAAAAATATAGTTAAGAATCCGTCAATGTTTATCTGGGTAAGAATTAAGGGTATGTACATTAGATCTTCGCTATAAAATAAATAAAAAATTAATACAATCGTTTGTTCATCTAATAAACATGGTCGGCTAAACATTAATAAAATATAACAATAGTTCAATCGTGTCTTTTTTGAAGTGAAAGAGAATTTTTTTGCCCTCATCGATATGGAAGAGCATGATTTGATTTAAATAAGTAAAAAATATCTTAAATTTAAGCGTAATAATTTTTTATTAATTTAATGAATTTAATTACAAATTGATCACTTGTTTTTGTAAAAACTTGTTCGTATAGAATAATTATTTTTTTATTCTATAAACAACTTGTTTATATATAATAAAACTAAATCTTAATTATTTGAAGTAGGAGTGTGTAAATGGTCAAAACAGTCGGTTAAAAATTTTAACCGATTTTTTTGGGTCAAGTTTTTTTTAACCATTTCACCGAATTAATCTAAGTATTTCAACATTAACCGATTAAATTAATTTCGGTCGGTATGGTCGGTTAATCGGTTAACTGATACTGTTTATATAATTAAGTTTTTTTAATTTATAATATATTATATATTTAATTTATACTTAATATTTTTTTAGTTTATTATATATTATATTTATATTTAACATATTATTAATATTAATTATTTTTCTAATCGGTTAAACGGTCGAAATGGTTAAAAAAATTTTAACCACTAACCAACAAATTAACTGATATATCTTATTTTGTTAACAAATTTAACTAATTAACCAAATCGGATCGATATAGTCGGTTAATCGATTTTAACTGTTTAGTGAACATTCCTAATTTGAGGAAACTAAAGTGTTAATTTAATTGATTTAGTTACATAATAATTTATTATTTCACAAAAGAACTTGTTTATATAAAATAATTTTTTTTTTGTCAAAATCCTAATTTTAAAAGGAAAAGAAAAGATAATTATCAAGTATGGGTATTTGTTCTAGTGATATCAATTTGTGAGATACTACTTTTACATGTGTGGAAATGCATACTTAAATACTTTTCTAATTATAATTGAATTGTTTGATTGTAGAATATAGATTATAGATACTATAATTAAGTTTGTTTATTATACTTAACTTGCTTAGATTTTTAACATTGGACTTCTATTGAGTGGGCTTTGCTATTTTGGGTTTTATAAATTGGGTTTTATATAGTCCAAATAATTATAGTTATAATTTTTTCTTCTATAAATAACTTTTTTTATATAGAATAAAACTAAATCTTAATTATTTGAGTATATTAAAAAATTTAATTTAATGATTTAATCATATTTTAATTTATTGTAAAAAAAAAAAAACTTGTTTATGTCAAGTAGTGAATTTTTTGTCAAACAATTACTTATAAAACATCATAATTTTAAGAGGAAAAGAAAAGATATTGTTAAATACATGTTATACTGCCATAAAACACCCCATTAATAGGAAGACAACACGTGGACCCTCTTGATGATATGACACAAGGAAACACGTGGACAATCCAGGGCTAAACAGCTAAGCCTCCAGGTCATAAACTGCCCTTCAGGGCTCCATCACCCCCAGTTGGGCCTCCACATCATCACCGCCCTCCAGACCATCATTGCCTATCCAAGTTGGGATGTCAGGTCAGCAGACTACCTCGGGCACATGAACGGCTCTTGATTAAACCAACAAGGCGAAGCCCTAACGGATGGTCCCCAGCCACCCAGCTGGGCCTCTTAAACATCATTACACAACCAAGTTGGGGCGTCAACTAACTAACCGCCCTCATACTTGGACGGCTCCTGATCAAGCTAACAAGACAAAAGCCCTAGCGAACAGCCCTCAGCCACCAATCTGGACCTCCTAAGCATCATTGCCTGAACCAGTTAGGGGCATCATATCACCACTGCCCTAGGACAAACACCGCCTCCAAAGCCCTATAAAAAAAAGTCAGGTATGCATTCAAAAAGATCAGACTTTTCACAACAAAAACAAGGGAATGCTCATCCCCTGCATACACCTTATCACGCTCTAACTTAAGCTTCGGAGTATCCCCGGAACCTTGTTGTTTTGTTTATATTCTCATTCATAAACCACCATATCTCACTGGCAGTAACAGTGAAGAAGTTTAAAGAACTCATTTGTTGCCATGCCACCCAAAACCCCTGCCAGAGACCTTGGTAAGGATGTAATAAGGACCGGGACGAGTTCTTCGGCCGAGTCTGAGGCACGCCCTAATATAGCCACTCTTCAAGCGCAGTTTGCAGAACTCTCGCGACTTGTGACCAGCCTAACCGCTGAAATCCACGGAGGAGCTCTCATGAGAGTTGTAAAATGCATCTTAACTGTGCTTATTTGTTAGCATTTAAAGTTGATCTAGGGTTTAATTACTCATTTTTACCTTAACAATTCTAAAGTATCTTTCTTGAATCATTGATCTATTTCGGTGCATTTTCAGGTGTTTTGTGTTCAAAAGAGATGATAAAGTTATCTATGTTTAAAATGCCAAAAGTTCATGTATATCGGAGAGAACGGAGTAGTTTCAGAAGGCTCGTTGTGCGTCGTGGCCACAAGAAAAGTCCACATGTTCGAAAGGCCTGATGTGCGTCAAAACCTCAAGCCTTACCCATAAAGTCCACAAGCTTTTGGATAGCAAACCAAGAGTGGGCGCCTAGGTGTGGAAAAGAGGGCACCGCGCCATCCAGAGACTCTACCATTCAACCAAGAGTAGGCGCCTAGGCGTAGAGAAGAGGGCGCCGCACCGTCCAAAGACTCCACCATTCAACCAAGAGTGGGTGCCTAGGCGTCGAGAAGAGAGCGTCGCACCGTCCAGAGAAGACACCAAGTTGCCAAGAATGAGCATCCCGGCGTGGAGAAGAGGGCGCCGCACCGCCCAGCACACTAGCCATCTCGGATGAAGGCAGCGCCTAGGCGCGGGTGAGTGGGCACCTAGGCACGCACATGGTTCCTTGACCCAATTATGGCTTCTAAATCACAATTTTTGAGCCCAAAACACCCCCCAACCGTATGGTCTATATATAGATCCTTAAGGGTTTGCAGCCACAATCCAATTTAGTATTCTTCCAAGTCTCTCAAGGCTGGAAATCAAAAGAAGAGCTCCACATTGTTCATCAACCATGAGCCCCATGGCTAACTAATCTTCAAACAAGGCAAATGGATGAATTCATAGGTGTTGTTGTTCTTGTATTCCATTCTTGATTCAGTTGTAAGGATTTATTATTGAATATTGTTTATGATTTAATCTTTGATTAAGTATGAATTAGAAACTTTACTCTTAATCTGGTGATTGCATCTTTCTCCTCCACATAAGTTTAGTCAAGCTCTTCTTATGTCAAGTTGTTTAGATGTGATTGATTTCAGTAGATTTATCTTATAGATTGTCAATTACTACGGTATTGTCTTTAAGATATATTGTCATTTCTTGATAATCTATGAGATAGATCATGTGTACTTGAATCGAAACTAAAGAGTAGACTATATCAATTACATTAGGGTTTATAAATGTACTTGATTGAATATTTACCGATTGCTTGTTTGGGATGTGAAATTTGCAATCGAGATAAAAACAATTGAATCGAGAGTGGAACTAGGCAACGAACCTAAGAAGGATTCCTGGAACCTTGTTGTTTTGTTTATATTCTCATTTGTATTTACACAATTCTCTCACGTTATTCCATTATCAAAACTTATATTCTTTTATTTGATCGTTATTGTTTGTGGTAAGGTTAACAATTTCTCTTGTAGTACGCATTTCCTCATGGGATCGACACCTCATCTATACACAATAACCGTGTGATAGTTTGAACGTAATCAAGCTCACCAGCCATCACCAGTACCCCCTTGGCCAGACCTTAGTCATACCATGTCAGGTAGCCGCAGACGCTCTACCGACGGCTGTTCCGCAACTGCGTCTTCCTAGCCCCGTATGGCTGGGTCCAAAGAAAGTCCCTTGTCCAAACATAGTGGTGATCTCAGAAGGCGGGTCAAGGACATAGAGACCAGCTCGATGTGCAGGACCCCCTTCACTCGGGAGATCCTCGAGGCCCCCCTCCCGCCAAATTTCAGAATGCCTCAAATTAAACCTTATGATGGATCCACTGACCCTTTAGATCACCTCCAGCACTACAGAACCACGATGACACTCCACAGACATTCCGACCCTGTGATGTGTCGAGCCTTCCCTCTAACACTTGAAAAGGCAACCGAAACGTGGTATTCCTATTTGAAACCAGGAGGCATCCACACGTTTAAAAAGCTGAGTTACATCTTTGCCTCTCATTTTATCAGTAGCAAAGGACCAAAGAAGACCTCAAAATCTCTGTTCAACATCGTCCAACTAAAAAGAGAGAAACTCTGGGCCTATATTTCAAAGTTCAACTCCGTTGTATGGGAGATCCCAGACCTTGATCCTAGTGCTCAGCTGTTGGCTTTCAAAAATGGGCTAAGATCTGGGATCCTCAGTTTAAAACTTAACAGACACCCACCCTTTGATATGAGTGAAATCTTGGCCTGAGTCGAGAAATACACGCTGATGGAAGACGACTAGGCGTTCCATAGAGAGCGTGAAGAAGACGCGAAAAGAAGGAATAGAAGCCCTACTAGCCCAGGCCATGAGCCTGCTAAATGACCATTTCGCGATGAAAGACCAAGGGCCCCTAGACCTTTCGAAGGCAGGCCTCAAACCCCCGAACCTTCAGAATCGGACCCAGGGCCTCTGGGCCATCCAAAAACTATACTCCACTGAATATGTTAAAGAACAACATTATAATGCAGATCCACAACAAAGGTCTCTTGCAGTGGCCCCTGAGGCCACCAAACCTCAATCCAGATCAAATTACTTGGTGTAGGTTCCGCAAAAACTACGGCCACGATACAAAAGAATGTAAAGCCCTCAAGAACCAGATCGAGACCTTCATTAACAGAGGATATCTAAAGGAATTTACTAGATTGTGGATGGAAAAATTCGCAGAGCAACCCCAGAGAAGCTCTGAAAGCCCACTCGAGCGGAACAGGCCTGTGCGGCCTATTCGGAAGAGCTCGGGGCCGAACCGTGAAGAACCCAACCAAAAGAAACCAGAGGCCCCCGTGGCAAAAATCATCAAGACCATTTGCAGAGGGCCCGCAGCTGGGGGCGTGTCCAATAACCGCGGGAAGTCTTATGCCAGGTCGATAGTTTTTATCTCCGAACCCTATAAACGGCATAAAACGAGCAGAACCATTTCCTTTTTGGACGAATACTTACAAGGAGTTTAGACTCCACACAATGATGCTGTCGTAATTTCCCTCATCGTGGCCAACCACGAGATTAGACAAGTCCTGGTCGATAACGAAAGCTCAGTCGACATTTTATTCTATGACGCTTTCTAACAAATACAACTGGGAGAGTCCCAATTAGAACCGGTCTCCACCCCACTTTACGATTTCTCAGGAGGACCAGTCTTTACAGAAGGCAGCATAACCCTCCTAGTGACTGAGGGGATGACCCCTCAAGTGACAACTGTACAAACTACCTTTCTGATCGTCCGGCAGCCTTCATCCTACAATATAATACTTAGACAGCCAACACTGAATAAACTCCGAGCAGTTGTCTCCACCCATCACCTGAAAGTCAAATTTCCCATCAAAGAAGGAGTGGGCGAAGTCAAGGGAGATCAACAAACCTTAAGGTCCTGTTATCTCAATACAGTGAGAAAAGCCAAGCAGGCAGAAGCCTTTCCGCTTGAGCTGGACGATTTTAGAGATGAAGGAAGTAACCCAAAGGGCCAACCAATGGAAGAACTAACCGCTATCCCCATTGGCGAAGACAGCTCTCGGACCATCCAAATTGGTTCAAACCTACCTGAAGCCCTCAAAAAGTCTTTGCTCACCTTCTGATAGGAGTTTAAATATTCATATTTAAGCCCCTTAATTTACATTTATTAAGACATAGTTTATGTTATTTTAGTCCATTTTACTTCATTTCTGTGTTTTACATGGTTTTTATAGGTCTATGAAGAAAATGAAGCATTTTGGAAGCTTTTGGAGCTTAAAAGGAAGAAAACTGAAAAACCTAGAGCAGACACTGTCTGGAGTGCGATCGAGCGCACCAGAAAGGGCGATTGAGTGCAACCTTGCGATCGAGTGCACTCTGCTCTCGATCGAGCGCACACATACGATAGTGAACAGTAAAACGACAGCACCTGTTTTGGAAATTAGGGTTAGGGCCCTATTTTGGAAATTATGGTTTCCAAGTGTCCTTAGAACCCTATAAATAAACTTGTAAAACACAGAAAACATATCTCTCTTTTGAGGAGCTTATCTTCCTTTTAGTTTAGTTTTTGTTCGGGGAGATCAGAGAAGGAAACTGTAGAGTAGAATTGACGACTCTTCTCTCGGGTTTCTTCTTTCCTTTATTTTTATTATGTGTACTTAAACTTTTAGTAAGGGCTTAGTTGAAGCCCTAATTATGTTTACTTAATATTTAAATATTGGTGTATTTACAATCGTTATATGATGATGCTTAACTTGATTAATACCTGTGTTTATTTAAATTCCTCATATGTGTTTGTATGATCAACTTATACATGTGGTATAAATTAGTTAGTTGAATCAATTTGGATGACCAAGTCTTGGGTTCAACATTAGTAACAAGAGATATCCACACCGCATTCTCGGGTTAATCAACATGGGAAACCGAGAGCGGACGAAGCCCCTAGGTCCCGTGTGGTTGCTGATCTCCACAGCCCTTATGCTCTCTTAAGGAACAACCCAGTATACACCCATATCGAATCCTTTAAGAGAGAAAAGAGTTAGAGTAAACAAGGAGACATAATTCTTTTTGCTGTTTTCCAATTTTACTTTCGTATTTCTTTTTCAGGGACAAATATACGAAGCAATTCAAATGGTGGTGCACAATTTTCAGCTTTTGTGCACTTTTGGCTACAAAGGGAGTTTCCTTATCTTTTGCTTTCACATTGAGGACAATGCCTACCTTAAGTTGGGGGTGGAAGAAACATATTCCTGTTTTTCATGTTTTTTATTGAACTGCTTGGTGTCATTTTACCTTTTTATTTGTTTTTAGAATGCTTTGTGTTAACCTTGGAGTTAATTCACATGTCAATAATATGAGCTTAATCAAGATAGCATATAGCATTTAGAAGAAGTTAAATTTTGCTTCGCTTTGAGAATAAATTAAGTGTTAATTTTTCATTGGTTTGAGACTCTGGTTTGTGGTAAGATTGCATGATTAGTCTAAAGTATTTGGAGAAGTTTTATGTGCGACTGTTTTGTGAATACTTTTGCAGTCTCTACAGGCTCTAGAACTTATTTGATAATCACTTGAGGCGAAAATCATAGAATGCACACTACTTAGGATATGATATAGGCCATTTTTGGACCGTTTGAGCCGTTTTAAACTTACCCTTGTTATATTTATCACTAGTCATCTATTTAAGTCTTTTTCTTGAAAATAAAAATTGAGCCTTGTTTCTTTCGATAAACCATTTACTTACCTTTATGAGCCTAAAAATATTTTATCCTTACCTTTCTTTTAAAAGAACTTAGTTATACACATGTTGTGAGAAGCACTTAAAAGGAGTAAGGGTGGAAGTATGAGAAAATATTACTACTATAACCCAAGTACATTAAAATAGATAAGTTGGGGGTTATGGAAAAGAATAAAAGAGGAGGTGAATGGTTATGTGCTAAAATAAAAAATAAAAAAAGAAGTGAATTATGGCAAAGAAAGAAGAAAAAAAAGAAAATGGTGATTTATTGTGAGAAATGCTCGAAAAATGGTTGAAAGAGTTGGATGTTGAAGTAAAGTTATCTTGTGCTTAAAATGGTCGTGTTTAAATTAAAAGACTTAGTTCTTTTATTTGTTTAAACTTTCCCATTCTTTCTTGACCTTTACCCTAGCCTAACATTACAAGCTTATTAAAGACCTATTGATCCGATGTAGTGTGATTTTTCTATAAAGTGGAAAGTGATTTGATAAGTGAGCTTATGGAGCTTGATTTGTGATTGATGTCACGCAATTTAATATGTTTTTAGAGGCTAAGACTTGTATTCATGCTATGTTGTGCATAAAATCATCCGGGTGTTCGGGCTAATGTATTGTGGTAAGATGGATGTTAAGAGTCGATAACAATTCTAAGGTTGACATTTGGATTATTCTTGGACTTAAGTGATATTTAATGATTCTATTTGTTGTATGCTATGCATGATTTTTTAGACAAAGCTTTTTGAATCACTCTTGGTTAACACCAGCATTGCTGTATTTTGCTTTGATTTCTAAATAAAGAGTTCATTTATTGTCTTTCGCTTGAATTGCTAGGGACTAGCAATAAGCTAGTTGGGGGTTGTGATGAGAGTCATATAATACATCTAAACAATACTTAATTGTTAGCATTTTAGGGTTGATCTCGGTCGTAATCGCACTTTTACATGTTAATAACTCTAAAGTGATATTCATAAATCATTGACTTAATTTGATGCATTTTCAGGTGCTTTGAGTCCAAAAGAGATGATAAAACGATCTATGTTTAAAGCACCAAAGGTTTTTGCATGTTGGTGTTGGTATTTTTCCAAGGTTTAAACATGTCCAAACATGATTCAAAGATGGTTAAAGTCTAAACTAAGGTTGGAGTAGTAAAGTACAGTGAGTTAAAAGACTGCACACAAGTGTGTGCATCACTTTGGAGCAAGGTAAGGGTAGGCACACTAGAGTGTGCCCTTCTGCATACAAGCAAAATAGAGTGTGCGCACAAGTTGTTCAAACAAGAGTGAGCGGTGCACAGAGCTCTCAGTCGGGCAAGTTAGAGAGAGAAGCTCTCAAACTGCTACAGTAGCTTGTCCATAGTTTCCCGCTCCTCTCTCTTCTCCCTCCCCATCTCTTTGCATAAAAACCACTGCTCTCTCTAGCATGGGTAAGAAGAAATCCAGTAAGAAGCCTCATCTCTCAGTCCAAGAATAGAAAGATATGGAATTTGTGCAAAATCATTTCAAAAACAAAGCAGCTACAGTACCGGATTTGCGTGAAGAAGTTTTAGCTGACTCCAGCAAGAATGGGTCTAAAAGCTCTAGCAAAGAGTCAGAAAGCTCTTCCTGCTCCTTAGGAGAGGAGAAGTCCAAGTCTTTAAGGCCTGAGCTGGAAGTCTCTGCCTCGGGCAAAGAAGAAAGCTCACACAGAGCATCAATGGTGAATAGTTACCTAAACCAAGTTATGGCAAAGAAGACAATGCAGGTAGACACTCAGGCTACTGAGGATGAGAACCTAAGCTCCTTTGAAGAGAGTGAGGAGGATTCAGACCAGGTTGGTTCCTATTCTTCCAGTGAGGAGGAAGACTCCAGCTGCTAAGCTACTATTCACGGAAGACCAGTTGCAGCAGGTCAAGGAAAGGAAGAGGTGAGAAAGGGATCCAGACATTCCTCTCCCTTGAGGGATGGGAGTCCCCAGATTGTTTCCAGCTCCAATGAGCCTCTACCAAGGCCGGATGCACCCTCTGGTGCTCAAGGTAGAACTGGTGCTAAAGGCTAAGGATTTAGTGGTAATGCTCCCTTGGAGGAAAGCAAGAAAGCTCCCTGGGTAAGCTTATTTGCTGATAACAGGAAGCAAAGTAAAGGCTTGCAACTCTCCTCTATTGAAAGTGAAGGAGATACAGTTTGTGTCACAGAAGAAGACATTGAGGAAGTGTTTGGAGACTACCCCTTCTGCTTGGTGGGATACTTTGCTGGAAGATTTCCAAGGAGGGTAGCCTTGAAGATGCTTACTGACTCTTGGAAGGTAAAAATTCAAACTCAATTCATTGATAGTGGGTGGATTATTTTCAAATTTGAGAATGCTGAGTCTAGTATGAATGTACTGCAAGAGGGTCCTTACCAAGTCTATGGTAGACCTCTTCTTTTGAAATCCATGCCCAAATTCTTTCAATTTAGAAGTGAAGAAATAAGCACTATCCCTATTTGGATTCAGCTGAAAGGCCTACCCCTTGAGTTGTGGACTGCAAATTGCCTAAGTAATATTGGCACCCAACTTGGAAAGCCTCTCTATGTTGACCAGTTCACCAATAACAAAGAAAGAATTTCTTATGCAAGGTTGCTAGTAGAGATTGATGTAGCAAAGAGAATCAAATTCTTTGTGCTAGTTAGCTTCCCTAATGGGAATACCTTTGAGCAAAAGATATCTTATGAAAACCTTCATAGGTTCTGTCTAAGTGTAAGATTCTTGGCCGTGACCTCCAATCTTGCAGCCTTAATGTTAAACCAGATAAAGGGAGAAAACAGAATGGCAAGGGGACAGAAAAAGAAAGACAAGAAGGGAATAGAGAAACACTTGACACTGACAAGGGGGGAACATTCAAGAGGCTGAGACAGTGGGGGTTGGCCCAAGTCAAATTCCTCCAACAAAAGGAACGACAGCTCCAGAACCCAGAGGTGCAGTCCAAGAAATGAATACTCCAGAAGGGGAGGATCCAAGCACCATAGAAGCTAGGGTGGAGGGAGTCCAGGGGCTTGTAGGCCTAGTCCAGTTGGTATCAGGTTCAAAGTCCTCCCATCCCTCTACCCCCCCTGAAACTTGTGAGCTGCCCAAGGAAACAGGAGTATAGGGGAGCAGTATCCCTATAGCAAAGAGGAAAAAAGGAAAAACAGGCCTGAAAGATCCTCATACAGTTGGGAAGGGAAGGAAACCTTCCCAGAACCCTCCATGATTGTAGCATGCTGGAACATCAAGGGTTTTCACAAACCCCTGAAGCACAATGGGGTGTTGCACCTCATGAAAAGCAACAGGATTGATATGATGGGAATACTGGAGTCTAAGCTTGATGAAGAGAAGCTGCTCAGAATAATGGGCAACAAATTCAGCTTTTAAAGACAGATTAACAATTTTTCAGCTCACCCTATTGGCAGGATTTTGGTGATATAGGACCCTTCTAAGGTCAGTATGTCTATAATTGAAACATGCCCCCAAGTTATTCATTGTAATGTTTTATGCTTAGTATCATCTTGTAAATTTGTAGTCAGCTTTGTATATGGTTTTAATACTATTGTTGCTAGAAGACCCTTGTGGGATAACTTGTGTAATTTCAGCTATGATAACCCTACCCCTTGGCTTGTCATGGGGGATTTCAATAATGTTTTTGCTGCTGATGAGAAAGCCAATGGGATGCCTACAACAGACTATGAGTTAAGGGACCCCTTTTGTTGTTGTAGAGAAACTAGACTAACAGATGTTAGTGCTACTGGTTGCCAATTCACTTGGTCTAACAACAAAACCTAGTGTAAACTGGATAGAGTGATAGTGAATAATGCTTGGTACCAAAAGGGGCTCAGAGCTCAAGCCATTTTCCTTCCTGTTGGATGCCTATTTGATCATTCTCCATGCCTTGTCAGCTTGCTGGATGAAGTTAGGAGGGACAGAAGATCCTTCAAGTTTTTCAACATGTGGACTGACCATGAAAAGTTTCTTGACACTGTTAAATCACACTGGGGCAGTACCTTAGGTGGCTTTAAACTATTCAAATTGTGTAGAAACCTAAAAGCCCTCAAAGCTCACCTTAAATTGCTCAATGAGAATCACTTCAGCCATATAACAGAGAGAGCTCTGAAGGCTTCACAAGAATTGTCTAGTCTCCAAAGGGAGCTCCATGATAATCCTTCTGATTCTAAGCTCCAAAATAGGGTGGCTGTTCAAAAATTGAAAGCCTTTTAACTAGCTGAGGCTGAGAGAAGCTTCCTATCCCAACAGGCCAAATACAAATACCTAATAAACAGTGATAGGGTTCAAAATTTTTCTATGCTTTACTAAAAAGGAAGACTAGTAAAAACCATATTGCTGCAGTGGTCTCCTCAAATGGGTCTCAGACTACTACTGAAGTTGAAGTGGTAGAGGAGTTCTTTAAGTTCTATAAGGACCTTCTAGGCTCTTCTTCTAGTTGCAGGCCTCTTGATCTGGGAGTCATTAGAGAATGTCCCTTAATTCAAGAGAGTCATGCTGATCAATTGATCAAGGAAGTCACAAAGGAAGAGATTAAGGAAGCTCTTTGGAGTATAGGGGAGGATAAGTCCCCTGGGTCAGATGGCTATTCTTCAAGATTTTTTTTAAGAAAGCATAGGATGTAATCAACCAAGATATCATTGAGGCTGTGCAGGAATTTTTTCAGAATGGGAGAATCTTTAAATAGCTAAACTATACCTCCACCTTGATCCCAAAATGTAAACAAGCTTCCAAAGTGGAGGACTTTAGACCTATAGCCTGCTGCAATGTAATTTACAAGATCATCTCTAAGATCCTTGCCTCCAGACTAGCTCCCTGCTTGAACCACATTGTCAACCCTGCCTAGGCTGCCTTCATCAAATCTAGAAGCATGGCTGAAAACATCTACTTGGTCCAGGAACTGCTCAGAAAGTATTGTAGGAAAATAATATCTCCAAGGTGTATGATCAAGATTGACCTTAGAAAAGCCTATGACACAGTTGAATAGGCTTTTCTGAACAGTTTAATATAGGGTCTTGGCTTTCCAGAAAATATAAAAAATGGATCATGGAATGTGTAACAACAACAACCTTCTCTCTCTCTATCAATGGGAGCCTGCATGGTTTCTTAGTTGGCAAAAAGGGTCTCAGACAAGGGGACCCCCTCTCCCCATATCTGTTTGTTTTAATTATGGAGTACTTGTCCAGATTTCTTGGGAGATTGAATGAGGAGGATGGATTCAGATATCATCCTAAGTGTTATAAACTCAAGATAACTCACCTGGCTTTTACCGATGACCTCATTCTCTTTGCTAGAGGGGATGCTAGATCTGTGGGGCAGCTCATGGAGTGTGTCAACAATTTTAGTGAGTGCTCAGGGCTGCAAGCAAGCCTGGCCAAATCAAACATCTTCAATGCTGGAGTCCAGGCTGCTGAATTAATAGAAATCAGAAGAAATATTGGAATGGAGAATGGTAGCCTCCCCTTCAAATACTTAGGGGTTCCATTGGCCTCAGCCAGATTAAATGCTACTCACTACTTCCCCCTTATTGAAAAAATATATGGGCATATAAATGTCTTGGCAGGATCTTCTTTGTCCTATGCTGGTAGAATAGAGCTGATCAAATCAGTACTTTAAGGGGTAGAGTGCTTTTGGCTTGCCATCTTCCCTATCCCTGGTAACATCCTGGAAAAAATAATCAGGATGTGCAGAACATTTCTATGGAATGGTAAGAGTAATGGCATGAGGAAAGCTCTTGTAACTTGGGCTGATATATGCAAACCAAAAATTGAAGGAGGGTTAAGCCTGGTTAACTTAAAAGTATGGAACAAGGCTCTCCTTACCAGGGTTCTCTGGAATATTCACATGAAGAAGGATTCTCTATGGATACAATGGGTTCAGTACTACTACCTGAAGAACAGATCTATCTAGGAGATTATGGCATGTAAGGATGATTCCCCCATTTGGAAGAGAATTCTTGAAATCAGAAATGACTTAACTGGCCATACATCTTCAACTCAGCAGGCCAGGGACAGATTAGTGGAATGGAGGGGTCAGGATGATCTGAGCATAAATAAAGTTTACAATTCAATCAAACTGAAGGGCAATGTGGTCAGTTGGGTTCCCCTGGTGTGGAATGGGCACTGCCCCCTTAAGCACTCCTTTATTCTTTGGCTGGCCATACAAAACAAGCTTCTCACTAAGGACAGACTCTAGCTAGAATGAGAGGATAAACTCTACCCCCTATGTAAAGAGCAAGATGAATCCAGGGAGCACCTCTTCTTCTCATGTAGGATCAGCAAGGAAACTTGGGACTCCATCAAAGTATGGTTTGGTTGCAGAAGACAGATGACTACAATAGAAAGTGCAATCAAGTGGACCTAAAGAGTTAGAGGATCTGGCCCCCTAGTCATAGCAAAAAGGATAGCCCTAGCTTGCACAATGTACAGTATATGGATGGCTAGAAATGCTAAACAATTTGAGCAAACTCTTGTTCAACCTATCAGCCTTGCCAAGAAGATCCAATTTGTAATATATAGAATTGTGTATGCTAGTTGCCGTGAGATTAGGCTTGTTTTGTAAGAATATTTTGTTTTGTTTCTATATTGCTCTCATTGTAAATCCCTTAGGTATGCCCAGTGATATTTTTTGTACATTTTGATTAATACAAGTTTTATTTACAGATGAAAAAAAAAGAGTGAGCGGCGCACCCCTCCCTGTCCAGCGGTGCGCCTTCCAAGGACTTCACCAAGTTGAGCGGTGCACCTCTCAATTTCCAGCGCCGCACCTCTCAAGCAAAACAAGAGTGAGCGGCGCACCGCGGCTGGAGCAGCACCGCACCGTCCAGAGAGTCCACCAATGTGCCAAGGTGAGCGGTGCACCGCTTCTAGAGCAGCACCGCACCGCCCACTCGCTTCTTGACTTGGTTAGGGCGACTAAATGACATTTTTCCAAGACCAAAATGCCCCTAGCTACTACTTGTAATATATAAATACCTCCTTAAGGAGTGTGCAACCGGGCATGAAGGAAGAAAATGAGAGCAAGTTTTGGGATCCAATTTTAGCATTCTTCCAAGTGTTCTTTGGCTGGAAATGAAGAGGAGAGCATCCATATTGTTCATCCACCTTGAGCTCCATGGCCAACTAATCATCAAGGGAAAGGGATGAATCCTTAGGGATTTGTTGTTCTTTATTTCCTGTTCTTGATTCATTTGTATGGATTTATTATTAAAACATTGTCTATGATTTACTCTTTGATGAAGTAAGAAGGATTTGAGTTCATGTGATAGCCGTAATTTATATTCCTCTTCTTTTAGATTCTCTTAATCCGGTGATTGTATCCTTCTCATCCATTGATGTTGTTTAGATGTGATTGATTCCGGTAGATTTTTCTTACTGATTGTCCATTACTGCGATATTGTCATTGAGATATATTGTCATTTCTTGATATTCTTTAAGATTGGTCATATGTGCTTGAACCGGAATCAATGAGTAATTTGTAGCAATTACATTAGAGTTTATAAATGTACTTGATTAAATATCTTCCGATTGCTTGTTTGGGATGTGAAACTAGCAATCGAGATAAAAACAATTGAATCGAGAGTGGAATAAGGGAACGAACCTAGGGAGGATTCTCGGAACCTTGTTGTTTCATTTATATTCTCATTTAAATTTACACAATTTTTCTCACCATACACCATTATCAAAACTCATATTCTTTCGTTTAACTTTTATCGTTAGTATTAAAGTTTACACTTCTTTTGTATTTTACTTGTTTCTCTGTGGAATCGACACCCCAAAGCTGTACTAAAATAACCGCGTTATACTTTGGGCGTAATCAGAAGGCCTTCATCTAAGTTCCAAGATTGCTAAACACAATCCATCTTGTAAGAGTTCAACTAACACTGTTGAGCAGACTAGGATAAGTTGCTGAATATTCTAATTACATAGATTACCATCCACATATGCATCAAATGAGCCAGGCAGGCTTCTCTACATAAGCCCTGAACAATC
Organism: Bretschneidera sinensis; assembly: GCA_023935145.1. Taxonomy (NCBI): domain Eukaryota; kingdom Viridiplantae; phylum Streptophyta; class Magnoliopsida; order Brassicales; family Akaniaceae; genus Bretschneidera; species Bretschneidera sinensis. Next base: position 41,467,767 of record CM043700.1, read on the forward strand.
ATTGATAAACAATATTTCTTTTAATAAGTATTACTGATCAAAAGAAAGTATCTATGATCAAAAATAAAGTATCGCTGATCAATAGTAATTTTTTTCAGATCACTGATCAACATTTTTTTTTTCTGATAAGTCACTGGTCAACAGTATTAATCATACCACATATCAGATATCACAACCTACCATTTTGTGAGAAAGCACTGTCAACAAAAGCAAGTCCAGTCATAATACTATCACAGCAAGGACTAAATACACTCATTGGGGCTTTCATAAATGCGGGAAGCTATTGTTATTGTTATAATTAGAGGCCCATAATTTATCAAATAGGTTGGTGCTTTTATAAATGTGAGAAGCTATTGTTATTGTTATTGTAAAGAAATAGCTGAGTTATCAACTAGCCCAAATCTTAAGCTGATGGGAAAGGCTCGATTAATTCTTTAATATGCCCCTCACGTGCAACCAACGGAAGAATTAAAAGGGTTTGCACTGAAACCCACAATGAAAGGGAAACAACTTAGAGCTCTGATACCATGTGAAGAAAAAAGAGTTACTAATTATCTCAAAAGCTTAAGCTGATGGAAAATGGCTCAATTAATTCTTTATACTTTATTGTTATAATTAGAGGCCCATAATTTATAAAAAGGGTTAACATTAAGGGACACTAGAATTAGTAGTGAAGATTCACAAAGCTCTCTAATTGTTCCAAGAAATCTCAACTATGTCATACATGGCACACAGTGCATATCCAACGAGACTATTTGAAGACTAGTCACTCCTAAGCAAGGACATAATAAATCAAAGTCCATATGGCATGTCAGACCATCCACTATTTCCCATTACAAAATGATCATTCGAATATGCTGTCTTCATTATCAATTTAGTGAATGCTAACTAATCTTCAAAATAACAACTTATTAGTGAAAGGAAACAAGATTATTTTTCACAAGATCAAACCCAAAGCCATCTTAAAAAAAACAGTCTAAAGCTTCAAAATTATTAAAGTTAAAGCCAAATACTTAAGAAGTAAGGAGATTATATAATAATTTCTTGAGTTTAATTTTATGGACAAAGGACAAAAGTGGTGCAACCAAGCATAGAGAATGTATAGTAGGAAACCTCTAAAAATAAAAAGAGAGAAAAGGTGAAAAAATTATGTCCTAAAGCATAAATCATCCACCAAATGTTGATAAAAAGTGGTATATGATGCTTTTGAAAGGAAAAAGAGAGATGCAAGCAAGGATTAAAGACCTTTAAGCCAATGCATCATAATTCAACCTCTCAAACAGAAAGCTATTTAATTCACACCACAAGCATAAAAAATGATACAGGAAGTATTTGAAAGGAAAAAGAGATTTGTAAGCAAGGATCAAAGACCTTCAAGCCAATGCATCATAATTCAACCTCTCAAACAAAAAACAATTTAACTCACACCACAGACTCCATGTTCTTCCCAACAACCAGCATGTGATACTAATCATTTTTGCAAAACAGACAATAGTTTCATAGTAGTAGCAGAATGCTATAAAAGAAACTCCCTGTCACTATTTTTGCACATACAATACAGTAAATAATAGTGTAATCTTATCCCAAAAGTCATTGTAAAAATCTGACCAATAACATTGTTCAAGTGAAGAGAGCCGCATTTGGAGATATGCACACTCACTATGTTCTTTTCAGAGGAGAAGCTCCACAATCATTTTTCTTTCTCTTAGTAAGATTTGAACCTAAGATGTGCCCAAACCCTGTTTTTTTAAGTAAGACTTACCCAAACCTTACCCTACTCCATATGACTTTAGCTAATTCCAAAGGGCAGAAAATTTGACAAATAAAAGTTTCGTTGACACCTAAAATATAAGTTTTTTAACTTTCAAACCTTGCCATTAGCCTTACATATATGGAGAAAGGAAATGTCCATCAACTCCACTACATAATCATTCTCTTTACTCACAAATCAAGGCAACAAATGAAGCTTCCCTCCAAACCAACCCATGTAGATAGTGGCAGTCTCTTACTGGTTCTCTTTAACAGCCATCTCATCACTTCTTTTAACATTTTAGGATTAATATTTAAACTTTAAGAAAACATTAAACATCTGTATATTTTTCCAATGTCTAGACGCCTCGTTAATTGCTAATGAGGTTGTTGATTCTATTATCAAAAAAGGGTAGTAGGTGTTATATTCAAACTTGATATGGAGAAGGCCTATGATATCATGTTTCTTGGAGTTTCTCGTATAAGTTCTTCCATAGTTACTAGGAACTAGGTACGCCCCAGTTCGAGGTACGGGAATGTGGTACATTGGGGTAGACTTAAAGGGTTCATTTTATATATAAGTACATGTATAAAATTAGAATATCAGATATATTTATGAGTACAATTTAAATATAACTATGTGCATGGAATAATAATTTAGAAGATATTAGAGTTTTGACAAAATAGTAAAGTCAACAAACATAATATTAGAAAACATAAATTTAAAAATAAAGTATGAGCATTCTCTTACTTCCTTTCTTCTATCTAGAAACCATTTTTTTTCAATCTTTTAACTAGAAGTTTTAAGAAAAATTTTGATAATCAATTTTAGGGATCTGATGCACGAATCGGAATGTAGGATCCGGATCACGGTTCCAAGGAGGCTATAGGATCCCAATAACTATGAGTCATTCAAAGGATGGTCTTTGGTGAGCTTTTGTGCAAGTGGAATAAGAAATGCATTTCTTCTACTTCTTTCTCCATTATTGTAAATAAAAACCCTTCCACTTATTTCAAGGCATCAAGAGGACTTCACCAAGGAGATCCTTTATCCCCTCTCATGTTTACCTTAATGTAAGAGTTCTTTTTTCTTATAAGCACCTTAATGCAAGAGTTCTTAGTAAGATTTGTCGAGCGCCTTGCCGAAAGGTCAGTTTTAGGGATCTGATGCGCGAATGCACTGCAAATCGAAACGTAAGATCCAGATCATGATTCAAAGGGGATATAAGGATCCCAGTAACTATAAGTCCTTTAAAGGATAGGCTTTGGTGAGCTTCTATGCACGTGGATTAAGAAATGCAATTCTTCAACTTCTTTCTCCATTATTGTTAATAAAAAACCTTCCACATATTTCAAGGCATCAAGAGGACTTCGCCAAAGAGACCCTTATCCCTTCTCTTATGTACCTTAGTGAAGGAGTTCTTAGTAAGATGTTGTCGAATGCCTTGTAGAAAGTCTTCTTAGTAGCTTTAAGGTGAGAGGTAGGAGAGATAAGGTGATGATTTCTCATTTTCTTTTTGCCAATATACTACAGTTTGTGTGGGGTGGATGACTATCAAATTATAAATCTAAAATGCATTCCTATATGTATAAACAGTGGCCGAGTTGAAGGTTAATTTAGGGAAGAGTTAGCTTATTCCTTATGGTGATGGTGTGTATGGTAGTCATTTGGCTAGTACTTCGAGTTGCTGTGTTGGGGACCTCCCTTGATTTATCTAGGATTGCTGCTGGGTGCTATGGCCCCATTGTTGCAAAGTTTGAATAGCAGCTTACCGGGTCGAAGAGATTTTATCTTTCGGAGGGAGGGAGACTCACTCTAATAGCATCATTTCCAACCTTCCCATCTAATTTATGTCCTTGTTTACCATTCCTTCTCCAATTGCTATAAGATTAGAGGACATGCAAAAAAGATTTTCTACGGAACATGTGGGGGAGAGACATAAACTTCACTTGGTAAATTGGAAGATGGTGAAGCAACCTATTGAGTATGGCGGCTTAGGGTATCAAATCTCTTATTTTATTTAAGAAAACACTTCCTGGGAAATGGCTTTGGAGATTTGCGGTTGCTAAGTACAATAGCGTACATAATGGATGGGTTTCTAAGAAAGGAAGAGATCCTTATGGTGTGGGCATTTGGAAAAGGTTGTGATATGTTCTTGCCTTTGGTTTGGTTTGAGGTGGATAAGAAGGCATTCTATTAGCTTTTGGAATGATACTTAATATGCAGATATTCTTTCAAGTCTTAATTTCCATCTCTTTTCTCTTTGGAAAGAAATTAGGAGGTTTTGGTTAAGAGTGATGGCATAAGAGCTTCGAGTGAGGCTTTCACCCGCAATGCTCAAGGTTGGGAAATTGAGGAGCTCTCTAGATTTTTTTTTACAAGAGCAGACAATGATGTTGGAGTTACAGGATGATGGGATTTTCAAAGGTAAATCTTACATTGAGCTCTTCATTAAAGTAAAATCAAGGGAAGAAGAAAACAAATTTCCTTTGGAAAGCAATTTTGAAGACTTGGGCTCTAATCAAGGTTGATTTAAGTAAATAGATGTTAGTCGTTAAAAGAAGAAATTGAAATAGTCTATCTTTTGCTTTGGCACCCTTAGGTGAGACAATTATGAGATTTGGCTTTTTCTGTGGTGGGACTATATTGGACAGTCACAAGTTAGGGCCCTCCAGATAGTTCCAAGTTAGCAAACATACTTCAAATAACTAGAAACTAATAAACATAGATGAATTATTTTACCTGCCCTCCAGATGCCAACACCTTGTTGATATCAAAGTTGTTACCACAATAATGAACAATTAGAAAGAACCAATTTTAACCAATGATAATAACACCTAAACACTCATGAATACATAGGTAATGCATAAAAATGTCCAATAAAGACACAGGTACAATAAGATAAACAGAAACCATTAACAACCTTCTAAATGAAACACTTGAAACAATTTTAGAATGAAAATTAGGCCGCGCCACCACATCTTCAACAATACCAGATATCCCAGCCTCAGACATCTTCATGTCAACAGAAGTAAATAGTTCAGTCAAAGACATGTGTTTAACATTTTGAGCAATAGCCCCGATGGCATGAGCAGCAGCAACCCTTGTATCCCAATTTTTACTACGAAGATACTGGGAAACCTAATTTCACATAATAGTAAAGTTAAGTCAGATGATGATATAAAAGAAATTAACAAAGTTGGACAATTAACAAGTCCATTCCAAAAAGGAAACAAAAAATCAATACTTAGGAAAACAATTCAAAGATATGTTAATACTAAAGATAAAAAAAAAATAACTACAAAATAAAGCCAAAAACACATAGCCAATATGATCAAGTTTATATGATATTAATCATCTTAACAATGTTTCAATCATGGGTAGAGAAAAGAACAATTCTAATAAGTACTACACCCATCCCAATTGGAAAAGTTTATAAATGGTTTTTGTTTCCTATAAATAGAAGCTAGGCTAAACACCCCAAAAAAAGGTTTCCGAAAAGAATCAAAAGCTAAAAAAAGAGTTTCTAAGAAAGTCTATACGAATGTTTTCACAGTTGTTTTACCAAAGATAAAATAGTTTCATATGTTTCTAAGAAAGTTGGTATAACTATTTTCACAATTATTTTACCAAACATAAAATAGTTTTTGGCTCCACAGTTATTTTATTCAAAACTGTTCCAAAAACGATTTTGATAGCCATAAGCCATAAACTGAAACTACACTTAGGCCAAACTGGACCTAACTAAAGTAAGGCTAAGAAGAGTTTTTTATTTTATTTTATTGTTAAAACCCTTACACACACCTCAAACCCCAAACCTATGAACACAAAGTGGGCATGGAAATCTCCATACAAATGCTCCAAATTACCAACCCATAAAGTAAGGCTAAAAAAAGTTGAGCTTCACTCAAATTTTTAACTTGATCTCATTTCAATTGAGATTAAAGTACCAACTGAGTCTCTAATTATCGACTAAATAGTAGATCTTACTTAGTGATACAATGTAATTCCCCCCCCTAAGTATCACAGTTAGTAAGCATAGTTTTCATTAAGCTCTTAAAAGTAAGTGCATGGGAGAAGTTTCAGCTAGATTGAAACCAGTCAATTGAGGGCTAAAATCAGCAATCAACTTCAGTGAATCACTCGACCTTTTAAGAAAGAAAATAGCAACCAAGAGTCCAAAACCTATATATCCGGACTTCATGAGCATGATCAATTAATTTCTCCAAAGCCTCGAACATTAATATAGCTGTGTATGCAGTCTATCTGTCTGTGCATACTTTGCCTTGTTTACTATGGTAAGAAGAATAGGTTATCTTACTTAGAACCTTAGTCAACATGTTGAAGTATCAAGAGAGCCTCTAGCCATGCTTCAAATAGCATCATCAGCAAACCCAACTGTGTAAATAAAGTTAGCCACACACATATAACACCTGTCCTCACCCCACCGCCAAATAACCTATAAATCAAAATTGAGAACTTTGGCCATTCATTGCATCACTACTTTTGATATTTCTTTCAACTGATAATTGTGACTGCAAGAGGATTGTACATACATACAATCGTAAGTAATGTTATGAAACTCTTTATCAAAAACACGCCATCAGTTAAAGCTTACTAACAGACCCAGGAAAAAATGGGGAGGGAAAAAAAAGGAGAGATGGAAAATTATCAAATAACAAGTCAAGCAACACTAGAGACAGCTAACTGAATAACACGCGCAAAACCATTTGAAAAGCAACCAAATGTCAAAATTGAGGCTAATATACTAAAACGGCACCAAAATTATACCTTCTTCAATAAAGAGTTCAAGTCCTGGGGATGTGATTTCGAAATATCCCCAAATTTAGATATTTGTACCCTGTTGAAGTAAGGAACCATGGCAGATATGTTTGGAATAGGTTCCATTTTGAGAGAGTTGAAAAAGCACTATCTCGTTGAAAGGTTCTATCCATCTGCCCTTTTTCAATGCATTTCTTTAGATAAAGACTCTGTTTTTTCCTCTTTTCGGATGGTAAATCTTTCTTAGAACATGAAGTGTGAATCAAAACCATGTTTGAATTGAAATTGAGATACTGATGCAAGTTCTTCTCTTCTGAGTCAAATAGATTCATATCTGAAAGAGGTTGAGAATAAGTTCTTTTAAAATTGACTATTTGTCTCTCTGTGAGAGGTGTTCTAGAAATGTCTGCAATGAGTAAATAGCTATAGAAACTAATGGATTGGATCGAATTGCAAAATGGAAAGATTTGTACAAGTTATACCTTTGATCACCACTTTATGGAAAATCTTTAGATATGAATATGTTAGATACTTGTGACTCGATTAGAGAAGGTAAAATAATATATCTCTCTAAAAAAACATGTTTTTTTACCATCGCACAAAGAAAATGTTTTGTTGCGAATGAACAAGATATTGAAGAATTGTCCATACATAAAATCATAATTATTGATACGGGTCTTTTCCACATAAAAGGGAATCTTTTGTTACAATAGAAGCAGAAATGATGCGACTTTTTCAAGAATCGAAGTTGATTTGCTTATAAAAAGAAGATATCAATAAACTTCTATGAAATGGTTTCACGGGATTAAGCCAATTGTCTTGATCGTGTGATATCATTAAGAAATAGGAATCTGTGTTATCAAAAGACTTCCTACAATTATTTCTAGTATGAAATGAGTCAATCATCCACTTTGGTATCTTATTGAACAAAAATGGTGATATTATTCCTCCATTGATCAAGAATTTCAATTTTTGAGAAGTACTATGATCATCCAATGAAAAAGGTCTCAATTTTTTCAAATGAACGATTTGAAAACCTATTGATTCTAACAACTGATTGCAGAGTCGATCATTCGGACCTTTCAATTCATAGATGTGGATTTTAGACCTATGAATGGGGATATTCTCGAAACTCATAAAGAAAAGAGGAAGTGAGTTAGACAAAAAGAGAAGTAACTTGGACAAAAAAAAGAAGTAACTTGGACAAAAAGAAACGAAGTGACTTAGACAAATCTTTTTTTTTCAATAACCTCATATCAATCAACCGAATATTGATTAATACATAATCGATCAAACACTACTTGAAAATGGCTCTTCTACTTATAAACGAAATGTTCCAAATTCTCCTGGAAATTCTTGCTCCCATTGGACCATTTGTATCTATATGCATTAGGATCCTGATTTATGGGTCTTTTGGTTCGAGAAATAAAAATAAGAGGATCGAACCATTTCTTCTGGATGTTTCGATAAATGTTGGTTGATCGTATATTTCATTATAGTTCTATGATTCAAAGTATCATTTCCTATTTGATCTCTTTGAATTCAATATTCGAAGTTGCAATAAAAAAAGAATCGATTCAATTCATTTCTTATGTACCCATAGGTGCTATTTTGGATTTGAATCAGATTTCGGATCAATCAATATTGTTTGACTGCCTTCATTATGTTGTTGCTAGAAAATACCACTATTTTTTGTTTTGGATCTTCCAAATCATTCCCACAAGATATCCGGACCCATTTTTTCTGATCCTTCGATAAAAAAATTCATTTTCTTTATAAAAAAATAGGAGGTAGAACCAGTGTTTTCAGAGGTGAAGGCATTGGGAAAGGTGTTTTGCTTCGAAGTGTTGGGGTGTAAGTCTTTCGAATACGCTGGGGAGTTTCAAAATTTTAATAAAATAACAGTAATTAATTAATTAGAATAATAAAAATAAAAAATAAAAAATAATTTAAATTTAAATTAATTAATTCATTCATTTTTATCAAAGTTTAATACTTTACTAGCTCTCTATACTATGATAATTATAATTTTATAAATATTAATATATATTTATATATAAATTATATGAAGTATAACTTATATTTTTATATTGTTGTAACTTCTAAGTGATTAATTAAATAGTTTGTAATTATTATAAAACTAGATAACATGTATTATATATTTATAAAGTGTAATAATGTCACAACAAGAACACTAGGTTAGTGTTTAATACCTATGACACTCATTAGGTCTTAGGTTCGAGCCTTTAAATTGCATTTTTTCCTAAATTTTAAGCTTTCCTGGGCACCCGAGCATACGTCCCAAACAAAAAACCAAACGCCCCAGGAAAGAAACGCCTAACTTCAGGAGCCCCAGAGCGTTTTTGCTTCGCCTCGCCCCTAGGCGTGCCCCAAGCGAGTCCCAAGAACGCCTATGAAAACACTGGGTAGAACTAATAAAGATTTCTTTTTCAATTCATCTCTAGAGTTGAATACCTCATTCAAGAATTATTTTAGATCTAATCCGTTGGAATCAATAGAAAAGGCAAATCTCTTATGATACACTAGATCCGGCTTGGTTATTGGTAGAGTGAATAGATCTACCATTTCTTGAAATCTCTCTTCTGATTCAAAATTGTGGTGTAACGTGTATCCCTCCTGTTCTGGTCGTGGAATAGATGAAATAAATCAAAAAAGTGGATTTTTGTTCAAGAATGAAATTTTATTGGAACTATCCATATCTAGTTCATCCTTCGTAACCATATCACATCCCAGATATGATGAAATAAGATGAATTAAGATGGTAATTTGTAAATACGTAATTATCTTGAATATATTAACTATTTCTTTATTTTTTGATCACCTGGAAAGGACAAAAGAAACATCTTGTTCTTTCTTCAACAATTTCTTATCCCTAGTGGACATCTCAGTAGGATTCAAACCCAGATGAAGTTCAGACCATCTACCAGAGAAAAAAGAACAAATGGGTCTTGTAGGATTCCGAAGAAATTCTTTGATTTCTTCCAGAAGCAGATGATTATTCATCTGTTTTTCATATTTTGTGAATAGTTGGGGTAGTTAACATATCTTTGGAGCAATAATTAAGGTGTTTTATAAGTGATAGCCCTAGGAGATAGCCTAAATTCTTATGTTGGATAGAATTTCACTATAACATTCATTTTTATTCTTTTATTGGTATATCTCCTTTTGAAGTGGTTTTTGGTAGAAAACCTCCTAACATTGCATCATATTCAAGAGGAGAGAGTGTCTTATCCAGTATTGATCAAGACTTGGGGGACAAAACTAAAATTCTTCAACTAGCGAAGCACCATCTATATAAGACTCAAGCATAAGTGAAAGTTGCAGCTGATAAACATAGGAAGGATTAGTCCTTTAAGGTTCGTGAGTTGGTCCTATTTAAGTTTCAACCTTATAGATAGGTTTTTGTAGCTACAAGATAGTATAACAAGTTGGGGAGAAGATTCTTTAGGCCTTTCCCTATTATCAAACAGATTGGCAAAGTTGCTTATAAACTCTAGTTGCCACGGGATGCAAAAATACATAATGTTTTTCATGTCTCATTGCTAAAAGGATATAAAGGACTAGATGAAGAAATTTTGCCATATGCTTTACCTGCATGTAATTAGGAAGGTCATCCAATTTCAAGCCTCTAGCTATAGTAGCAAATAGACAAATCTTGAAGAAAGGTAACTAGGTCCTTTAGTGGTTGATTCAATGGGGGGACTTCCCTTAGAAGAGGCTATTTGGGAGTTTTCTTCTGACTTTAAAAAAACCTTTCCATAATTCCACCTTGAGGAAAAGATGGCTCTCAATGGGGGAAATATTGATGCAGCTATAAACAAAGAAAATAGAAAGGAGCTTCAAGGCTTGAAGGAGGTAGCAAAATGGAGTAATACAGCAGGAGTAGAGAAGGATACAATGACAACTGTTATAAGGCCTAGAAGATCACTAGGGCTTCAAGGATTATAGACACATCAGCTTGACATACTAAATAAGGAGAGGACTAAAGATAAGTATAAGAAGAAGTCAGTTAGTTAGTTAGTTATACAAATGTTAGTGTCAAAATAGATTATAACAACTTGTGTAACTACTAATTGTTTGGCTAAGTAGTCTATAACTAGTATAAAAAGGACTTGTATTAAGGAACACAAATTCATTCAATGAAAATCTCATACTTTCTCTTACTTTATTTAGTTACAAATCTTGTAACATTCTTGGAGTTTAAGCTTAAACTCAAATTAAGCCAAATACAAAAATAGGAAAGGCATCACCAACACTTTGAAAGAATGAGAGGGTATGGCTCAACCTTTCGTGGCTCAGTATGCATAAAACACTCAATTAGATATCATTATAAAGGACTTTTTGACAACAGAACAAAATCTCAATGAGACATTTTCAGATATTATCTCTTACTAGTGAGGCAAGGCAGCAAAGATGGCCTCAACACTTGTAGAGAAAGACCAAGTCAGAATAGCGATGAGAAATTTGCATCATGTGTACCATGAAAAGATGTTCGCCATTCCATCACCAGTTTTAAGCAATTTATTGATTCGAGCACTCAGGTAGAATATGTCATTTTTGAAGGAAAAATCGAAAAGATGGAAGGAATATGTCATGAAGAATAATGGTGCCAGCAGTAGTGGTACCAAAACAAATGAGGTAAAATTTTTCTAGATACATAACATGCCGTCGAGTGCATGGACAGCTAGTTCTCTAAGACCTCGGTAGCAGGATAACCAAAGCTACAGCCTACTAAAATGTTACAAAAGCCAACCTAAGAGGATGTACCGAGGCCTGACCCTTGATTTATATTTGTTAAGCTTTTAGTTTGTGTTATTTCATCATATTTTATCTCATTTCTGGGTTTAGTGTGTTTTTGTAGGTTTTTGGAGCATTATGGAATTATCCGACTTAAAGAGCAAAATGTAAAGGCTTAAATCCCATATCCCACATCGATTGGAAACACATTTTACATCCCACAGCCGACATCCTACATCGGTTGGAAATACATTGCACTCATGGAGTTTCCCTATAAAAGCCCCATTTCACTTCATCTTCAAGTGTGTGGATCTCGAAGGCTTTGCTATCAAGGGGGGAGAGCGCCGCACAGCAAAAACAAAAATAAGAAAAAACAAAGAGATGAGTTGCAAGTGTAATTCCTCTCTCAATGTATTTTCAGCTTTAATTTATTTCTTTTGTGTTCTAAAGTTTAATATTTAGCACTTTAATTGTGAAATTTATTTTCATAATCATGAGAGGCTAAAACCTTCATCTAAGGTTAAAGATGAGGCCTCGCCATTGATTAGCATTATATTTTCATATATGTTCGTACGATTCTGACATTTTTGTATTGATGTTCTATTTCAAATCAATTGTTTGAGTAAATTCTTATGATTGATTGTTTTGTTTATAAACTATTCAAATTGGATATTCGATGTGTTTCATCCGACGGATACATTGAATTATTCAAATTAAATCAGATATCCACTGTGATTTGTAAATTAAACTAATATATTGGATGATTTGATTTAATTAGGGTATTCGTTGTGATTTGTATATCGATGGATTCATCGAATTATTTGATAAATTACTTTTATATAGAACATACATAGGATGTAATTGCTTGTCGGTTATAGGAATAAAAATCATGAAAATATATGCTTTAATTTGGTGAGGTGGATTCAGAAACCTTAGTGTTTTTATTATTTGTTTTTGAATCAATTTAGTTTAGTTTATATTCTTTGCACGACATAGTTCGAGACTCAGAACTAGGTTAAAATAGGTTTAGTTTAGAAAAAAATGTATTTTCAAGATGCAATTCCCTGTGGATTCGACCTCGCACTTGCACACACTATATTGCAAACGACTCGTGCGCTTGCAAGTAATTTAAAACTACAAACAAGTTTTTGGCACTGTTGCCGGGGATTTGTTTTGTTTGTGAAAATTAAATTTTTGTCTTAATTAATTTTATTTTTCTACTAGTTTAGTTAGAATTTTTGTTTTATTTTTCTTTTTGCAATTTTATTCTAGTTTATTTGTTTCTATTTGCAATTTCCCATAAAAAATAAAAATATATATACATAAAAAACACAAGAAATTTTTTGTGTTTGATATGTTTTTGCAGTTTTTCGAATCACATTTTACCTGTGCTCGAGCACATCTCCGCAGACAGCATCAGCAGATCGGCAGCAGTTGAGAAAAAAAAAATTGCCAATTTTTGTTGGCCGAATTTGTTAGTATTGTGTTTTCTGTTTTTGTATTTATTTTATTTTATTTTATTCTTTTGTTTCTGCTACCCTCATTTCATGGCTTGGATCTTGAAAATCCTTACAACTATGTGAAGAAGTTCAAAGATATTTGTGCCACATTCAAGTTCCAAAACTTCTTCGATGAGCCGGTCTATCTTAGACTTTTCTCGTTTTCTTTTCACGATAGAACTAGGGCATGGTTGGATTCCAGCATGCTCGGGTCTATTACATCTTGGGAAAGCTTGTTGAGTAAATTCTATAATAATATTTTCCCAATGTCTAAAGGAACAAAATAATACAATCCTTCCCAACAAGGAATTAAATTAGAATTAGAATTCAGAATAAGTTTTTCTTTTAGAAAACCAACATACAGGCACAATCGAAGGGACCAAAAGAATACAATGTTTTCCATAAATAATATAATTGAAAGTAGAATTTAAAAGATATTTCCTTCATAAAATCACCAGGAATGCACCACCGAAAGGACAAAAGAATACGATGTTTGTTTGCATGAAATTCAGTTTAATTTAGAATTCAGAATTAGTCTTTTTTTCAAATGACAAAGGGATAAAGACTACCGAAGAGACAAAAAAACATAATGTTTACCATAATGAATTCAAGTGCAAATTAGAATTCGGAATTAGTCTTTCCTTTAAAAAACCAACAGAAAAGCACAACCGAAGGGACAATAATACAACTTTTCCAGCATGGAATTCAATTAGAATTAGAACTCAGAATAAGTCTCGCTTCAAAAAACCAACAGACATGAACAACGACAGTTTTGTGCCATAATCAGTAGCTAGATATGGATAAGGGAGCATGGAATACATATGGTGAGCTACAACAATGGTTAAAGAGCCTAACATAGCTAGGTTAAGAGATAACTGAGCATGCCATGATGTTGTTAGGATTTCATATAGTCCTTTATGGCATTGACCTGTAAATGGACCTTTATGAACCTCTAAAATATCTTTGGGACCAAAAGAATACAATGTTTCTCATAAATAATTCAAAACCACCAGGAATGCACCACCGAAGGGACAAAACATTACGATGTTTGTATGCATGAAATTCATTTGAATCTTTGCAGGATGGAATTCAATTTGATTTAGAATTCAGAATTAGTCTTTCTTCAAATGACAAAGGGACAAGGACCACCGAAGGGACAAAAAAACATAATATTTATCATAATGAATTCAAGTGCAAATAGAATTCAGAATTAGTCTTTCCTTCAAAAAACCAACAGAAAGGCACCACTGAAGGGACAATAATACAACTTTTCCAGCATGAAATTCAATTAGAATTAGAATTCAGAATAAGTCTCTCGTCAGAAAACCAACAGACATGCACAATCGAAGGGACGAAAAGAATACAATGTTTCCCATAAATAATTCAATTGAAATTAGAATTCAAATAGTGTTTCCTTCATAAAACCCCACCAGGAAGGCACCGTCATCGTAGGGACAAAAGAATACGATGCTTGTCAGCATGGAATTCATTTGAATCTTTGCCAGCATGGAAAGATTAGATTTAGAGTTCAGAATTAAACTTTCTTCAAAAAACAAGAGACGAGGACCACCGAATGGACAAAAAAAAATGTATCCCATAATGAATTCAACTGCAATTAGAATTCAGAATTTGTCTTTCCTTTAGAAAGCCAACTGAAAGGCACCACCAAAGAGACAAAATAATACAATCTCTCCCAACATGGAATTCAATTAAAATTAGAATTAGAATTAAAAATAAACATTTCTGCAAAAAACTAACAGAGTGGACCAATAGAATACGATGTTTTCCATAAATAGTTCATTTGAAATTAGAATTCAAAATGTCTTCCCTTCATACAACCAACAAGAAGGCACCACCGAAGGGACAAAATAATACAATGTTTGTCAACATCGAATTCATTTGAATCATTGCTAGCACATAATACAATTAGAATTAGAATTCTGAATTAGCCTTTATTCAAAAAACAAAGACAAACACCACTTAAGGGACAAAAAAACACACTTTTTCCCATAATGAATTTAATTGCAATTAGAATTCAGAATTAATCTTTTCTTTAGAAAACCAAATGAAAAGCACCACCAAAGGAACAAAATAATACAACCTTTACAAGCATTGAATTCAATTAGAATTCAGAATAAGTCTTTCTTCATAAAACCAACGAACAGGCAGCACTAAAGGGATAAAAAAAATCCAATGTTTCCCATAATGAATTCAATTGCTATTAGAATTCAGAACTAAACATTCCTTCAAAAAAACCAACAAAATGGAACAACCAAAAGGATAAAATAATACAATCTTTCTTAGCATGGAATTCAATTAGAATTAGAATTCAAATAAGTCTTTCTTCAGAAAACCAACAGATAGTCGCAGCTAAAGGGACCAAAACAATACAATGTTTCCCATAAATAATTCAATTGAAATTAGAATTAAAAAAAGTCTTTCCTTTAGAAAACCAACAGGAAGGCACCACCAAAAGGACCAAAGAATACGATGTTTGTAAACATGAAAATCACTTGAATCTTTGCCAACATGGAATTCAGATAGAATTAGAATTCTGAGTTGATTTTTCTACAAAAAACAAAGGGACATGGACCACCAAAGGTACAAAAGAAAAACAATGTTTCTCAAATGAATTCAATTGTAATTAGAATTCAGAATTAATCTTTCCTTCAGAAAACTAACAGAAAGGCACCATCGGGACAAAATAATACAATCTTTCCCATAATGGAATTCAATTAGAATTAGAATTCTTTATAAACCTTTCTTCATAAAACCAACATACAGGCACCACACTGATAGAATACAATGTTTCGCATAAGTAGTTCAACTGAAATTAGAATTCAAAAAGTCTTTCCTGCATAAAACCAACAGGAAGGTCCACCGAAAGGACAAGAATACAATGTTAACATGGAATTCATTTGAATCCTTGCCAATATGGAATTCAATTAGAATTAGAATTCTGAATTAGTCTTTCTTCAGAAAACCAACAGAAATGAACCACCAAAGGCACAAAATAATACAATCTTTCTCAACAAGGAATTCAATTAGAATTCAGAATAAGACTTTCCTTCAGCCTTCAGAAAACCAACTGAAAGGCACCACCAAATGGACAAGAATATAATGTTCCTAAGCATTGAATTCATTTGCAACTAGAATTCAAAATTATTTTTTCTTTCAGAAAGCCAGCGAAAAGGCATTATGAAGAGACAAAAAAGTATAATGTTTGTCGGGATGGAATTCAATTGCGCCTAGAATTTAGAATTAGTACAATGATCTAGCACCAACGAAGGGACAAAATAATACAATCTTGGCTAGCATGGAATACAATTAGAATTAGAATTTAGAACAAGTCTTTCTTCAGAAAACAAAGGGACAAGCACCACCAAAGGGATAGAAAAACATAGTGTTTTCAAGAATGAATTCAATTGCAATTAGAATCCAAAATCAATCTTTCCTTCGTAAAACCAACTGAAAGGCACCACCGAAGGAACAAAATAATACAATCTTTGCCAGCATGAAATTCAATTACAATTAGAATTCCTAATTGGTCTTCCTTCAAAAAACCAAATGAAAGGCACCATCGAAGAGAAAAAATACAATGTTTCTCATAATGAATTCAATTGCAATTAGAATTCAGAATTTGTATTTCCTTTAGAAAACCCCGGAAAGGAACCACCGAAGTATTTTTATAATAATATTGATAATAATAGTATTTCATAATATTATTATCATAATTTTCTTATATTTTTTTATAATATTAATAATAATGATAATGATAATTATTATCATTATAATTATTATAATTATAATAATGATGATAATAATAACAATAATTACTATTTATTCATATTAAAATAGGAATTATAATAATAATAAATAATTATAATTATAATGATAGCAAATGTAATAATACTTTTAATGATTATGATAAAATAATTAAATAGTAATAATTATAATAATGATAATGAAATACTGATAATAATCGTATAATATAATTATATTAATGATAATAATAATAGTGCTTATAATATTGATTATTAATTATAATAATAATTATTATAATTATGATGATAAAAGTAATAATTCATAATAACTATTATTTATTATTATAATAATTATAATAGAAAAAAATATAATAATAATAATTAAATTTGTGTTTGTAAAGAAATTAGAGATTATTAAGAATGATGAATAGTAATAGTGTATTTTATATTTTGGTAATTAAACTTCTTGTCACACTTTAGTCTTAATCCAACAATCTCGTGAACTAAACATAGGATTAAAGTTATCTCTTTAACCTCTCTTTATTCTATCATATGTTAATCTTAATCATATCTCACTATAATCCTGAACCAAACAGACGCTAAGTGACAATCAAATCATTATCCAATAATTCAACACGCTGAACTCTTTAAACAACAAAGTATTTTAAATGGAAGCAGCAAGTTTCTACAAAAACCAAGAAATGGAAATTATAGAATTAACTTTTAGTGAGGGAAGGGAATACCCTTGAATGCTCATGCAATCATCGAAGCTCCCTACCAAAGCCTCCAACCCAAGTATTGAAGATGAAATATCTGCTTGAGACCTATAAAATCGACAAATTTTCTAAATAAATAAATAAATTTAACTGTGTATAAACTTGTCTATAATGCAAAAAACAATGCTTGGGAATGAGTGGAATCAAAGTATATAAAGTAAAAGTTTACAATGAACTTTATGAGCATTGAAGCATCTCATTCTTCCCCTTGATAGGCTACCCTCTCAAATAACAGATGATTATCAAAGGGGAATTTCCTATCCTTCCCCTTAATGGCTTGCCCTCCTAAATGTTATACAAAAGAACAAGAGATGTTCCAGCTCTACAATACACGATAAAGAAATCATCCTTCAATATGAAAAACAAAAAAAATTCAAATTTTCTCTAACACAAGATGCATATTATTTTTCAACAAAGGGTAAGCCACATTATTTACATGCCAAACTTTCTTTCTTCTTAGAAGTATCTACATGCCAAAATTTAAGAATAAGTGCCAATGTCACTATGCTTCTGGTTGTTGAAGTTATGATTAATCTAGATAATTTTTCCTAAAAAATTAATAACTTAAAAAGACGTGACATTAATTGTTGCATTGACAATTTATTTCGCTTTATACTCTGATTTCTATGTAATACTGTTTAAAAAATAATAAAAAGAAAATGGAATAACCTTCAAGAACGTGTTGCACAATATATATTAGGTACTCACAACGAATGACAAAAAAATGAGCCTAAACTGAAACTTAGTGGGGTTTTAAACAAATGTCTAGTTAGGTAGCTTCCTTTGACAACAACTTTGATTGCGTTAAACCTTCAAATGGATTATAAATTTATATTTTATAATCAAAGCACCAAATGATAATTTTTGTTATTTCCTAAAGTTGTTGACACATCTAAACTTCTAAGTTCTTGAAACACACTAGCTATCATCATTCGTTCTGTTTAAGAATCCACCACAACATAGTTGAGGAAGATTGAATTATTAATGACTCATTAACTAAATTAACTTCACTTTGAATATTTTGTTTACTATATTTGTTTTGCTTCAAAGATAGTGCACATAACATTATGAAGTTAAAACACCCACCTTAAACATCTTGTGGGCTCGATTTACACCACAAATGATTATCATATCATTATTACAGATTATTTTGAAGCAAAAAGACTCATCTTGATTAGAGCCTTTTGGCTTAGTAGTTATTTCCGGATCCTCCATATAAGAGATCTAGATCCGACCTCCATCCCACCATTGTACCAAAAAAAGAAGACTCATCTTACACATCATGCCTACTCTATAGACACCACGATTGATTATCATATCATTAGTCAATTCAGTACCTCTGAAAGTCTACATACTACCTTGAAACTACATTATGCATCCCCATCAGCAATAACAAAAATAAGAAAACATCTCACTTCAAAAGATTTAAATTTCAAGCAATCCGTAACTTCTCGCTTTCACTAACACAAAACAAAATACCTGAATCAACTGCAATGAAATGTGTTACATCCCTTTCATATCTACTAAAATTCAGAAGTAACAAGAATTCTTTAAGAGCCGAAGTACTCCTCATGGAAATAAAATTTCAATCCTACTTACTGGAAGCAGAAAAATAGTTTTGAAAATATGCTTTTGACTTAATAGAACCAATAGTTAAAAAGTCCATATATCTTTTTCTTGGTTGTGCTAGAAAAAATAAAAGGATAGAACACCCATGAAACTTCCAAATTATTTAAACTTAATATGATGAGAAAGAGGTAATATGCCAACTCAAAAGTGTGGACAGTTGCATCAAAAAGGAAAACACTAGAATGCACCATATGGAAAATATGTTTTAGTGGTGTACTATTTCAAGCAATGATATATGAAGGAAATAACTCAGTTGTGGTTCTCTACATTATGCTATTTCAAGAGAAATGCAACACCATCATTTTCTTCTCAAAGAAAGATTTCAACTTAAAGCCTGCACAAATATCACCTTGACAAGTGTGGTGTCCAATGAAATCCAAAATCATTATGAAAGAAGTATTGTGCAATTTATCAGCAAATTCATGTTATGTAACCGTCATTTCACATCCTATTGAGAATGGGACAACAAAGAAACATGTTGCAAAACTGTTTTATTTTCAATAAGCTTACACATAGGGAGGACAGTTGACTTATAGCTTCAGCAGATTGACTAAAGGAAAACAATAAGAAAACAATAAGAAAACAAAAATAAATCATAATTTGTGTACAAAGAACATATACAACTGATAATTTTGAAAATACCTGCACAAATTTTATATTATTGGCCCTCCTCGCTGCACCACCAATATAAAAAGATCTACACATGGAGAAAAAGAGAGCTTCCTCAATTAAATTCCCAAGTCGAAGGGATCTTCAAATTGTAGAATAAAGCCATATGATACAGTTGACAGTAGGATGATTAGTATAGAATTAGGAAGTTTTTCAATCTTCAAGGAATCAAGTAAAGGACATAAATAATCTAATAGATTTAAACAGTAACAGTAAAAGTAAGAAAAGAAGAGGAAACTAACTAATCAGTATCAATTGGAATGCCAGAGTTGATTTGTTTCTCCATAATTCACCACAACCCAGTCTTGGGTTTGCGGAAGAGGTCTTCTACTTCACTAACAAAAAAATTTCTTTTTTTTTTAATTGGTCTGCTATACCAACCCCACAAGCTATAAAAACCTGCATACAAAATTGCGGTAAACCTTCAAAATTTCCAATTTATCATCACATTATAATAAAGATTATACTATTTAGCCATATACATCAGACAAGGTAGCCTTGTTCAGTTAACATAGGCGTAGTTATGTTAAGAAAGCATGAATGAAAACAAGAGGGCCTTAGTGGGCCAATATGGATAAAGAACATGCTTCTGTACTGCAATGGTATGCGCTCCTGCATTTCAAATAGAATAAAAAGAAATCGGTGTTTGTCAGCATATAATGTTTGTCAATTGAAATTAGAAATCAAAAACTCTTACTTTCAATAAACCAACGGGAAGGTACCTTTGAAGAGACAAAAGAATACGATGTTTGTCAGCATAGAATTCAATTAGAATTAGAATTCAGAATTAAGTATTTCTTTAGAAAACAAAGGGGTAGGGACCACTGAAAGGACAAAAAAAAAACAATGTTTTCCATAATGAATTCAATTGCAATTAGAATTCAGAATTAGCCTTTCTCTAAAAAAAACCAACAAAAAGGCACCACCAACGGAACAAAACTAATACAATCTTTTCCAACATGGAATTCAATTAGAATTAGAATTCAAAAAGTTTGTACTTCATAAAACCAACAGTAAGGCACCACCGAAAGAACAAAAGAATACAATGCTTCCTATGATGAATTTAACTACAATTAGAATTCAGAATTAGTCTTTCCTTCAGAAAACCAAATGAAAAGCACTACCGAATGGACAAAATAATACAATTTTTGTAAGCATAGAATTCAATTAGAATTAGAATTCAGAATAAGTCTTTCTTCAGAAAACCAATAGACAAACATCACCGAAGGGATGTCAAAATACAATGTTTCCCATAATGAGTTCAATTGCTATTAGAATTCAGAATTAAAAATTCATTCAGGAAACCAACAGATTGGAACTGCTGAAAGGACAAAATAATACGATCTTTCCTAGCATGGAATTCACTTAGAATTAGAATTTGGAATAAGTATTTCTTCAGAAAACCACAGACATGCACCACCAAAAGTATACAATGTTTCTCATAAATAATTCAATTGAAATTAAACTTCAAGTCTTTCCTTCAAAAAACCACCAGGAAAGCACCAACGAAAGAAAAAAAGAATGCGATGTTTGTCAGCATGAAATTCTTTTGGATCTTTGCCAGCATGGAATTTAATTAGAATTCCGAATTAGTCTTTCTTCATAAAAGAAAAGGATGGGGAACACCGAAGGGAAAAAAAACCACAATGTTTCCCATAATGAATTCAATTGAATTAGAATTCGGAATTAGTTTTTCCTTCAGAAAACCAAAAGAAATGCACCACCGAAAGGACCAATAGAGTACAATGTTTCCCATGAATATTTCAATTGAAATTAGAATTCAAAAAGTTTTTCCTTTATAAAACTACTCATAAAGCACCACCTAAGAGACAAAAGAATATGACTTTTTTCAGCATGAAATTCATTTAAATCTTTGCTAGCATGGAAATAATTTATAATTAGAATTCTGAATTAGTCTTTCTTCAGAAAACAAAGGGACATGCACCACTGAAAGGATAACAAAATACAATGTTTCCCATGATAAATTCAATTGTTATTAGAATTCATAATTAATCATTCATTCAGAAAACCAACAGACTGGAACCACCGAAGGGAGAAAATAATCCAATCTTTCCTAGCATGGAATTCAATTACAATTAGAATTTAGAATAAGTATTTCTTTAAAAAATCAACAGACAGGCACCACTGAAGGGTCAAGAAAACGATGTTTGTCAGCATGGAATTCAATAGAAATAGAATTCAGAAATACTCTTTCTTCACAAAAACAATGGGGCAGGGACCACCAAAGGAACAAAAAAACACATTGTTTCCCATAATGAATTCAACTACAATTAGAATTCATAATTAGTCTTTCCTTCAAAAAGGCACCGCCAAAGGAACAAAATAATACAATCCTTCCCAACAAGGAATTCAATTAGAATTAGAATTCAGAAGAAGTCTTTCTTTAAGAAAACCAACATACAGGCACAATCGAAGGGATCAAAAGAATACAATGTTGTCCATAAATAATTCAATTGAAAGTAGAATTCAAAAGATGTTTCCTTCATAAAACCACCAGGAATGCACCACCAAAAGGACAAAAGAATACGATGTTTGTCTGCATGGAATTCATTTGAATATTTGCCCGCATCAAATTCAATTTGATTTAGAATTTAGAATTCAGAATTAGTCTTTTTTCAAATGACAAAGGGATAAGGACCACCGAAGGGACAAAAAAACATAATGTTTACCATAATGAATTCAAGTGCAAATTAGAATTCGGAATTAGTCTTTCCTTCAAAAAATTAAAAGAAAAGAACAATCGAAGGGACAATAATACAACTTTTCCAGCATGAAATTCAATTAGAATTAGAACTCAGAATAAGTCTCTCTTCAGAAAACTAACAGACATGACCAATGACAATTCTGTACCATAATCAGTAGCTAAATATAGATAAGGGGGCATGGAATACATATGGTGAGCTACAACAATGGTTAAAGTGCCAAACATAGCTAGGTTAAGAGATAATTGAGCATGCCATGATGTTGTTAGGATTTCATATAGTCGTTTATGGCCTTGACCAATAAATGGACCTTTATGAACCTCTAAAATATCTTTGGGACTAAAAGAATACAGTGTTTCCCATAAATAATTCTAAATCACCAGGAATGCACCACCAAAGGGGCAAAACAATACGATGTTTGTCTGCATGAAATTCGTTTGAATCTTTGCCTGTGTGGAATTCAATTTGAATTAGAATTCAGAATTAGTCTTTCTTTAAATGATAAAGGGACAAGGACCACCGAAGGGACAAAAAAACATAATGTTTACCATAATGAATTCAAGTGCAAATTAGAATTCGGAATTAGTCTTTCCTTCAAAAATCCAACAGAAAAGCACAACCGAAAGGATAATAATACAACTTTTCCACCATGAAATTCAATTAGAATTATAACTCAAATTAAGTTTCTCTTCAGAAAACCAATAGACATGAACAATGACAGTTCTGTACCATAATCAGTAGCTACATATGGATCAGGGGGCATGGAATACATATGGTGAGCTACAACAATGGTTAAAGAGCCTAACATAGTGAGGTTAAATGATAATTGAGCATGCCATGATGTTGTTAGGATTTCATATAGTCCTTTATGGCCTTGACCTGTAAATGGACCTTTATGAACCTCTAAAATATCTTTGGGACAAAAAGAATACAATGTTTCCCATATATAATTCAAAACCACCAGGAATGCACTATCGAAGGGACAAAACAATACGATATTTGTCTGCATGAAATTCATTTGAATCTTTGCCAACATGGAATTCAATTTGATTTAGAATTCAGAATTAGTCTTTCTTCAAATGGCATCGACGGGACAAAAAAACATAATGTTTACCATAATAAATTCAAGTGCAAATAGAATTCAGAATTAGTCTTTCCTTTAAAAAACCAACAGAAAGGCACCACCGAAGGGACAACAATACAAATTTTCCATCATTGAATTCAATTAGAATTAGAATTTAGAATAAGTCTCTCGTCAGAAAACCAACAAACATGCACAATTGAAGGGACCAACAGAATACAGTGTTTCCCATAAATAATTCAAAACCACCAGGAATGCACCACCGAAAGGACCAAATAATATGCATAAAATTCATTTGAATCTTTACCAGCGTGGAATTCAATTTGATTTAGAATTTCGAATTAGTCTTTCTTCAAATGACAAAAGGACAAGGACCACCAAAGGGACAAAAAATCATAATTTTTACCATAATGAATTCAAGTGCAAATTAGAATTCGGAATTAATCTTTTCTTAAAAAAATCCTACTGTTGTGAGTTTTAAATTACTTGCAAGCGCACGAGTCGTTTGCAGTATAGCGTTGTGCAAGTGCGAGGTCGATTCCAAAGGGAATTGCGTTGTGAAAGTATATTTTCAATCTAAACTAACTCTATCTTAACCTAGTTCCGAATTTCAGATGATAATTTGCAAAAGAAATTAAAATTAAACTAAATTGATTTTTAAAAACTAATAATTAAAACACTAAGGTTTCCAAATCCACCCCACCGAAGTTAAGCATATATGTTCTAAAAATATAGTCTATCAAAACATTCCATGAATCCAACTACAAGACAAAAAACAAAGAATATCCCAACTAAACCAAAAGCATCCAATGTATCCGCTCTCAACAAATCACAAAGGAAATCCAATTTAATCGAAAAGCATTCAATGTATCCATCAGATGAAACATAAGGAATATTCAACAGACAATTTAAACTCAATAAATTATAAGATTAACTCAAATAATTGACAGAACATTTATACTAAAAATTGTCAGATTTGTACAAGCAAATCTGAACTACTACGCCAAACAACGAAGGGGCGTCATCTTCAACCTTAGCTGAAGAGTCTAGCCACTCATAACTATGAAACTACAATTCATAATAAAAGTGCTAAACATTTAAACTAAAACAACTAAATGTAAAGAAATAAATAAATAACTTTACATGGGAGAAATTCCACTCGCTGACGGGCGGCGCTTCCCCTCGTGGTGACAAAGCCTTCGAGATCCACCAGAATGCTAACGGACGTCCACTGGTAAACACCAAAGTGGCTTAGGAATTGTACATTAAAGATGAAGTGAAGAAGGGCTTATATAGGGAAATATCACAAATGCAATATGCTTCCAATCCGATGTGGGATACTGCAGATTCCAGTTTTTGCTCTTTGACCTTTGTCTACTAAAACTGCAATAACTTTCTCTAGAAAAATCATTTTATTGATACGTAAAATTCTCCAGAAAATAGACATCGGCATCTTTCGAAGCATATATGGCTCATCTCGTGATTCTTCCTGAATCAATACGGTTAAATCCTCAAAAATGGCTGATCTGTCATGCTAAAATCATGCACAGCCTGACCTTTGTCTACTAAAACTGCCATAACTTTCTCTAGAAAAATCGTTTTATTGATCCATAAAATTCCCCAGAAAATAGACATCCGGATCTTTCCAAGCATATATGGCTCATCTTCTGGTTCTTCCTAAATCAATACAGTTTAATCCTCAAAAAATGGCTGATCTGCACGAGCAATTCTGGCAATTTAGTGAAACTTCTTTCCAAGCTTGTAAACCTATAAAACAACGAAAACAACTCAAAGTAACAAATTTCTAAGCTAACAAATGTAAATTAAAAGGGCCAAAATATGCAATATTTGGCACTCATCAAATACCTCCAAACTTACAATTTGCTAGTCCCTTAGCAAAACAAAATAAAAAAAAAAAACCTAAATGAAAAACAAAGAACATAAAGATAAGTTCATCACTCGTGGTATCCAAAAATTTAAGGAGCACACATCACCATGATATTCATTCATGAGCAAGCTTAAAAAGATAAACCCATCTTCGCAATGAATAGAAAAGTTAAAATCTAATTACTTACAAAAGGCAGGTTAAGGCATCACAAGTCTGACATTGTGTAAAGTGAATTAGCATATAGAAATAAAGCTTCCAAGTGACTCCAATATGTAAGGTCTCCATGTCTCAAGATTCACTAAATTTCCCATCATAATGAACAAAAATGGCATAGTTTTTATCTTCTTCTTCTTCTTTTTATTTATTTATTTTTTTATAAAAGGCTCTGCTATATTTAATTCCCTTAAACTTTCTAATTGACCCATGTAGCGAGTGTTGAGTCAATGACTCCCAAACCAGATGGTTTTAGGGCATTAGGTGTAAAGATACCCCTAAGGATTTACTAACTCGAGTAAAAAATGCTACGAAATTAAACCTGCCTTAACACTACCAAACAAAATTCCATCTTTTGACGTGAACACTCACTGCTTACTGAGGCAAGAGGTCCAGTTACTCAGCGGAAAGTTTATTGATAACGAATTTTTTTTTTAATTTTTTATTATGCTTTTCTATGCCCAAGAGTTCATCCAATAAGTCATCCAGTTTCAGTTAAGATAAGGAAAAAATACACATTAAAATCACGTGTCATACCTCACATAATTTGTGCTAATGTGCTCGTGTTAGATTAGATCAAACATGTGAATTCTCAAAACGCCTAAAGTAAGTAATTAAATTTTAAAAATTTATCACCAGATCATGTGTTCAAAATGTTAAGCTCACCAATGACATCACATCACAGAAAATGTTTAGATCAACCAAAATTTCATGATAACATGAGCATGCATTTATCTCTATGACGAAAAGACAGCAAATTAGAACAAAGTGTGTGATGTGTCTCCCACACCCCCAAACTTAAATTACACATTGACCCCAATATGTGACTAATATGGAAAGAGCTGACTTGTGATATGGAGAACTATCTAGACTGGTATGGCTCATAGCATACCCCCAAACTTGAACTGAAGTACGCATTGTCCCTGAAAAATAAAAAAAACTGGAAAACAAAAAATATTGGAAACAATATTAATCATAAAAATGCGAAATAATAAATAAACAGAAACGATAAGCTGTGGGGTACCTCCCATAAGCGCTAAGTTTAACGTCTTCAGCCAGACCCAACATTAGTAATCGTGCCCAACGAAACACTCCGCCATCTGATCAATAAATGGGAATGAAAAATGATCAGGCCTAGTAGTAGCATTCAATTTACGGTAGCTGATACACACTCTCCAAATTAACTGAACACGAGTTGGAACCAACTCGTCATCCTTATGCTGCACTACCGTTAATTCAGCACGTTTAGGCAGAACATGAATCTGGCTCACCCACTTGCTATTAGAGATGGGATAAATGATCCCTGCCTCTAACAGCTTAATATCTTCTGCCCTCACAACCTCTTGTATAGCAAGGTTGAGCCTTCTTTGTGGCTCCCTCGATGGCTCAGCATCCTCCTCCAAATGTATCCTGTACGTCACCACCGAGGGGCTGATCCCCTTGATGTCCTCAATGGTCCAGCCTATAACTTCCTTATGCTCTCTTAAGACGTCCAATAATTTCTCCTCTAGAGCATCACCCAGATCTGAAGGTATAATCATAGGCAAACTATAGACTGAACCTAGGAACGTATACTTAAGATTATCTGGTAAAGGCTTAAGTTCCTTCTTGGGGGTTTCAGGTGCGGCGGTCTCCTCCGTTTTATTGCTTTTCCGAGGAGAAGACTCTAAAATGGCATTCGCTTGCTCAAGTAATTTATCTAAATCCATATCCTCTCCAAATTGAGCAAAGCATGCCTCTAGGGGGTTCGTAGTGCGGGAGTCATCCACAATCTCCTCCGTCTTACTGCTCTCCCGAGGAGGAGACTCAAAAATGGCATTCGCTTGCTCAAGTAATTTATCTAAATCCAAATCCTCTCTAAATTGAGCAAAACATGCCTCCAGGGGGTTCTCAGTGCTTGATTCATTCACAATCTCCTCAAGAATCTCCTCTATCAAGCATACATTTCTCACTTCATCATATTCATGTGGTTGCCTAGTGATATCAAAAATATTCAACTCCACTGTCATATTTCCGAAGGAGATCTTCATCACCCCTGTCCTACAATTTATCAGGGCATTAGCCGTGGCTAAGAATGGTCTCCCTAGAATAACCGGTATTTGAATCCCTACATTCTGAACCGGCTCTGTGTCAAGCACAATAAAATCCACGGGGAAACAGAACTTATCCACTTTTATCAAAACGTCCTCAACTATTCCCTGTGGTCTTTTCACCGACCTGTCAGCCAATTGAAGCGTAGTGGATGTGGGCTTCAATTCTCCTAACCCCAACTATAAATAGACTGAGTAGGGTAGAAGATTCACACTCGCCCCTAGATCCAAGAGATCATTCTCAATATGGCTGACTCCTATCGTGCAAGAGATGGTAGGAGACCCTGGGTCCTTATACTTGATGGGTAGCTTGCACTGAAGGATTGAGCTGACCTGCTCGGTCAAAAATGCCTTTTTTTGGGACATTCGTCCTTCTTTTGATAGTGACCAAGTCCTTTAGAAACTTGATATATGATGGCATTTGATGGATGACATCCAAAAATGGGATATTGATTTGGACTTGCTTGAATACCTCCAGAATTTCCTCATATTTCCCTCCTTTCTTCGGCGTTTGTAGTCTCTCAAGGTAAGGCGCTCTAGGTACAAATGACCTAGGAGGGTCATTCTCAGTAGGTGTGGCTGTAGATGGCTCAACATCTCTCTTCTTTGTGTTGCCACTTCCTTGCCCTTACTGCATAGCAGGGCTCTCTTCCACTCGATTGTCCACCTGTCTCCCAGACCTCAGTGTGACAATCGACTGTACTTGTTCTGCCCCGTGCGTAGGAGTTGATGAACTCTCAACCATATATTGTCCTTTCGGGTTGGGCACAGGCTGACTGGGGAACTTCCCCTTCTCTCTCTCACCCAAGTGACTTGCAATTTGCCCTATATGACTCTTTAGCTAGGCAATTGCTTGGGTGTTTACCACTATTGCACTCCTCACATCACTCATATTTTGGTTAGTCACCTTTATGAACTCCTTAAGGGTGTCCTTTAGCGACTGTGAAACTGGTGTTGGTGTTTGAGTGGGTGCTTGGTAAGCAGGTGAAGGTGCTGGATGGGCAGAACGACCATGATTTGGAATTTGTGGGGCAAATCCGGGAGGATATTGATTTTGAGCATGATGAGGGGCTCCTCCCTGATTCACTGGTTGGTTCTGCCTCCATGAAAAATTTGGGTGGTTCCACCATCCTGGATTTTACGTCTCGGAGTACGATCCATTTGACTACCTTTGAAAGTCATTGAAAGCATTTACTTGTTCCATAGGATACTCGGCACAAGCCGGCATTAATGGGCAATTCTGTGCTAGATGCATGGGACTAGCACAGATGGAACAGCTTTTAATATTGAATGTGTTGGCAGCATTAATGGATTGGCTCATAGTGAGAGTGTTAATCTTCTTGGTGAGGGCATCTAACTTTATCCTCAAGTCAGCGTCCTCCCTGACCTCATAGATGCCTCCCCTCTTAGGAGCACGAATGGACTTATCTCGATAGCTTAAAAAATCCCACTGCTGCGAGTTGTCAGACAACTTGTCCAACGCCATGTATGCTTCGTCTCCTGTCATACTCAAGAATGCCCCCTCATTAATAGACTCGATCATGCTACAGTTGGGTTAAGTCAACCCTTGGTAGAAAAATTGAACGAGTCTCCACTTTTCATATCCATGTGGAGGGCATCTAATCAGTAACTCTTTAAAGCGCTCCCAGCTCTCAGAGAACTTCTCATTTTCATCCTGAATGAAAGAGCTAATCTCCTTTCGACACTTATTTACTCTAGACATTGGGAAAAACTTATGATAAAATTTGCTCAGCAGGTTTTCCCAAATAGACCCGGACGTGTTGGAATCCAACCACGCCCTAGCTCTATCATGAAGAGAAAAAGGGAAGAGTTGAAGATCGACTGACTCCTCAGAGAAGTTCTGGAATTTAAATGTGGCACAAATGTCTTTGAACTTCTTCACATGGCTATAAGGATTTTCAAGATCTAAGCCATGGAATGAGGGTAAGAGTTGGATAACATGTGGCTTCAGGTAAGTGTGTGGCATTGGTTGGTGGCAACACTATGCAAGAGGATGAGTTAGTTGCAATGGGTGCGAACAAATCCCTAAGGGATGTAGTGGAGTCCTCATTCCAAGCTCTAGGTTGCCCTACATGTTCAGGATGATTAAAATTTTCTCCCATCTCAACAGTTTCTCTCTCAACTAGTGCTATTTTCTGTCTCCTAAGAGTCTTTTCTAAGTCGGGATCTAAATGTATCAAATCTAAGTTCAAGGATCTCCGACCAAGCATACACCAACAGAAAACAATGAAATACTAATCAGCAGAAACAACAGAATAAAACAAATACACAACTCACAATTTTTTTTTATAAAAAATTGCTAACTAACTAGCAAAAAATAAAATCAATTCAGACCAACAATTTTTCACAAACCAAACAATTCCCTGGAAACGGTGCCAAAAACTTGTTGTGAGTTTTAAATTACTCGCAAGCGCATGAGTCGTTTGCAGTATAGCGTTGTGCAAGTGCGAGGTCGAATCCATAAGAAATTGCGTTGTGAAAGTATATTTTCAATCTAAACTAACTCTATCTTAACTTAGTTCCGAATTTCAGATGATAATTTGCAAAAGAAATTAAAATTAAACTAAATTGATTTTTAAAAACTAATAATTTAAACACTAAGGTTTTCAAATCCACCCCACCGAAGTTAAGCATATATGTTCTAAAAATATAGCCTATCAAAACATTCCATGAATCCAACTATAAGACAAAAAACAAAGAATATCTCAACTAAACCAAAAGCATCCAATGTATCCGCTTTCAACAAATCACAAAGGAAATCCAATTTAATCGAAAAGCATTCAATGTATCCATTAGATGAAACACAAGGAATATCCAACAGGCAATTTAAACTCAATCAATTATAAGATTAACTCAAATAATTGACAAAACATTTATACTAAAAATTGTCAGAATTGTACAAGCAAATCTGAACTACTACGCCAAACAACAGCGGGGCTTCATCTTCAACCTTAGCTGAAGAGTCTAGCCACTCATAACTATGAAACTACAATTCATAATAAAAGTGCTAAACATTTAAACTAAAACAACTAAATGTAAAGAAATAAATAAATAACTTTATATGGGAGAAATTTCACTCGCTGACGGGCGGCGCTTCCCCTCATGGCGATAAAGCTTTCGAGATCCACCAGAATGCTAGCGGATGTCCACCGGTAAACACCAAAGTGGCTCAGGAATTGTACATTAAAGATGAAGTGAAGAAGAGCTTATATAAGAAAATATCACAAGTGCAATATGCTTCCAATCCGATGTGGGATACTGCTGATTCCAGTTTTTGCTCTTTGACCTTTGTCTACTAAAACTGCCATAACTTTCTCTAGAAAAATCATTTTATTGATCCATAAAATTCTCTAGAAAATAGACATCGGGATCTTTCCAAGCATATATGGCTCATCTCGTGGTTCTTCTTGAATCAATACAGTTAAATCCTCAAAAATGGCTGATCTGTCACGCTGAAATCATGCACAGCCTGACATTTGTCTACAAAAACTGTCATAACTTTCTCTAGAAAAATCATTTTATTGATCCGTAAAATTCCTCAGAAAATAGACATCCGGATCTTTCCAAGCATATATGGCTCATCTTCTGGTTCTTCCTAAATCAATACAGTTTAATCATCAAAAATGGCTGATCTACAAGAGCAATTCTGGCAATTTAGTGAAACTTCTTTCCAATCTTGTAAACCTGTAAAACAACGAACACAACTCAAAGTAACAAATTCCTAAGCTAACAAATGTAAATTAAAAGGGGCCAAAATATGCAATATTTGGCACTCATCACCTACAGAAAAGCACAACCGAAAGGACAATAATACAACTTTTCCAGCATGGAATTCAGTTAGAATTATAACTCAAAATAAGTCTCTCTTCAGAAAACCAACAGACATGAACAATGACAGTTCTGTACCATAATCAGTAGCTAGATATGGATAAGGGGGTATGGAATACATATGGTGAGCTACAACAATGGTTAAAGAGCCTAACATAGCTAGGTTAAGAGATAATTGAGCATGCCATGATGTTGTTAGGATTTCATATAGTCCTTTATGGCCTTGACCTATAAATGGGCCTTTATGAATCTCTAAAATATCGTTGGGACCAAAAGAATACAGTGTTTCCCATAAATAATTCAAAACCAGCAGGAATGCACCACCGAAGGGACAAAATAATACGATGTTTGTCTGCATGAAATTCATTTAAATCTTTGCCAGCATGGAATTCAATTTGATTTAGAATTCAGAATTAGTCTTTCTTCAAATGGCACCAAAGGGACAAAAAAACATAATGTTTACCATAATGATTTCACGTGCAAATAGAATTCAGAATTAGTCTTTCCTTCAAAAAACAAACAGAAAGAACCACAGAAGCGACAACAATACAAATTTTCCAGCATTGAATTCAATTAGAATTAGAATTTAGAACAAGTCTCTCGCCAGAAAACCAACGAACATGCACGATCTTTGGGACCAAAAGAATACAATGTTTCCCATAAATAATTCAAAACCACCAGGAACGCACCAACGAAGGGACCAAACAATATGCATAAAATTCATTTGAATCGTTACCAGCATGGAATTCAATTTGATTTAGAATTCAGAATTAGTCTTTCTTCAAATGACAAAGGGACAAGGACCACCGAAGGGACAAAAAAACATAATGTTTACCATAATGAATTTAAGTGATAATTAGAATTCGAAATTAGTCTTTCCTCCAAAAAACCAACAGAAAAGCACAACCGATAGGACAATAATACAATTTTTCCAGCATGGAATTCAGTTAGAATTATAACTCAAAATAAGTCTCTCTTCAGAAAACCAACAGACATGAACAATGACAGTTCTGTACCATAATCAGTAGCTAGATATGGATAAGGGGGTATGAAATACATATGGTGAGCTACAACAATGGTTAAAGAGCCTAACATAGCTAGGTTAAGAGATAATTGAGCATGCCATGATGTTGTTAGGATTTCATATAGTGCTTTATGACCTTGACCTATAAATGGACCTTTATGAACCTCTAAAATATCTTTGGGACCAAAAGAATACAGTGTTTCCATAAATAATTCAAAACCAGCAGGAATGCACCACCGAAGGGACAAAACAATACGATGTTTGTCTGCATGAAACTCATTTAAATCTTTGCCAGCATGGAATTCAATTTGATTTAGAATTCAGAATTAGTCTTTCTTCAAATGGCACCGAAGGGACAAAAAAACATAATGTTTACCATAATGATTTCACGTGCAAATAGAATTCAGAATTAGTCTTTCCTTCAAAAAACAAACACAAAGAACCACAGAAGCGACAACAATACAAATTTTCCAGCATTGAATTCAATTAGAATTAGAATTTAGAACAAGTCTCTCGCCAGAAAACCAACGGACATGCACGATCTTTGGGACCAAAAGAATACAATGTTTCCCATAAATAATTCAAAACCACCAGGAACGCACCAACGAAGGGACCAAACAATATGCATGAAATTCATTTGAATCGTTACCAGCATGGAATTCAATTTGATTTAGAATTCAGAATTAGTCTTTCTTCAAATGACAAAGGGACAAAGACCACTGAAGGGACAAAAAAAACATAATGTTTACCATAATGAATTCAAGTGATAATTAGAATTCGAAATTAGTCTTTCCTCCAAAAAACCAATAGAAAAGCACAACCGAAAGGACAATAATACAACTTTTCCAGCATGAAATTCAATTAGAATTAGAACTCAGAATAAGTCTCTCTTCAGAAAACCAACAGACATGAACAATGACAGTTCTGTACCATAATCAGTAGCTATATATGGATCAGGGGGCATGGAATACATATGATGAGCTAGAACAATGGTTAAAGAGCCTAACATACCTAGGTTAAGAGATAATTGAGAATGCCATGATGTTGTTAGGATTTCATATAGTCCTTTATGGCCTTGACCTGTAAATATACCTTTATGAACCTCTAAAATATCTTTGGGACCAAAAGAATACAATGTTTCCCATAAATAATTCAAAGCCACTAGGAATGCACCACTGAAGGGACAAAACAATACGATGTTTGTCTGCAGGAAATTTATTTGAATCTTTGCCAGCATGGAATTCAATTTGAATTAGAATTCAGTATTAGTCTTTCTTCAAATGACAAAGGGACAAGAACCACCAAAGGGATAAAAAAACATAATGTTTACGATAATGAATACATGTGCAAATTAGAATTCAGAATTAGTCATTCTTTCAAAAAACAAACAAAAAAGCACAACCGAAGGGACAACAATACAACTTTTCCATGCACCTATTTGAGCCTTTTTCTTGAAAACGAAGTTGAGCCTGGTTTCTTTCAAAAACCCATTCACTTACCCTTATAAGCCTAAAGAGAATATTTTATCCTTACCTCTCTCTTAAAAAGAATTTAACTATACACATGTTGTGAGAAGCACTTAAAATGAGTAAGGGTGGAAATATGAAAAAAATATCACTACCACAACCCAAGTACATTAAAGGAGATAAGTTGGGGGTTGTGGAAAAGAAAGAAATGAAAAAGGAGGTGAATGGTCTTTTATGCCAAAATACAAAAGAAAAAAAATGGTGATTTGTTGAGAAAACAATCCTCGAAAAGAAAAAAAAAATGGTTGGAAGAGTTGAGTATTGAAGTAAGGTTATCCAGTGCTTAAAGAGCTATGTTCAAAACTAAGAGATTAAGTTCTTTTACTTGTGAATTCTTCCCATTCTTTCTTAGCATTTACCTTAACCGAACGTTACAAGCTTATTAAAGACCTATTGATCCAATGTAATGTGATTTTTCTACAATAGTGGAGAGTGGTTTGAAATGTAAGCTTATGGAGCTTGTTTTTGTGATTGATGTCACGCGATTTATTTTTTTTAGAGGCCAAGACTTGTATTCATGAATATTGTGCATAAAATCATCTAGATGTTCAGATTATTGGATTGTGGTAAGACGGATGTTAAGAGTCAATAACGATTTTAAGATTGATGTTTGAATTATTTTTGGATTTGAATGAAATTTAATGATTCTATATGCTATATGTTACGCATGATTTTTGAGACAAAGATTTTTGAATCACTCTTGGTTAACACTAGCATTGTTGTATTGTGCATTAATTTCTAAATAAAGAACTCATTTCATGTCTTTCGCTTGAATTGCTAGGGACTAGCAATAAGCTAGTTGGGGGCTGTGATAAGAGTCATAAAATGCATCTAAACAATACTTAATTGTTAACACTTTAGGGTTAATCTCGGTCGTAATCGCACTTTTAAATGTTGATAACTCTAAATTGTTATTCATAAATCATTAACTTAATTCGATGCATTTTCAGGTGCGTTGAGTACAAAAGAGATGATAAAGCGATCCATGTTTAAAGCACCAAAAGATCTTGGGTGTCGGTGCTCGTTTTTGTCCAAGGTTTAGACATTTCCAAAAATGATTTAAAGATGATTAAAAGTCTAAACCAAGGTTGGAGCAATAAAGTACATTGAGTTGAAAGACTGCACACAAGTGTGTGCATCACTTTGGAACAAGTTAAGGGTAGGTACACTAGTGTGTGCACTTCTGCATACAAGCTGAAGGAGTTTCACTAAATTTCCAGAATTTCTCGTACAGATCAATCAACTTTGCAGATTAAACTGTATTGATGTAGGAAGAACCAGGAGATGAGCTATATATGCTTAGAAAGATCCAGAAATCTATTTTCTGGAGAATTTTACGATTCGAAAAAAAGATTTTTCTAGTGAAAGTAATGGCAGTTTTAGCGAAAACAGTTCAGGGCCTCCAGAACAATGACCAGTGCCTCACCTCTCACTGTCCAGCGCCCTAGCACCCAGGAAAACAAGAACCAGCGCCTAGGCGCCCATGAACCAGCGCCTAGGCGCCCATGAACCAGCGCCCCAGCGCCCAGGCAAAGAAGAGTGAGCGCCTAGGCGCCCATGAACCAGCGCTGCGCCCCTCAGCCATCAGCGCCGCGCCCCTCGCCAACTAACGCTGCACCTTTACTTTCCAGCGCCCAGGCGCACACTTGGACACGCGCACATGCTGCTGGACCCACCTTCACGTTCCGGCCTTCATTTTCCAGCGCCCAGGCGCACGCTCAGACAAAGCCAGCAGCGCGCACATGCTGCTGGACCACCTTCACGTTCCAGCCTTCACTTTCCAGCAGTGCGCACATGGACTCCAATTCAGACTCAAATTAAGGCTGTGCAAAGACAGCTCTCCCTCGTGGGCTATAAATATATGCTTAAGGTTTGCAGCCGGGGGAGAGAGCTCGAGGAGAAAAACAAAGGCAGTTTTTGATAGATAAAAATTAGAGAAGTTTTTAGCATTCTGTTTAAGTTTTCGTGAGTTGGAATTCAAGGAGAGAACATCCACATTGTTCTTCCACCTTGAGCTCCATGGCCAAGAAATCAAGGGGAGAACATCTATATTGTTTTTCCACCTTGAGTTTCATGGCTAACTAATCATCAAACAAGGGAAAGGAATGAATCCTTAGGGTTTTATTGTTCCTTATTTCCTGTTCTTGATTCATTTGTATGGACTTATTGTTAAAACATTGTCTATGATTTACTCTTTGATTAATTAAGAAGGATTTGAGTTCATGTGATAGCTGTATTCTATATTCTTCTTCTTTTAGTTTCTCTCAATCCAGTGATTGCATCCTTCTACTCCACATAAGTCTAGTCAAGCTTTTCTTATGTCAAGTTGTTTGGATGTAATTGATTTCGGTATATTTATCTTATAGATCGACCATTACTGTGATATCATTATTGCAATATATTGTCGTTTCTTGCTAATCTATAAGATAAATCATGTGTGCTTGAATTGAAATCAAAGAGTAATTTGTAGCAATTATATTAGAGATATAAATGTGCTTGATTGAATACTTTCCGATTGACTGTTTATGATGTAAAACTTGCAATCGAGATAAAAATTTGAATCAAGAGTGGAAATAGGGAACGAACCTAAGGAGGATTCTTGGAACCTTGTTATTTCTTATTTATATTCTTTGTTATATTCGCACAACTCTTTTACACAATATTGCATTATCAAAACTCATATTCTCTCACCTAATCATTGTCGTTAGTGTTAAAGTTTATACCTTCTTTCGTAATTAACTTGTTTCCCTGTGGAATCGACACCCCAAAACTTTACTACAATAACCGCGTTATGTTTTGGACGTAATCAATGATGAGCTACAACAATGATTAAAGAGCCTAACATAGCTAGGTTAAGAGATAACTGAGCATGCCATAATGTTGTTAGGATTTCATATAGTCCTTTATGGCCTTGACCTATAAATGGACCTTTATGAACCTCTAAAATATCTTTGGGACCAAAAGAATACAGTGTTTCCCATAAATAATTCAAAACCAGCAGGAATGCACCACCGAAGGGACAAAACAATACGATGTTTGTCTGCATGAAATTCATTTGAATCTTTGCCAGCATTGAATTCAATTTGATTTAGAATTCAGAATTAGTCTTTCTTCAAATGGCATCGAAGGGACAAAAAAACATAATGTTTACCATAATAGATTCAAGTGCAAATAGAATTCAGAATTAGTATTTCCTTCAAAAAACCAACAGAAAGGCACCACTGAAGGGACAACAATACAAATTTTCCAGCATTGAATTCAATTTGAATTAGAATTTAGAATAAGTCTCTCGTCAAAAAAGCAACGGACATGCACAATCGAAGGGACCAAAAGAATACAGTGTTTCCCATAAATAATTCAAAACCACCAGGAATGCACCACCGAAGGGACCAAATAATATGCGTAAAATTCATTTGAATCTTTACCAGCATGGAATTCAATTTGATTAAGAATTTCGAATTAGAATTTCTTCAAATAACAAAAGGACAAGGACCACCAAAGGGACAAAAAAACATAATGTTTACCATAATGAATTCAACTGCAAATTAGAATTCGAAATTAGTCTATCCTTCAAAAAGCCAACAGAAATGCACAACCGAAGGGACAATGATACAACTTTTCCAGCATGAAATTCAATTAGAATTATAACTCAGAATAAGTCTCTCTTCAGAAAACCAACAGACATGAACAATGATAGTTCTGTACCATAATCAGTAGCTAGATATGGATAAGGGGGTATGGAAGACATATGGTGAGCTACAACAATGGTTAAAGAGCCTAACATAGCTAGGTTAAGAGATAATTGAGCATGCCATGATGTTGTTAAGATTTCATATAGTCTTTTATGGCCTTAACATTTAAATAGACCTTTATGAACCTCTAAAATATCTTTGGGACCAAAAGAATACAGTATTTCCCATAAATAATTCAAAACCAGCAGAAATACACCACCGAAGGGACAAAACAATACGATGTTTGTCTGCATGAAATTCATTTGAATCTTTTCCAGCGTGGAATTCAATTTGATTTAGAATTCAGAATTAGTCTTTCTTCAAATGGAAACCGAAGGGACAAAAAAACATAATGTTTACCATAATGGATTCACGTGCAAATAGAATTTAGAATTAGTTTTTCCTTCAAAAAACCAACAGAAAGAACCACGGAAGGGACAATAATACAAATTTTCCAGCATTGAATTCAATTAAAATTAGAATTTAGAACAAGTCTCCTGCCAAAAAACCAACGGACATGCACAATTGAAGGGACCAAAAGAATACAATTTTTTCCATAAATAATTCAAAACCACCAGGAACGCACCAACGAAAGGACCAAACAATATGCATGAAATTCATTTGAATCGTTACCAGCATGGAATTCAATTTGATTTAGAATTCAGAATTAGTCTTTCTTCAAATGACAAAGGGACAAGGACCACCGAATGGACAAAAAAACATAATGTTTACCATAATGAATTCAAGTGCAAATTAGAATTCGAAATTAGTCTTTCCTCCAAAAAACCAACAGAAAAACACAACCGAAGGGACAATAATGCAACTTTCCCAGCATGGAATTAAATTAGAATTAGAACTCAGAATAAGTCTCTCTTTAGAAAACCAATAGACATGAACAATGACAGTTCTGTACCATAATCAGTAGCTATATATGGAGCAAGGGGCATGGAATACAAATGGTGAGCTACAACAATGGTTAAAGAGCCTAACATAGCTAGGTTAAAAGATAATTGAGCATGCCATGATGTTGTTAAGATTTCATATAGTCCTTTATGGCATTGACCTGTAAATGTACCTTTATGAACCTCTAAAATATTTTTGGGACCAAAAGAATACAGTGTTTTCCATAAATAATTCAAAACCAGCAGGAATGCACCACCGAAGGGACAAAACAATACGATGTTTGTCTGCATGAAATTTATTTGAATCTTTGCAAGTATGAAATTCAATTTGAATTAGAATTCAGAATTAGTTTTTCTTCAAATGCAAAGGGACGAGTACCAATGAAGGGACAAAAAAACATAATGTTTACCATAATGAATTCAAGTGCAAATAAAATTCAGAATTAGTTTTTCGTTCAAAAAACCAACAGAAAGGCACCATTGAAGGGACAATAATACAACTTTTCCAGCATGGAATTCAATTAGAATTAGAATTTAGAATAAGTTTTCCGTCAAAAAACCAACGGACATACACAATCGAAGGGACCAAAAGAATACAATGTTTCCCATATATAAATCAAAACACCTGGGAATGCACCACCGAGACAAAACAATATGCATGAAATTCATTTGAATCATTACCAGCATGGAATTCAATTTGATTTAGAATACAGAATTAGTCTTTCTTCAAAGGACAACGGGACAAGGACCATCGAAAGGACAAAAAAAACATAATGTTTACCATAATGAATTCAAGTGATAATTAGAATTCGAAATTAGTCTTTCCTCCAAAAAACCAACAGAAAAGCACAACCGAAAGGACAATAATACAACTTTTCCAGCATGGAATTCAATTAGAATTAGAACTCATAATAAGTCTCTCTTCAGAAAACCAACAGACATGAACAATGACGGTTATGTACTATAATCAGTAGCTAGATATGGAAAAAGGGGCATGGAATACATATGGTGAGCTAAAATAATGGTTAAAGAGCTTAACATAGCTAGGTTAAGAGATAATTGAGCATGCCATGATGTTGTTAGGATTTCATAGTCTTTTATGGCCTTGACCTGTAAATGGACCTTTATGAACCTCTAAAATATCTTTGGGACCAAAAGAATACAGTGTTTCCTATAAATAATTCAAAACCACCAAGAATGCACCGCCGACGGGACAAAACAATAAGATGTTTGTCTGCATGAAATTCATTTGAATCTTTGCCAGGATGGAATTCAATTTGATTTAGAATTTAGAATTAGTTTTCTTCAAATGGCACCGAAGGGAAAAAAAACATAATGTTTACCATAATGAATTCAAGTGCAAATAGAATTCAGAATTAGTCTTTACATAAAAAAACCAACAGAAAGGCACCACTGAAAGGACAACAATACAAATTTTCCAGCATTGAATTCAATAAGAATTAGAATTTAGTATAACTCTCTCCTCAGAAAACCAACAGACATGCAGAATCGAAGGGACCAAAATAATACAATGTTTCCTATAAATAATTTAAAACCACTAAGAATGCACCACCGAAGGGACCAAACAAAATGCATGAAATTCATTTGAATCTTTACCAGCATGGAATTCAATTTGATTTAGAACTCAGAATTAGTCTTTCTACAAATGACAAAGGGACAAGGACCACCGAAGGGACAAAAAAACATAATGTTTACCATACGAATTCAAGTGCAAATTAGAATTCAGAATTAGTCTTTCCTTCAAAAAAAACCAACAGAAAAGCACAACCGAAGGGGTCAT
Organism: Bretschneidera sinensis; assembly: GCA_023935145.1. NCBI lineage: Eukaryota > Viridiplantae > Streptophyta > Magnoliopsida > Brassicales > Akaniaceae > Bretschneidera > Bretschneidera sinensis. The sequence continues at coordinate 41,508,222 of CM043700.1, forward strand.
AATACTACTTTTCCAGCATTGAATTTAATTAGAATTAGAAATCAGAATAAGTCTATCTTCAGAAAACCTATAGACATGAACTATGACAGTTTTGTACCATAATTAGTAGCTAGATATGGATAAGGGGGCAAGGAATACATATGGTGAGCTACAACAATGGTTAAAGAGCCTAACATAGTTAAGGTAAGAGATAATTGAGCATGCCATGATGTTGTTAGGATTTCATATAGCCCATTATGGCCTTGACCTGTAAATTGACCTTTATGAACCTCTAAAATATCTTCGGGACCAAAAGAATACAATGTTTCCCATAAATAATTCAAAATCACCGCGAATGCTCCACCGAAGGGACAAAACAATATGCATGAAATTCATTTGAATCTTTACCAGCATGGAATTCAATTTGATTTAGAATTCATAATTAGTCTTTCTTCAATTGACAAAGGGACAAGGACTACCGAAGGGACAAAAAAACATAATGTTTACCATAATGAATTCTAGTGCAAATTAGAATTCGGAATTAATCTTTCCTTCAAAAAAACCAACAGAAAAGCACAACCGAAAGGACAATAATACAACTTTTCTAGTATTGAATTCAATTAGAATTAGAACTCAGAATAAGTATCTTCAAAAAACCAACAGACATGAACAATGACAGTTATTTACCATAATCAGTAGCTAGATATATATAAGGGGGCATGGAATACCTATGGTGAGCTACAACAATGGTTAAAGAGCCTAACATAGCTAGGTTAAGATATAATTGAGCATGTCATGATGGGGTTAGGATTTCATATAGTCCTTTATGGCCTTGACCCGTAAATGGACTTTTATGAACCTCTAAAATATCTTTGGGACCAAAAGAATTCAATGTTTCCCATAAATAATTCAAAACCTCCCGGAATGCACCACCAAAGGAACAAAACAATACGATGTTTGTTTGCATGAAATTCATTTGAATCTTTGCCAGCATGGAATTCAATTTGATTTAGAATTCAGAATTAGTCTGTCTTCAAATGGCACCGAAGGTACAAAAAAACATAATGTTTACCATAATGAATTCAAGTGCAAATAGAATTCAGAATTAGTTTTTCCTTTAAAAAACCAAAAGAAATACACCAATGAAAGGACAATAATACAACTTTTGCAGCATAGAATTCAATTAGAATTAGAATTTTCCGTCAGAAAACCAACGGACATGCACAATCGAAGGGACCAAAAGAATACAATGTTTCCCATAAATAATTCGAATCCACCAGGAATGCACCATCGAAGGGACAAAACAATATGCATGAAATTCATTTGAATCTTTACCAGAATGGAATTCAATTTGATTTAGAATTTAGAATTAGTCTTTCTTCAAATGACAAAGGGACAAGGACAACCGAAAGGACAAAAAAACATAATGTTTACCATAATGAATTCTACCGCAAATTAGAATTCGGAATTAGTCTTTCCTTCAAAAAAACCAACAGAAAAGCACAACCGAAGAGACAATAATACAACTTTTCCAGCATTGAATTCAATTAAAATTAGAACTCAGAATAAATCTATCTTCAGAAAATCGACAGACATGAACTATGACAGTTCTGTACCATAATCAATAGCTAGATATGTATAAAAGGACATAGAATACATATGGTGAGCTACAACAATGGTTATAGAGCCTAACATAGCTAGGGTAAGAGATAATTAAGCATGTCATGATGTTGTTAGGATTTCATATAGTCCTTTAGGGCCTTGAATTGTAAATGGACCTTTATGAACCTTTAAAATATCTTTGGGACCAAAGGAATACAATGTTTCCCATAAATAATTCAAAAACCCCAGGAATGCACCACCAAAGGGACATAACAATACGATGTTTGTCTGCATTAAATTCATTTGAATCTTTGCCAGCATGGATATCAATTTGATTTAGAATTTAGAATTAGTCTTTCTTCAAATGACAAAGGGAGAAGGACCACCGAAGGGATAAAAAAACATAATGTTTACCATAATGAATTCAAGTGCAAAGTAGAATTCGGAATTAGTCTGTCCATCAAAAAAACCAACAGAAAGGAACCACCGAAGGGACAATAATACAAATTTTCCAGCATTGAATTCAATTAGAATTAGAATTTAGAATAAGTCTCTCGTCAGAAAACCAATGGATATCCACAATCGAACGGACCAAAAGAATACAACATTTCCCATAAATAATTCAAAACCACCAGGAATGCACCACCGAAGGGACCAAACAATATGCATGAAATTCATTTGAATTAGAATTCTAGATTAGTCTTTCTTCAAAAGACAAAGGGACAAGGACCACCGAAGAGACAAAAAAAACATAATGTTTACCATAATGAATTCAAGTGCAAAATAGAATTCGGAATTAGTCTTTCCTTCAAAAAACCAACAGAAAAGCACAACCGATGGGACAATAATACCACTTTTCCAACATTGAATTCAATTAGAATTAGAACTCAAAATAAGCCTCTCTTCAGAAAACCAACATTCATGAACAATGACAGTTCTGTACGATAATCAGTAGCTAGATATGGATAAGGGGGCGTAGAATACATATGGTGAGCTACAACAATTGGTAAAGAGCCTAACATAGCTAGGTTAAGAGATAATTGAGCATGCCATGATTTGGTTAGGATTTCATATAGTCCTTTATGGCCTTGACCTGTAAATGGACCTTTATTAACCTCTAAAATATCTTTGGGACCAAATGAACACAATGTTTCCGATAAATAATTCAAAACCAGCAGGAATGCACCACCGAAGGGACAAAACAATACGATGTTTGTCTGTATGAAATTCATTTGAATCTTTTCCAGCATAGAATTCAATTTGATTTAGAATTCAGAATTAGTCTTTCTTCAAATTGCAAAGGGACAAGGACCACCGAAGGGACAAAAAAATATAATGTTTACCATAATGAATTCAAGTGCAAATAGAATTCAGAATTAGTCTTTCCTTCAAAAAACCAACAGAAATGCACCACTGAAGGGACAATAATACAACTTTTCCAGCATTGAATTCAATTAGAATTTGAATTTAGAACAAGTCTCTCGTCAGAAAACCAACGGAGGAGAACAATCAATGGGACCAAAAAAAAATACAATGTTTCCCATAAATAATTCAAATCTATCAGGAATGCACCACCGAAGGGACAAAACAATATGCATGAAATTCATTTGAATCTTTGCCAGCATTGAATTCAATTTGATTTAGAATTGAGAATTAGTATTTCTTGAAATGACAAAGGGAAAAAGACCACCGAAGGGACAAAAAAACATAATGCTTACCATAATGAATTCAAGTGCAAATTAGACTTCAGAATTAGTCTTTCCTTCAAAAAACCAACAGAAAAGAACAACCGAAGGGACAATAATACCATTTTTCCAGCATTGAATTTAATTAGAATTAGAACTCAGAATAAGTCTCTCTTCAGAAAACCAACAAACATGAACAATGACAGTTCTGTACCATAAACAATAGCTAGATATGGATAAGGGGGCATTGAATATATATGGTGAGCTACAACAACGGCTAAAGAGTCTAACATAGCTAAGTTAAGAGATAATTGAGCATGCCATGATTTTGTTAGGATTTCATATAGTCCTTTATGGCCATAACCTGTAAATGGACTTTTATGAACCTCTAAAATATCTTTGGGACCAAAAAAATATAATGTTTCCCATAAATAATTCAAAACCACAAGGAATGCACCGTCGAAGGGACAAAACAATACGATGTTTGTCTGCATGAAATTCATTTGAATCTTTGCTAGCATAGAATTCAATTTGATTTAAAATTCAGAATTAGTCTTTCTTCAAATTGCAAAGGGACAAGGACCACCGAAGGGACAAAAAAACATAATGTTTACCATAATGAATTCGAGTGCAAAAAGAATTCAAAATTAGTCTTTCCTTCAAAAAACCAACAAAAATGCACCACTGAAGGGACAATAATACAACTTTTCCAGCATGGAATTCAATTAGAATTTAGAATAAGTCTCTCGTCAGAAAACCAACGGACATGCACAATTGAAGGGACCAAAAGAATACAATGTTTCCCATAAATAATTCAAAACCACCAGGAATGCACTATCTAAGGGACAAAACAATATGCATGAAATTCATTTGAATCTTTACCAGCATGGAATTCAATTTGATTTAGAATTCAGAAGTAGTCTTTCTTCAAAGGACAAAGGGACAAAGACCACCGAAGGGACAAAAAAACATATTGTTTACCATAATGAATTCAAGTGCAAATTAGACTTCGAAATTAGCCATTCCTTCAAAAAACCAACAGAAAAGCACAACTGATGGGACAATAATACAACTTTTCCAGCATGGAATTCAATTAGAATTAGAACTAAGAATAAATCTATCTTCAGAAAACCAACAGACATGAACAATGACTGTTCTGTACCACAATCAGTAGCTAGATATGGATAATAGGGCATGGAATACATATGGCGAGCTACAACAATGGTTACAGAGCCTAACATAGCTAGGTTAAGAGATAATTGAGCATGCCATGATGTTGTTAGGATTTCATATAGTCCTTTATGGCCTTGACCTGTAAATGGACCTTTATGAACCTCTAAAATATCTTTGGGACCAAAAGAATACAATATTTCCCATAAATAATTCAAAACCACCAGGAATGCACCACCGAAGGGACAAAACAATATGAATGAAATTCTTTTGAATCTTTGCCAGCATGCAAATCAATTTGATTTAGAATTCAAAATTAGTCTTTCTTCAAATGACAAAGAGACAAGGACCACCGAAGGGACAAATAAACATAATGTTTACTACAATGAATTCAAGTACAAATAGAATTCAAAATCAGTCTTTCCTTCAAAAAACCAACAGAAAGGCACCACCGAAAGGACAATAATACAACTTTTCCATCACGGAATTCAATTAGAATTAGAATTTAGTATAAGTCTCTCGTCAGAAATCCAACGGAAATGCACAATCGAAGGGACCAAAAGAATACAATGTTTCCCATAAATAATTCAAAACCACCAGCAATGCACCACCGAAGGGACAAAACAATATGCATGAAATTCATTTGAATCTTTACCAGCATGGAATTCAATTTGATTTAGAATTCAGAATTAATCTTTATTCAAATAACAAAGGGACAAAGACCACCGAAGGGACAAAAAAACATATTGTTTACCATAATGAATTCAAGTGCAAATTAGACTTCGGAATTAGCCTTTCCTTCAAAAAACTAACAGAAAAGCACAACTGATGGGACAATAATACAACTTTTCCAGCATGGAATTCAATTAGAATTAGAACTAAGAATAAATCTATCTTCAGAAAACCAACAGACATAAACAATGACTGTTCTGTACCACAATCAATAGCAAGATATGGATAATAGGGCATGGAATACATATGGCGAGCTACAACAATGGTTAAAGAGCCTAACATAGCTAAGTTAAGAGATAATTGAGCATGCCACGATGTTGTTAGGATTTCATATAGTCCTTTATCGCCTTGACCTGTAAATGGACCTTTATGAACCTCTAAAATATCTTTGGGACCAAAAGAATACAATATTTCCCATAAATAATTCAAAACCACCAGGAATGCACCACCGAAGGGACAAAACAATACGAATGAAATTCTTTTGAATCTTTGCCAGCATGGAAATCAATTTGATTTAGAATTCAAAATTAGTCTTTCTTCAAATGACAAAGAGACAAGGACCACCAAAGGGACAAATAAACATAATGTTTACTACAATGAATTCAAGTACAAATAGAATTCAAAATCAGTCTTTCCTTCAAAAAACCAACAGAAAGGCACCACCGAAAGGACAATAACACAACTTTTCCATCACGGAATTCAATTAGAATTAGAATTTAGTATAAGTCTCTCGTCAGAAAACCAACGGAAATGCACAATCGAAGAGACCAAAAGAATACAATGTTTCCCATAAATAATTCAAAACCACCAGCAATGCACCACCGAAGAGACAAAACAATATGCATGAAATTCATTTGAATCTTTACCAGCATGGAATTCAATTTGATTTAGAATTCAGAATTAATCTTTATTCAAATAACAAAGGGACAAAGACCACCGAAGGGACAAAAAAACATATTGTTTACCATAATGAATTCAAGTGCAAATTAGACTTCGGAATTAGCCTTTCCTTCAAAAAACCAACAGAAAAGCACAACTGATGGGACAATAATACAACTTTTCCAGCATGGAATTCAATTAGAATTAGAACTAAGAATAAATCTATCTTCAGAAAACCAACAGACATGAACAATGACTGTTCTGTACCACAATCAATAGCTAGATATGGATAATAGGGCATGGAATACATATGGCGAGCTACAACAATGGTTAAAGAGCCTAACATAGCTAAGTTAAGAGATAATTGAGCATGCCACGATGTTGTGAGGATTTCATATAGTGCTTTATCGCCTTGACCTGTAAATGGACCTTTATGAACCTCTAAAATATCTTTGGGACCAAAAGAATACAATATTTCCCATAAATAATTCAAAACCACCAGGAATGCACCACCGAAGGGACAAAACAATATGAATGAAATTCTTTTGAATCTTTGCCAGCATGGAAATCAATTTGATTTAGAATTCAAAATTAGTCTTTCTTCAAATGACAAAGAGACAAGGACCACCGAAGGGACAAATAAACATAATGTTTACTACAATGAATTCAAGTACAAATAGAATTCAAAATCAGTCTTTCCTTCAAAAAACCAACAGAAAGGCACCACCGAAAGGACAATAATACAACTTTTCCATCACGGAATTCAATTAGAATTAGAATTTAGTATAAGTCTCTCGTCAGAAAACCAACGGAAATGCACAATTGAAGGGACCAAAAGAATACAATGTTTCCCATAAATAATTCAAAACCACCAGCAATGCACCACCGAAGGGACAAAACAATATGCATGAAATTCATTTGAATCTTTACCAGCATGGAATTCAATTTGATTTAGAATTCAGAATTAATCTTTATTCAAATAACAAAGGGACAAAGACCACCGAAGGGACAAAAAAACATATTGTTTACCATAATGAATTCAAATGCAAATTAGACTTCGGAATTAGCCTTTCCTTCAAAAAACCAACAGAAAAGCACAACTGATGGGACAATAATACAACTTTTCCAGCATGGAATTCAATTAGAATTAGAACTAAGAATAAATCTATCTTCAGAAAACCAACAGACATGAACAATGACTGTTCTGTACCACAATCAATAGCTAGATATGGATAATAGGGCATGGAATACATATGGCGAGCTACAACAATGGTTAAAGAGCCTAACATAGCTAAGTTAAGAGATAATTGAGCATGCCACGATGTTGTTAGGATTTCATATAGTCCTTTATCGCCTTGACCTGTAAATGGACCTTTATGAACCTCTAAAATATCTTTGGGACCAAAAGAATACAATATTTCCCATAAATAATTCAAAACCACCAGGAATGCACCACCGAAGGGACAAAACAATATGAATGAAATTCTTTTGAATCTTTGCCAGCATGGAAATCAATTTGATTTAGAATTCAAAATTAGTCTTTCTTCAAATGACAAAGAGACAAGGACCACCGAAGGGACAAATAAACATAATGTTTACTACAATGAATTCAAGTACAAATAGAATTCAAAATCAGTCTTTCCTTCAAAAAACCAACAGAAAGGCACCACCGAAAGGACAATAATACAACTTTTCCATCACGGAATTCAATTAGAATTAGAATTTAGTATAAGTCTCTCGTCAGAAAACCAACGGAAATGCACAATCGAAGAGACCAAAAGAATACAATGTTTCCCATAAATAATTCAAAACCACCAGCAATGCACCACCGAAGGGACAAAACAATATGCATGAAATTCATTTGAATCTTTACCAGCATGGAATTCAATTTGATTTAGAATTCAGAATTAATCTTTATTCAAATAACAAAGGGACAAAGACCACCGAAGGGACAAAAAAACATATTGTTTACCATAATGAATTCAAGTGCAAATTAGACTTCGGAATTAGCCTTTCCTTCAAAAAACCAACAGAAAAGCACAACTGATGGGACAATAATACAACTTTTCCAGCATGGAATTCAATTAGAATTAGAACTAAGAATAAATCTATCTTCAGAAAACCAACAGACATGAACAATGACTGTTCTGTACCACAATCAATAGCTAGATATGGATAATAGGGCATGGAATACATATGGCGAGCTACAACAATGGTTAAAGAGCCTAACATAGCTAAGTTAAGAGATAATTGAGCATGCCACGATGTTGTGAGGATTTCATATAGTGCTTTATCGCCTTGACCTGTAAATGGACCTTTATGAACCTCTAAAATATCTTTGGGACCAAAAGAATACAATATTTCCCATAAATAATTCAAAACCACCAGGAATGCACCACCGAAGGGACAAAACAATATGAATGAAATTCTTTTGAATCTTTGCCAGCATGGAAATCAATTTGATTTAGAATTCAAAATTAGTCTTTCTTCAAATGACAAAGAGACAAGGACCACCGAAGGGACAAATAAACATAATGTTTACTACAATGAATTCAAGTACAAATAGAATTCAAAATCAGTCTTTCCTTCAAAAAACCAACAGAAAGGCACCACCGAAAGGACAATAATACAACTTTTCCATCACGGAATTCAATTAGAATTAGAATTTAGTATAAGTCTCTCGTCAGAAAACCAACGGAAATGCACAATCGAAGAGACCAAAAGAATACAATGTTTCCCATAAATAATTCAAAACCACCAGCAATGCACCACCGAAGGGACAAAACAATATGCATGAAATTCATTTGAATCTTTACCAGCATGGAATTCAATTTGATTTAGAATTCAGAATTAATCTTTATTCAAATAACAAAGGGACAAAGACCACCGAAGGGACAAAAAAACATATTGTTTACCATAATGAATTCAAGTGCAAATTAGACTTCGGAATTAGCCTTTCCTTCAAAAAACCAACAGAAAAGCACAACTGATGGGACAATAATACAACTTTTCCAGCATGGAATTCAATTAGAATTAGAACTAAGAATAAATCTATCTTCAGAAAACCAACAGACATGAACAATGACTGTTCTGTACCACAATCAATAGCTAGATATGGATAATAGGGCATGGAATACATATGGCGAGCTACAACAATGGTTAAAGAGCCTAACATAGCTAAGTTAAGAGATAATTGAGCATGCCACGATGTTGTGAGGATTTCATATAGTGCTTTATCGCCTTGACCTGTAAATGGACCTTTATGAACCTCTAAAATATCTTTGGGACCAAAAGAATACAATATTTCCCATAAATAATTCAAAACCACCAGGAATGCACCACCGAAGGGACAAAACAATATGAATGAAATTCTTTTGAATCTTTGCCAGCATGGAAATCAATTTGATTTAGAATTCAAAATTAGTCTTTCTTCAAATGACAAAGATACAAGGACCACCGAAGGGACAAATAAACATAATGTTTACTACAATGAATTCAAGTACAAATAGAATTCAAAATCAGTCTTTCCTTCAAAAAACCAACAGAAAGGCACCACCGAAAGAACAATAATACAACTTTTCCATCACGGAATTCAATTAGAATTAGAATTTAGTATAAGTCTCTCGTCAGAAAACCAACGGAAATGCACAATCGAAGGGACCAAAAGAATACAATGTTTCCCATAAATAATTCAAAACCACCAGCAATGCACCACCGAAGGGACAAAACAATATGCATGAAATTCATTTGAATCTTTACCAGCATGGAATTCAATTTGATTTAGAATTTAGAATTAATCTTTATTCAAATAACAAAGGGACAAAGACCACCGAAGGGACAAAAAAACATATTGTTTACCATAATGAATTCAAGTGCAAATTAGACTTCGGAATTAGCCTTTCCTTCAAAAAACCAACAAAAAAGCACAACCGATGAGACAATAATACAACTTTTCCAGCATGGAATTTAATTAGAATTAGAACTAAGAATAAGTCTGTCTTCAGAAAACTAACAGACATGAACAATGACTGTTCTGTACCACAATCAGTAGCTAGATATGGATAATAGGGCATGGAGTACATATGGCGAGCTACTATAATGGTTAAAGAGCCCAACATAGCTAGGTTAAGAGATAACTGAGCATGCCATGATGTTGTGAGGATTTCATATAGTCCTTTATTGCCTTGACTTGTAAATGAACCTTTATGAACCTCTAAAATATCTTTAGGACCAAAAGAATACAATGTTTCCCATAAATAATTCAAAACCACCAGGAATGCACCACCGAAGGGACAAAACAATACGATGTTTGTCTGCATGAAATTCATTTGAATCTTCGCCAACACGGAATTAAAGTTGATTTAGAATTCAGAATTAGTCTTTCTTCAAATGATAAAGGGACAAGGACCACCGAACGAACAAAAAAACATAACGTTTACCATAATGAATTCAAGTGCAAATAGAATTCAGAATTAGTCTTTCCTTCAAAAACCCAACAGAAAGGCACCACCGAAGGGACAATAATACAACTTTTCCATCATGGAATTCAATTAGAATTAGAATTTAGAATAAGTCTCTTACCAGAAAACCAACGGACATGCATAATCGAAGGGACCAAAAGAAAACAATGTTTCCCATAAATAATTCAAAACCATCAGGAACGCACCACCGAAAGGAATATGCATGAAATTCATTTGAATCTTTACCAGCATGGAATTCAATTTGATTTAAAATTCAGAATTAGTCTTTCTTCAAATGACAAAGGGACAAGGACCACCGAAGGGACAAAAAAACATAATGTTGACCATATTGAATTCAAGTGCAAATTAGAATTCGGAATTAGTCTTTCCCTAAAAAAACCAACAGAAAAGCACAACCGAAGGGACAATAATAACACTTTTAATGATGATGATAAAATAATTAAATAGTAATAATTATAATTATAATAACGATAATATAAATAATTATTATTACGATTATATTTATATTAATATATAATATATTAATAATGATAATAATGATTAGAATGATACTATTATATTAATGATAATAATAATAATGATTATCATAATTATAATAATTATTATTATAATATTGATTATTATGATTATTAATTATAATAATTATTATCATAATATGATGATAAAGTAATAATTTCATAATAACTATTAATTATTATTATAATAACAAAAAATATAATAATAATTAAATTTTAGTGTTTGTACAAAAATTAGAGATTATTAAGAATGGTGAATAGTATTAGTGTATTTTGTATTTTGGTAATTAAACTTCTTATCACACTTTAGCCCCAATCCAACAATATCGTGAACCAAACATAGGATTAAGGTTACCTCTTTAATCTCTCTTTATCCTATCCTATCCTATCCTAATCCTAATCCTATCCCACTATAATCATGAACCAAACATATGCTAAGTGACTATCAAATCATCATCCAATAATTCAGCACCCTAAACTCTTTATACGACAAAGTATTTAAAACGGAAGCAGCAAGTTTCTACAAAAACCAAGAAATGGAAATTATAGAATTAACTTTTAGTGAGAAAGAACGGAATACCCTTGAATGCTCATGCAATCAACGAAGATCCCTACCAAAGCCTCCAGCCCAAGTATTGAAGATGAAATATCTGCTTGAGACCTATAAAATCGACAAATTTTCTAAATAAATAAATTTAACCATGTATAAACTTGTCTATAATACAAAAAACAATGCTTGGGAATGAGAAGAATATTTATATATGCATTAAAGGTCAACTGGAATCAAAGTATAGAAAATAAAAGTTTACAATGAACTTTAAGAGCATTGCAGCATCTCATTCTTCCCTTTGATAGGCTACCCTCTCAAATAACAGATGATTATCAAGGGGGAATTTCCTATCCCTTCCCCTTAATGGCTTACCCTCTTAAAAAAAAAATCAAATTTTCTCCAACACAAGATGTATATTATTTTTCAGCAAAGGGTAAGCCACATTATTTACATGCCAAACTTTCTTTCTTCTTAGAAGTATCTACATGCCAAAATTTAAGAGTAAGTGCCAATGTCACTATGCTTCTGGTTGTTGAAGTTAATGATTAATCTAGATAATTTTTCCTAAAAAATTAATAACATAGAAAGAAATGACATTAGTTGTTGTATTAACAATTTATTTATCTTTATACTCTGATTTCTATGTAATACTGTTTAAAAAAAAGTAAAAAGAAAATGGAATAACCTTCAAGATCGTGTTGCACAATATATATTAGGCACTCACAACAAAAGACAAAAAAATGAGCCTAAACTGAAACTGAGTGGGGTTTTAAATAAATGTCTAGTTAGGTAGCTTCCTTTGACAGCAACTTTGATTGTGTTAAACCTTCAAATGGATTATAAATTTATATTTTATAATCAAAGCACCAAATGATAATTTTTGTTATTTCCTAAAGTAGTTGACACATCTAAACTTCTAAGTCCTTGAAACACACTAGCTATCATCATTCCTTCTGATTAAGAATCCACCACAACATAGTTGAGGAAGATTGAATTAAAATGACTCGTTTACTAAATTAACTTCACTTTGAATATTTTGTTAGACTTTACTACATGTGTTTTGCTTCAAAGATAGTGTACATAACATTATGAAGTTAAAACACCCACCTTAAACATCTTGTGGGCTCGATTTACACCACAAATGATTATCATATCATTATTATAAATTATTTTGAAGCAAAATACTCATCTCGGTCAGAGCCTTTTGGCTTAGTAGTTATTTCCGGATCCTCCATATAAAAGATCTGGATTCGATCTCCCTCCCACCAATGTACCAAAAAAAGAAAACTCATTGTACACATCATACCTACTCTATAGAGACCACAGTTGATTATCATATCATTAGTCACAATTCAGTACCTCTAAAAGTCTACATACTACCTTGAAACTACATTTATGCATCCCCATCAACAGTAATAAAAATAGGAAAACATCTCATTTCAAAAGATTTAAATTTAAAGCAATCCCGTAACTTCTCGCTTTCACTAACAGAAAACGAAATACCTGAATCAACTGCAATGAAACGCATTACATACCTTTCATATCTACTAAAATTCAGAAGTAACAAGAATTCTTTAAGAGCCGAAGTACTCCTCATGGAAATAAAATTTCAATCCTACTTGCGGGAAACAGAAAAACAGTTTTGAAAATATGCTTTTGACTTAATAGAACCAATAGTTAAAAATTTCATATATCTTTTTCATGGTCATACAAGAAAAAATAAAAGGATAGAACAACCATGAAACTTCCAAAATATTTATACTTAATATGATGAGAAAGAGGTAATATGCCAACTTAAAAGTGTGGACAGTTGTTGCATCAAAAAGAAAAACAATGGAATGTACCATATGAAAAATATGTTTTAGTGGTTTACTATTTCAAGCAATGATATATGAAGGAAATAACTCAGTTGTGGTTCTCTATAGTATGCTATTTTAAGAGAAATGCAACACCATCATTTTCTTCTCAAAGAAAGATATCAACTTAAAGCCTGCACAAATATCACCTTGACAAGTGTGGTGTCCAATGAAGTCCAAAATCATTATATGAAAAATGTGCAATTTATTAGCAAATTCATGTTATGTAACCGTCATTTCACATCCGATTGAGAATGGGACAACTAAGAAACATGTTGCAATACTGTTTCATTTTCAATAAGCTTACACATAGGGAGGACAGTTGGATTGTAGCTTCAGATTGACTACAGGAAAATAATAAGAAAACAAAAATAAATCATAATTTGTGTACAAAGAACATACAGATAACTGATAACTTTGAAAATACCTGTGCAAATTTTATATCATTGGCCCTCCTCGCCGCACCACCAACATAAAAAGATCTGCAGATGGAGAAAACGAGAGCTTGCACAAATTAAAATTCCCAGGTCGACGGGATCTTCAAATTGTAGAACAAAGCCATATGATACTGTTGACAGTAGTATGATTAGTACAGAATTAGGTAGTTTTTTCAATCTTCATGGAATCAAGTAAAGGACAGAAATCTTAAAAATCTAATAGATTTAAACAGTAGCAGTAATAGCAAGAAAAGAAGAGGAAACTAATAGATCCGTATCAACTGGAATGCCAGAGTTGAAATCTTTCTCTATAATTCGCCACATCCCAGTCTTGGGTTTGCAGAAGGGGCCTTCAGCTTCACCAACAACAAAAAATTTCTTTTTTTAATTGGTTTGCTATACCAAAAGAATTACCAACCCCACAAGCTATAAAAACATGCATACAAAATTGCGGTAGACCTTCAAAATATCCAATTTATCTTCACACTATAATGAAGATTATACTATTTAGCCACATACATAGACAAGGTAGCCTTATTCAGTTAACATGGGCACAGTTATGTTAAGAAAGCATAAATGAAAACGGGAGGGCCTTAGCGGGCCAATATGGATAGAAAACATGCTTTTGTACTGCAATGCTATGCGCTCTTACATTTCATATAGAAGAAGAAAAAAAAAACATGGTGCCTTTTGCAAATACCGACATGACTTCAAAACCTCGAAATACATTTCAATCAACAAAATTGCAACTCATATTTAAATTATTCCATGACGCACCACCATGGTGGTGACCAAGCAAGAAGTCAACATGAGTTCATCACCTAAGTAGTAAGATTCAAGGACTGTATAATCAAAATCGAAGCAAAGTCAAGGAAGCTTAAGTCAGCTAAGAATCTTGACATGAGCATGAACTAATTCAACTATGCTTTGGAAACAGAAATCAGAATCTTTCTTTAATAACCCCATCAATCAGAATCTAATGCTGATTTTTTTATATCTTCCCTCTTCATTAAACCTACAAACACAAATCTCAGAAAAAAGCATGCAACCATAATGCAGTTGCCTAAACACTGCAAGAAAATTATCCTTTCAAGTCATATATATTTAATGAAATCAATCGATAGAACAGATGGTATCGTTTTAATTTTTTTTTCTTATCTTACCTTATCTTCCTTTACTTTCCTTTAAACCAACGAACCCAAACCAACCTAAATTTGAAGTCATTAATTACAATCTCTTTCCTAATTCATATTATTATTCACTAACCATATTCTTCCCTATGATCATTTCTTTTTATTTCTTTCCAAAAGTCAAGTTAAAATGATCCATCACTTTACTTGGAATAAATTTTAATAGCTTTCCTTGGAAATCATTAAAGGTGAATATAATTTACTTTATGATATATTCCCATTTTTTCACCAAGTCTCTCTATTTCATTCAAAATTCAAGTTTATACTCAATTGAATCACAATTTATTATATATATATATATATATATCATATTTATTCATCAATTTTAAGGCATTGAAATCCTTTAGCCCTATTAAGAATTAACTCCAAATCTCACTTCCTCAATATTTAACCATTATAAATGACTAAAATGTTTTCAAAATCTCAATTAGAACACCAAGCCAGATCTGATTTTTATATATTTAGACATTAACTTTAGTCCCCCAAAAGCTACCCTTTACCTAATTTCATTAAGACATTAATCCCAAAAGCAAATTCTATCACTAATTTAAATTTAAATTACTTCTAACATCATGACAGCAAGTTAATTATCATTTTATATACCTTTTTAAAATTTTATACCTAAACAGAAGTTAAATTTAGATTTGTACAGAGAATCGATCTTTGGATCTACATAAGGAAAGCCATATGATTGTACGATCAAACCTCCGAACTATGCTCATTATAACTCATTCTCACTCCCGATTACAATTCATTCTTTCTTCGAAGACAGTATAATTCCAAGGGAAAAAAAAGACAAAATAAAGTGTTTTTATATCGATCGCAATAGCTTCTAGAAACAAGAACCTGAATTTTGTCTCAATATGATGAGAGAAAAGATCATGATCAAGAAAACTTGTTTTAGGAGACAACAAAAACACTTACTTCACGGTGTGTAGGAATTGGAGTAGGATTATTGTGATTTATTTAAAAATAGTTCATAAAAAATCGTATATATATATCTCACCTTGACAAGTGTGGTGTCTAATGAAGTCCAAAATCATTATAT
Source organism: Bretschneidera sinensis (assembly GCA_023935145.1). Taxonomy (NCBI): domain Eukaryota; kingdom Viridiplantae; phylum Streptophyta; class Magnoliopsida; order Brassicales; family Akaniaceae; genus Bretschneidera; species Bretschneidera sinensis. The sequence continues at coordinate 41,524,346 of CM043700.1, forward strand.
GAAAGAAATATAGTGCAACTTATCAACAAATTCATGTTATGTAACCGTCATTTCACAACATCCTATTGAGAATGAGACAGCAAAGAAACATGTTGCAAAACCTTTCAGTGAGCTAACACATAGGGATGACAGTTGGATTGTAGCTTCAGCAGATTGACCAAAGGAAAACCATAATGATGCCACATAAAGAAAAAGTTCATAAAAAAAATAAGAAAACAAAAATAAATCATAATATGTGTACAAAGAACATATAGATAACTGATAACATTGGAAATACCTGCTTAAATTATATATCATCACTGTGATCATTGGGCCTCCCCGCTGCATCACCAACATAAAAAGATCTACAAATAGAGAAAAAGAGCTCAAATTAAAATTCCCATGTCGAAAGAATTTTCAAATTGTAGAATAAAGCCATATGATACTGCTGACATTAGGATGATTAGTATAGAATTAGATAGTTTTTTCAATCTTCAAGGAATCAAGTAAAGGTCAAAAATCTTAAAAATACGATAGATTAAAACAGTAACAGTAAAAGCAATAAAAGAAGAGAAAACTAACTGATCCATATCAATTGGAATGCCAGAGTTGGAAGGTTTCTCCATAATTCGCCACATCCCAGTCTTGGGTTTACAGAAGGGGTCTTCTGCTTCACAAACAATTTTTTTTTTTTAATTCGTCTACTTTACCAACAGAATTACCAACCCCACAGGCAATAAAAACCTGCATACAGAATTGCAGGAAACATTCAATTAGAATTAGAACTAAGAATAAGTCTCTCTTCAGAAAACCAACAGACATGAACAATGACAGTTCTGTACCATAATCAGTAGCTAGATATGGATAAGGGGGCAAGGAATACATATGGTCAGCTACAACAATGGTTAAAGAGCCTAACATAATTAGGTTAAGAGATAATTGAGCATGCCATGATGTTGTTAGGATTTCATATAGCCCTTTATGACCTTGACATTTAAATGGACCTCTAAAATATCTTTGGGACCAAAAGAATACAATGTTTCACATAAATAATTCAAAACCACCAAGAATGCACCACCGAAGGGACAAAACAACACGATGTTTGATTGCATGAAATTCATTTGAATCTTTGCCAGCATGGAATTCAGAATTAGTCTTTCTTCAAATGACAAAGGGACAAGAACCACCAAAGGTACAAAAAAACATAATGTTTACCATAATGAATTCAAGTGCAAATAGAATTCTGAATTAGTCTTTTCTTCAAAAAACCAACAGAAAAGCACCACCGAAGAGACAATAATACAACTTTTCCATCATGGAATTCAATTAGAATTAGAATTTAGAATAAGTTTCTCGTCAGAAAATCAAAGGATATTCACAATCGAAGAGACAAAAAAAAACAATATTTCCCGTAAATAATTCAAAACCACCAAGAATGCTCCACTGAAGGGACAAAACAATATGCATGAAATTCATTTGAATCTTTACCAGCACGGAATTCAATTTGATTCAGAATTCAGAATTAGTCTTTCTTCAAATCACAAAGGGACAAGGACCACCGAAGGGACAAAAAAAACATAATGTTTACCATATTGAATTCAAGTGCAAATTAGAATTCTGAATTAGTCTTTCCTTCAAAAAACCAACAGAAAAGGACTACTGAAGGTACAATAATACAACTTTTCCAGCATTGAATTCAATTAGAATTAGAACTAAGAATAAGTCTCTCTTCAGAAAACCAACAGACATGAACAATGACAGTTTTATACCATAATTAGTAGCCAGATATGGATAAGGGGGCATGGAATACATATGGTGAGCTACAACAATGGTTAAAGAGCCTAACATAGCTAGGTTAAGAGATACCGGAGCATGCTATGATGTTGTTAGGATTTCATCTAGTCCGTTATGGTCCTGACCTGTAAATGGACCTTTATGAACCTCTAAAATATCTTTGGGACCAAAAGAATACAATGTTTCTCATAAATAATTCAAAACCACCAAGAATGCACCACCGAAGGGACAAAACAATACGATGTTTGCCTGCATGAAATTCGTTTGAATCTTTGCCAGCATGGAATTCAATTTGATTTAGAATTCAGAATTAGTCTTTCTTCAAATGACAAAAAGACAAGAACCGAAGGGACAAAAAACATAATGTTTACCATAATGAATTCAAGTGCAAAAAGAATTCAGAATTAGTCTTTCCTACAAAAACCCATCAGAAAGACACCACCGAAGGGACAATAATACAACTTTTCCATCATGAAATTCAATTAGAATTAGAATTTAGAATAAGTCTCTCGTCAGAAAACCAACAGATATTCATAATCGAAAGGACCAAAAGAAAACAATGTTTCCCATAAATATTTCAAAACCACCAGGAATGCACCACCGAAGGGACAAAACAATATGCATGAAATTCATTTAAATCTTTACCAGCATGGAATTCAATTTGATTTAGAATTCAGAATTAGTCTTTCTTCAAATCACAAAGGGACAAGGACAATGACAGTCCTGTACCAATTAGTAGCTAGACATGGATAAAAGGGCATGAAATACATATGGTGAGCTACAACAATGGTTAAAGAGTCTAACATAGCTAGGTTAAGAGATAATTGAGCATGTCATGATGTGAGGATTTCATATTGTCCTTTATGGCCTTGACCTGTAAATGGACCTTTACGAACCTCTAAAATATCTTTGGGGCCAAAAGAATACAATGTTTACTATAAATAATTCAAAACCACCAATAATGCACCACCAAACGGATAAAACAATACGATGTTTACCTGCATGAAATTCATTTGAATCTTTGCCAGCATGGAATTCAATTTGATTTAGAATTCAGAATTAGTCTTTCTTCAAATGACAAAAGGACAAGAACCGAAGGGACAAAAAACATAATGTTTACCATAATGAATTCAAGTGCAAATAGAATTCAGAATTAGTCTTTCCTTAAAAAAACCAACAGAAAGGCACCAACGAAGGGACAATAATACAACTTTTTCATCATGGAATTCAATTAGAATTAGAATTTAGAATAAGTCTTTTGTCAGAAAACCAACAGATATGCACAATCGAAGGGACTAAAAGAATACAATGTTTCTCATAAATAATTCAAAATCACCAGGAATGCACCACCGAAGAGACAAAACAATATGCATGAAATTCATTTGGATCTATACCAGCATAGAATTCAATTTTATTTAGAATTCAGAATTAGTCTTTCTTCAACTCACAAAGGGACAAGGACCACCGAAGAGACAAAAAATCATAATGTTAACCATAATGAATTTAAGTTCAAATTAGAATTCGGAATTAGTCTTTCCATCAGAAAACCAACAGAAAAGCACAACCGAAGGGACAATAATACAACTTTTCCAGCATGGAATTCAATTAGAATTAGAACTCATAATAAGTCTCTCTTCAGAAAACCAACAGACATGAACAATGACAGTTATGTACTATAATCAGTAGCTAGATATGGAAAAAGGGGCATGGAATAGATATAATGAGCTACAACAATGGTTAAAGAGCTTAACATAGCTAGGTTAAGAGATAATTGAGCATGCCATGATGTTGTTAGGATTTCATAGTCTTTTATGGCCTTGACCTGTAAATGGACCTTTATGAACCTCAAAAATATCTTTGGGATCAAAAGAATACAATGTTTCCCAAAAACAATTCAAAACAACAAGGAATGCACCGTCGAAGGGACAAAACAAAACGATATTTGTCTGCATGAAATTCATTTGAATCTTTGCTAGCATAGAATTCAATTTGATTTAGAATTTCAGAATTAGTCTTTCTTCAAATGGCAAAGGGACAAGGACTACCGAAGGGACAAAAAAACATAATGTTTACCATAATGAATTTAAGTGTAAATAGAATTCAGAATTTGTCTTTCCTTCAAAAAACCAATAAAAATGCACCACTGAAGGGACAATAATACAACTTTTCTAGCATAGAATTCAATTAGAATTTGAATTTAGAATAAGTCTCTCGTCAGAAAACCAACGAACATGCACAATCGAAGGGACCAAAAGAATATAATGTTTCCCATAAATAATTTAAAACCACCAAGAATGCACCATCGAAGGGACAAAACAATATGCATGAAATTCATTTGAATCTTTACCAGCATGGAATTCAATTTGATTTAGAAATCAGAATTAGTATTTCTTCAAATGACAAAGGGACAAAGACAACCGAAGGGACAAAAAAACATAATGTTTACCATAAAGAATTCAAGTGAAAATTAGAATTTGAAATTAGTCTTTCCTTCAAAAAACCAACAGAAAGGCACCACCGAAGGGACAATAATATAACTTTTCCAGCATGGAATTCAATTAGAATTAGAACTCAGAATAAGTCTCTCTTCAGAAAACCAACAGACATGAAATAGATATGGTGAGCTACAACAATGGTTAAAGAGCCTAACATAGCTAGGTTAAGAGATAATTGAGCATGCCATGATATTGTTAGGATTTCATATAGTCCATTGTGGCCATGACCCGTAAATGGACCTTTATGAACCTCTAAAATATCTTTGGGACCAAAAGAAAACAATGTTTCCCATAAATAATTCAAAACCACCAGGAATGCACCACCAAAGGAACAAAACAATACGATGTTTGTCTGCATGAAATTCATTTGAATCTTTGCCAGCATGGAATTAAAGTTGATTTAGAATTCAGAATTAGTCTTTCTTCAAATGACAAAGGGACATGGACCACCGAAGGGACGAAAAAACATAATGTTTACCATAATGAATTCAAGTGAAAATTAGAATTCGGAATTAGTCTTTCTTTCAAAAAACCCAACAGAAAGGCACCACCGAAGGGACAATAATATAACTTTTCCAGCATGCAATTCAATTAGAATTAGAACTCAGAATAAGTCTCTCTTCAGAAAACCAACAGACATGAACAATAACAGTTTTGTACCTTAAACAGTAGCTAGATAAGGATTAGGGGGCATGGAATAGATATGGTAAGCGACAACAATGGTTAAAGAGCCTAACATAGCTAGGTTGAGATAATTGAGCATGCAATAATGTTGTTAGGATTTCATATAGTCCATTATGGCCATGACCAGTAAATGGACCTTGATGAACCCCTAAAATATCTTTGGGACCAAAAGAAAACAATGTTTCCCATAAATAATTCAAAACCACCAGGAATGCACCACCGAAAGGACAAAACAATATGCATGAAATTCATTTGAATCTTTGCCAGCACGGAATTCAATTTGATTTAGAATTCGAAATTAGTCTTTCTTCAAATCACAAAGGGACAAGTACCACTGAAGGGACAAAAAAAACATAATGTTTCCCATATTGAATTCAAGTGCAAATTAGAATTCGGAACTAGTTTGTCCTTCAAAAAACCAACAGAAAAGGACAACCGAAGAGACAATAATACAACTTTTCTAGCATAGAATTTAATTAGAATTAGAACTAAGAATAAGTCTCCCTTCATAAAACCAACAGACATGAACAATGATAGTTTTGTAGCATAATTAGTAGCCAGATATGGATAAGGGGGCATGGAATACATATGGTGAGCTACAACAATGGTTACAGAGCCTAACATAGCTAGGTTAAGAGATAATTGAGCATGCCATGATGTTGTTAGGATTTCATATAGTCCATTATGGTCTTGACCTATAAATGGACCTTGTTGAACCTCTAAAATATCTTTGGGACCAAAAGAATACAATGTTTCCCATAAATAATTCAAAACCACTAAGAATGCACCACCAAAGGAACAAAACAATACGAAGTTTGCCAGCATGAAATTCATTTAAATCTTTGCCAGAATGGAATTCAATTAGATCTAGAATTCAGAATTAGTCTTTCTTCAAATGACAAAAGGACAAGGACCACCAAATGGACAAAAAAACATAATGGTTGCCGTAAGGAATTCAAGTGCAAATAGAATTCAGAATTAGTATTTCCTACAAAAACCCATCAAAAAGGCACCACCGAAGGGATAATAATACAACTTTTCCATCATGGAATTCAATTAGAATTAGAATTTAGAATAAGTCTCTCGTCAGAAAACCAACGAACATTCACAATCGAAGGGACCAAAAGAAAACAAGGTTTCCCATAAATATTTCAAAACCACCAGGAATGCATCACCGAAAGGACAAAACAATATGCATGAAATTCATTTGAATCTTTACCAGCATGGAATTCAATTTGATTTAAAATTCAGAATTAGTCTTTTTTCAAATCACAAAAGGACAAGGACCAACGAAGGGAGAAAAAAAAACACAATGTTTACAATATTGAATTCAAGTGCAAATTAGAATTCGGAATTAGTCTTTCCGTCAAAAAACCACCAGACATGAACAATGACAGTTCTGTACCATAATTACTAGCTAGATATGGATAAGGGGGCATAGAATACATATGGTGAGATACAACAATGGTTAAAGAGCCTAACATAGCTAGGTTAAGAGATAATTGAGCATGTCATTATGTTGTGAGGATTTCATAGTCCTTTATGGCCTTGACCTGTAAATGGACCTTTATGAACCTCTAAAATATCTTTGGGACCAAAAGAATACAATATTTCCTATAAATAATTCAAAATCACCAAGAATGCACCCCCGAAAGGACAAAACAATACGAGGTTTGCCTGCATGAAATTCATTTGAATCTTTGCGAGCACGGAATTCAATTTGATTTAGAATTCAGAATTAGTATTTCTTCAAATAACAAAAGGACAAGGACCACCGAAGGGAGTAAAAAACATAATGTTTACTATAATGAATTCAAGTGCAAATTAGAAATGGGAATTAGTCTTTCCTTCAAAAAACCAATAGAAAGGCACCAACGAAGGGACAATAATACAACTTTTCCATCATGGAATTCAATTAGAATTAGAATTTAGAATAAGTCTCTCGTCAGAAAACCAACGGACATGCACAATCGAAGGGACCAAAAGAATACAATGTTTCCCATAAATAATTCAAAACCACCATGAATGCACCACCGAAGAGACAAAACAATATGCATGAAATTCATTTGGATCTATACCAGCATGGAATTCAATTTGATTTAGAATTCAGAATTAGTCTTTCTTCAAATGACAAAGGGACAAGGACCACCAAAGAGAAAAAAACATAATTTTACCATAATGAATTCAAGTTCAAATTAGAATTCGGAATTAGTCTTTCCTTCAGAAAACCAACAGAAAAGCACAACTGAGGGGACAATAATACAACTTTTCCAGCATGGAATTCAATTAGAATTAGAACTCATAATAAGTCTCTCTTCAGAAAACCAACAGATATGAACAATGACAGTTCTGTACTATAATCAGTAGCTAGATATGGAAAAAGGGGCATAGAATAGAAATGGTGAACTACAATAATAGTTAACGAGCTTAACATCGCTAGGTTAAGAGATAATTGAGCATGCCATGATGTTGTTAGGATTTCATATAGTCCTTTATGGCCTTGACCAGTAAATGGACCTTTATGAACCTCAAAAATATCTTTGGGATCAAAAGAATACAACAAGGAATGCACCGTCGAAGGGACAAAACAATACGATGTTTGTCTCGTCAAATTCATTTGAATATTTGCTAACATAGAATTCAATTTGATTTAGAATTCAAAATTAGTCTTTCTTCAAATGGCAAAGGGACAAAGACCACCGAAGAGACAAAAAACATAATGTTTACCATAACGAATTTAAGTGCAAATAGAATTCAGAATTAGTCTTTCCTTCAAAAAAACCAATAGAAATGCACCACTGAAGGGACAATAATACAAATTTTCCAGCATTGAATTCAATTAGAATTAGAATTTAGAATAAGTCTCTCGTCAGAAAACCAACAGACATTCACAATTGAAGGGACCAAAAGAAAACAATGTTTCCCATAAATAATTCTAAACCACCTAGAATGCACCACCGAAGTGACAAAACAATATGCATGAAATTCATTTGAAACTTTACCAGCACGGAATTTAATTTGATTTAGAATTTAGAATTAGACTTTCTTCAAATCACAAAGGGACAAGGACCACCGAAGGGACAAAAAAAACATAATGTTTACCATATTGAATTCAAGTGCAAATTAGAATTCTGAATTAGTCTTTCCATCAAAAAACAAACAGAAAATGACAACTGAAGGGACAATAATACAACTTTTCCAGCATTGAATTTAATTAGAATTAGAACTAAGAATAAGTCTCTCTTCAGAAAACCAACAGACATGAACAATGACAGTTTTATGCCATAATTAGTAGCCAGATATGGATAAGGGGGCATGGAATACATATGGTGAGCTACAACAATGGTTAAAGAGCCTAACATATCTAGGTTAAGAGATAATGGAGCATGCTATGATGTTGTTAGGATTTCATCTAGTCCATTATGGCCCTCACCTGTAAATGGACCTTTATGAACCTCTAAAATATCTTTGGGACCAAAAGAATACAATGTTTCCCATAAATAATTCAAAACCACCAAGAATGCACCACCGAAGGGACAAAACAATACGAGGTTTGCCTGCATGAAATTAATTTGAATCTTAGCGAGCTTGGAATTCAATTTGATTTAGAATTTAGAATTAGTCTTTCTTCAAATGACAAAGGGACAAGGACAACCAAAGGGACAAAAAAACATAATGTTTACCATATTGAATTCAAGTGCAAATTAGAATTCGGAATTAGTCTTTCCTTCAAAAAACCAACAGAAAAGCACAACCGAAGGGACAATAATACAACTTCTCTAACATGGAATTCAATTAGAATTAGAACTCAGAATAAGTCTCTCTTCAAAAAACCAACAGACATGAACAATGACTGTTCTGTACCATAATCAGTAGCTAGATATGGATAATAGGGCATGGAATACATACGGTGAGCTACAACAATGGTTAAAGAGCCTAACATAGCTAGGTTAAAAGATAACTGAGCATGCCACGATGTTGTTAGGATTTCATATAGTCCTTTATGGCCTTGACCTGTAAATGGACCTTTATGAACCTCTAAAATATCTTTGGGACCAAAAGAATACAATATTTCCCATAAATAATTCAAAACCACCATAATGAAGGGACAAAACAATACGATGTTTGCCTGCATTAAATTCATTTGAATCTTTGCAAGCATGGGATTCAATTTGATTTAGAATTCAGAATTAGTCTTTCTTCAAATGACAAAGGGACAAGGACCACCGACGGGACAAATAAACATAATGTTTACCATAATGAATTCAAGTGCAAATAGAATTCAGAATTAGTATTTCCTTCAAAAAACCAACAGAAATGCACCACCGAAGGGACAATAATACAACTTTTCCATCATGGAATTCAATTAGAATTAGAATTTAGTATAAGTCTCTCGTCAGAAAACCAACGAACATGCAAAATCGAAGGAACCAAAAGAATATAATGTTTCCCATAAATAATTCAAAACCACCAGGAACGCACCACCGAAGGGAATATGCATGAAATTCATTTGAATTTTTACCAGCATGGAATTCAATTTGATTTAGAATTCAGAATTAGTCTTTCTTCAAATGACAAAGGGACAAGGACCACCGAAGGGTCAAAAAAACATAATGTTTACCATATTGAATTCAAGTGCAAATTAGAATTCGGAATTAGTCTTTCCTTAAAAAAACCAACAGAAAAGCACAACCGAAGGGACAATAATACAACTTCTCCAACATGGAATTCAATTAGAATTAAAACTCAGAATAAGTCTCTCTTCAAAAAACCAACAGGCATGAACAATGACTGTTCTGTACCATAATCAGTAGCTAGATATGGATAATAAGGCATGGAATACATACTGTGAGCTACAACAATGGTTAAAGAGCCTAACATAGCTAGGTTAAAAGATAACTGAGCATGCCACGATGTTGTTAGGATTTCATATAGTCCTTTATGGCCTTGACCTGTAAATGGACCTTTATGAACCTCTAAAATATCTTTGGGACCACAAGAATACAATGTTTCCCATAAATAATTCAAAACCACCATAATGAAGGGACAAAACAATACGATGTTTGCCTGCATTAAATTCATTTGAATCTTTGCAAGCATGGGATTCAATTTGATTTAGAATTCAGAAGTAGTCTTTCTACAAATGACATAGGGACAAAGACCACCGAAGGGACAAATAAACATAATGTTTACCATAATGAATTCAAGTGCAAATAGAATTCAGAATTAGTCTTTCCTTCAAAAAACCAACAGAAAGGCACCACCGAAGGGACAATAATACAATTTTTCCATCATGGAATTCAATTAGAATTAGAATTTAGTATAAATCTCTCGTCAGAAAACCAATGGACATGCACAATCGAAGGAACCAAAAGAATACAATGTTTCCCATAAATAATTCAAAACCACCGGGAATGCACCACCGAAGGGACAAAACAATATGCATGAAATTCATTTGAATCTTCACCAGCATGGAATTCAATTTGATTTAGAATTCAGAATTAGACTTTCTTCAAATGACAAAGGGACAAAAAAACATAATGTTTACCATAATGAATTCAAGTGCAAATTAGAATTCGGAATTAGTCTTTCCTTCAAACAACCAACATAAAAGCACAACTGAAAGGACAATAATACAACTTTTCCAGCATAGAATTCAATTAGAATTAGAACTCATAATAAGTCTCTGTTCTTAACACCAACAGACATAAACAATGACAGTTCTGTACCATAATCAGTAGCGTAGATATGGATAAGGGGGCATGGAATAGATATGGTGAGCTACAATAATGGTTAAAGAGCCTAACATAGCTAGGTTAAGAGATAATTGAGGATGCCATGATGTTGTGAGGATTTCATATAGTCATTTATTGCCGTGACCTAGAAATGGACCTTTATGAACCTCTAAAATATCTTTGGGACGAAAAGAATACAATGTTTCCCATAAATAATTCAAAACCACCACGAATGCACCACCGAAGGGACAAAACAATACGATGTTTGTCTACATGAAATTCATTTGAATCTTTGCCAACATGGAATTAAAGTCGATTTAGAATTCAGAATTAATCTTTCTTCAAATGATAAAGTTAGAAGGACCACCGAACGAACAAAAAAACATAATGTTTACCATAATGAATTCAAGTGCAAATCGAATTCAGAATTAGTCTTTCTTTCAAAAACCCAACAGAAAGGCACCACTGAACGGACAATAATACAACTTTTCCATCATGGAATTCAATTAGAATTAGAATTTAGAGTAAGTCTCTCACAAGAAAACCAACGGACATGCACAATCGAAGGGACCAAAAGAAAACAATGTTTCCCATAAAAAATTCAAAATCACCAGGAACGCACCACCGAAGGGAATATGCATGAAATTCATTTGAATCTTTACCAGCATGGAATTCAAATTGATTTAGAATTCAAAATTAGACTTTCTTCAAATGACAAAAGGACAAGGACCACCGAAGGGACAAAAAAACATAATTTTTACCATATTGAATTCAAGTGCAAATTAGAATTCAGAATTAGTCTTTCATTCAAAAAACCAACAGAAAAGCACAACCGAAGGGACAATAATATAACTTCTCCAACATGGAATTCAATTAGAATTAGAACTCAGAATAAGTCTCTCTTCAAAAAACCAACAAGCATGAACAATGACTGTTCTGTACCACAATCAATAGCTAGATATGGATAATAGGGCATGAAATACATACGGTGAGCTACAACAATGGTTAAAGAGCCTAACATAGCTAGGTTAAGAGATAATTGAGCATGCCACGATGTTGTTAGGATTTCATATAGTCCTTTATGGCCTTGACCTGTAAATGGACCTTTATGAACCTCTAAAATATCTTTGGGACCAAAAGAATACAATGTTTCCCATAAATAATTCAAAACCACCAGAATGAAAGGACAAAACAATACGATGTTTGCCTGCTTTAAATTAATTTGAATCTTTGCAAGCATGGGATTCAATTTGATTTAGAATTCAGAATTAGTCTTTCTTCAAATGACAAAAGAACAAGTACTACCGAAGGGACAAATAAATATAATGTTTACCATAATGAATTCAAATGCAAATAGAATTCAGAATTAGTCTTTCTTTCAAAAAAAACGAACAGAAAGGCACTACCGAAGGGACAATAATACAACTTTTCCATCATGGAATTCAATTAGAATTAGAATTTAGTATAAGTCTCTCGTCAGAAAACCAACGAACATGCACAATCGAAGGAACCAAAAGAATACAATGTTTCCCATAAATAATTCAAAACCACCAGGAATGCACCACCGAAGGGACAAAACAATATGCATGAAATTCATTTAAATCTTTACCGGCATGGAATTCAGTTTGATTTAGAATTCAGAATTAGTCTTTCTTCAAATGACAAAGGGACAAAGACCACCGAATGGACAAAAAAAATAATGTTTACCATAATGAATTCAAGTGCAAATTAGAATTCGAAATTAGTCTTTCCTTAAAAAAACCAACATAAAAGCACAACTGAAAGGACCATAATACAACTTTTCCAGCATAGAATTCAATTAGAATTAGAACTCATAATAAGTCTCTGTTCTGGACACCAACACACATGAACAATGACTGTTCTGTACCATAATCAGTAGCTAGATATGGATAATAGGGCATGGAATACATACGGTGAGCTACAATAATGGTAAAGAGCCTAACATAGATAGGTTAAGAGATAATTGAGCATGCCATGATATTGTGAGGATTTCATATAGTCCTTTATTGTCGTGACCTGTAAATGGACCTTTATGAACCTCTAAAATATCTTTGGGACGAAAAGAATACAACGTTTCCCATAAATAATTCAAAACCACCACGAATGCACCACCGAAGGGACAACAATACGATATTTGTCTACATGAAATTCATTTGAATCTGTGCCAACATGGATTTAAAGTTGATTTAGAATTCAGAATTAGTCTTTCTTCAAATAATAAAGGGACAAGGACCACCGAACGAACAAAAAAACATAATGTTTACCATAATGAATTCAAGTGCAAATAGAATTCAGAATTAGTCTTTCTTTCAAAAACCCAACAGAAAGGCACCACCGAAGGGACAATAATACAACTTTTCCATCATGGAATTCAATTAGAATTAGAATTTAGAATAAGACTCTCACCAGAAAACCAACGGACACGCACAATCGAAGGGACCAAAAGAAAACAATGTTTCCCATAAATAATTCAAAACCACCAGGAACGCACCACCGAAGGGAATATGCATGAAATTCTTTTGAATCTTTACCAGCATGGAATTCAATTTGATTTAGAATTCAGAATTAGTCTTTCTTCGAATGACAAAGGGACAAGAACCACCGAAGGGACAAAAAAACATAATGTTTACCATATTGAATTCAAGTGCAAATTAGAATTCGGAATTAGTCTTTCCATCAAAAAATCAACAGAAAAGCACAACCGAAGGGACAATAATACAACTTCTCCAACATGGAATTCAATTAGAATTAGAACTTAGAATAAGTCTCTCTTCAAAAAACCAACAGACATGAACAATGACTGTTCTGTACCATAATCAGTAGATAGATATGGATAATAGGGCATGGAATACATTCGGTGAGCTATAACAATGGTTAATGAGCCTAACATAGCTAGGTTAAGAGATAATTGAGCATGCCACGATATTGTTAGGATTTCATATAGTCCTTTATGGCCTTGACCTGTAAATGGACCTTTATGAACCTCTAAAATATCTTTGGGACCAAAAGAATACAATGTTTCCCATAAATAATTCAAAACCACCAGAATAAAAGGACAAAACAATACGATGTTTGCCAGCATTAAATTCATTTGAATCTTTGCAAGCATGGGATTCAATTTGATTTAGAATTCAGAATTAGTCTTTCTTCTAATGACAAAGGGACAAGGACCACCGAAGGGACAAATAAACATAATGTTTACCATTATGAATTCAAGTGCAAATAGAATTCAGAATTAGTCTTTCCTTCAAAAAAACCAACAGAAAGGCACCACCGAAGGGACAATAATACAACTTTTCCATAATGGAATTCAATTAGAATTTGAATTTAGTATAAGTCTCTCGTCAGAAAACCAACGGACATGCACAATCGAAGGAACCAAAAGAATACAATGTTTCCCATAAATAATTCAAAACCACCAGGAATGCACCACCGAAGGGACAAAACAATATGCATGAAATTCATTTGAATCTTTACTAGCATTGAATTCAATTTGATTTAGAATTCAGAATTAGTCCTTCTTCAAATGACAAAGGGACAAAGACCACCGAAGAGACAAAAAAACATAATGTTTACCATAATGAATTCAAGTGCAAATTAGAATTCGGAATTAGTCTTTCCTTCAAAAAACCAACATAAAAGCACAACTGAAAGGACAATAATACAACTTTTCCAGCATAGAATTCAATTAGAATTAGAACTCATAATAAGTCTCTGTTCTGAACACCAACAGACATGAACAATGACAGTTCTGTACCATAATCAGTAGCTAGATATGGATAAGGGGGCATGGAATAGATATGGCGAGCTACTATAATGGTTAAAGAGCCCAACATAGCTAGGTTAAGAGATAACTGAGCATGCCATGATGTTGTGAGGATTTCATATAGTCCTTTATTGTCGTGACCTGTAAATGGACCTTTATGAACCTCTAAAATATCTTTGGGACGAAAAGAATACAATGTTTCCCATAAATAATTCAAAACCACCACGAATGCACCACCGAAGGGACAAAACAATACGATGTTTGTCTACATGAAATTCATTTGAATCTTTGCCTACATGGAATTAAAGTTGATTTAGAATTCAAAATTAGTCTTTCTTCAAATGATAAAGGGAGAAGGACCACCGAACGAACAAAAAAACATAATGTTTACCATAATGAATTCAAGTGCAAATAGAATTCAGAATTAGTCTTTCTTTCAAAAACCCAACAAAAAGGCACCACCGAAGGGACAATAATACAACTTTTCCTTCATGGAATTCAATTAGAATTAGAATTTAGAATAATTCTCTCAACAGAAAACCAACGGACATGCACAATCGAAGGGACCAAAAGTAAACAATGTTTCCCATAAATAATTCAAAACCACCAGGAACGCACCACCGAAGGGAATATGCATGAAATTCATTTGAATCTTTACCAGCATGGAATTCAATTTGATTTAGAATTCAGAATTAGTCTTTCTTCAAATGACAAAGGACAAGGACCACCAAACGGACAAAAAAACATAATGTTTACCATATTGAATTCAAGTGCAAATTAGAATTTGGAATTAGTCTTTCCTTCAAAAAACTAACAGAAAAGCACAACCGAAGGGACAATAATACAACTTCTCCAACATGGAATTCAATTAGAATTAGAACTTAGAATAAGTCTTTCTTCAAAAAAACAACAGACATGAACAATGACTGTTCTGTACCATAATCAGTAGCTAGATATGGATAATAGGACATAGAGTACATACGGTGAGCTACAACAATGGTTAAAGAGCCTAACATAGCTAGGTTAAGAGATAATTGAGCATGCCAGGATGTTGTTAGGATTTCATATAGTCCTTTATCGCCTTGACCTTTAAATGGACCTTTATGAACCTCTAAAATATCTTTGGGACCAAAAGAATACAATGTTTCCCATAAATAATTCAAAACCACCATAATGAAGGGACAAAACAATACGATGTTTGCCTGCATTAAATTCATTTGAATCTTTGCAAGCATGGGATTCAATTTGATTTAGAATTCAGAATTAGTCTTTCTTCAAATGACAAAAGGACAAGGACCACCGAATGGACAAATAAACATAATGTTTACCATAATGAAGTCAAGTGCAAATAGAATTCAAAATTAGTCTTTCCTTCAAAAAACCAACAGAAAGGCACCACCGAAGGGACAATAATACAACTTTTCCATCATGGAATTCAATTAGAATTAGAATTGGGTATAAGTCTCTCGTCAGAAAACCAACGGACATGCACAATCGAAGGAACCAAAAGAATACAATGTTTCCCATAAAGAATTCAAAACCACCAGGAATGCACCACCGAAGGGACAAAACAATATGCATGAAATTCATTTGAATCTTTACCACCATGGAATTCAATTTGATTTAGAATTCAGAATTAGTCTTTCTTCAAATGACAAAAGGACAAAAAAACATAATGTTTACCATAATGAATTCAAGTGCAAATTAGAATTCGGAATTAGTCTTTCCTTCAAAAAACCAACATAAAAGCACAACTGAAAGGACAATAATACAACTTTTCCAGCATAGAATTCAATTAGAATTAGAACTCATAAGTCTCTGTTCTGAACACCAACAGACATGAACAATGACAGTTCTGTACCATAATCAGTAGCTAGATATGGATAAGGGGGCATGGAATAGATATGGTGAGCTACAATAATGGTTAAAAAGCCTAACATAGCTAGGTTAAGAGATAATTGAGCATGCCATGATGTTGTGAGGATTTCATATAGTCCTTTATTGTCGTGACCTGTAAATGGACCTTTATGAACCTCTAAAATATCTTTGGGACGAAAAGAATACAATGTTTCCCATAAATAATTCAAAACCACCACGAATGCACCATCGAAGGGACAAAACAATACGATGTTTGTCTACATGAAATTCATTTGAATCTTTGCCAACATGGAATTAAAGTTGATTTAGAATTCAGAATTAGTCTTTCTTCAAATGATAAAGGGACAAGGACCACCGAACGAACAAAAAAACATAATGTTTACCATAATGAATTCAAGTGCAAATAGAATTCAGAATTAGTCTTTCCTTCAAAAAACCAACAGAAAGGCACCGTCGAAGGGACAATAATACAACTTTTCCATCATGGAATTCAATTAGAATTAGAATTGGGTATAAGTCTCTCGTCAGAAAACCAACGGACAATAATACAACTTTTCCATCATGGAATTCAATTAGAATTAGAATTTAGAATAAGTCTCTCACAAGAAAACCAACGGACATGCACAATCGAAGGGACCAAAAGAAAACAATGTTTCCCATAAATAATTCAAAACCACCAGGAACGCACCACCGAAGGGAATATGCATGAAATTCATTAGAATCTTTACCAGCATGGAATTCAATTTGATTTAGAATTCAGAATTAGTCTTTCTTCAAATGACAAAGGGACAAGGACCACCGAAGGGACAAAAAACATAATGTTTACCATATTGAATTCAAGTACAAATTAGAATTCGGAATTAGTCTTTCCTTCAAAAAACTAACAGAAAAGCACAACCGAAGGGACAATAATACAACTTCTCCAACATAGAATTCAATTAGAATTAGAACTCAGAATAAGTCTCTCTTCAAAAAACCAACAGGCATGAACAATGACTGTTCTGTACCATAATCATTAGCTAGATATGGATAATAGGGCATAGAATACATACGGTGAGCTACAACAATGGTTAAAGAGCCTAACATAGCTAGGTTAAGAGATAATTGAGCGTGCCACGATGTTGTTAGGATTTCATATAGTCCTTTATGGCCTTGACCTGTAAATGGACCTTTATGAACCTCTAAAATATCTTTGGGACCAAAAGAATACAATGTTTCCCATAAATAATTCAAAACCACCAAAATGAAAAGACAAAACAATACGATGTTTGCCTGCATTAAATTCATTTGAATCTTTGCAAGCATGGGATTCAATTTGATTTAGAATTCAGAATTAGTCTTTCTTCAAATGACAAAGGGACAAGGACCACCGAAGGGACAAATAAACATAATGTTTACCATAATGAATTCAAGTGCAAATAGAATTCAGAATTAGTCTTTCCTTCAAAAAACCAACAAAAAGGCACCACTGAAGAGACAATAATACAACTTTTCCATCATGGATTTCAATTAGAATTAGAATTTAGTATAAGTCTCTCGTCAGAAAACCAACGGACATGCACAATCGAAGGAACCAAAAGAATACAATGTTTCCCATAAATAATTCAAAACCACCAGGAATACACCACCGAAGGGACAAAACAATATGCATGAAATTCATTTGAATCTTTACCAGCATGGAATTCAATTTGATTTAGAATTCAGAATTAGTCTTTCTTCAAATGACAAAGGGACAAAGACCACCGAAGGGACAAAAAAATATAATGTTTACCATAATGAATTCAAGTGGAAATTAGAATTCGGAATTAGTGTTTCCTTCAAAAAACTAAAATAAAAGCACAACTGAAAGGACAATAATACAACTTTTCCAGCATAGAATTCAATTAGAATTAGAACTCATAATAAGTCTCTGTTCTAAACACCAACAGACATGAACAATGACAGTTCCGTACCATAATCAGTAGCTAGATATGGATAAGGGGGCATGGAATAGATATAGTGAGCTACAATAATGGTTAAAGAGCCTAACATAGCTAGGTTAAGAGATAATTGAGCATGCCATGATGTTGTGAGGATTTCATATAGTCCTTAATTGCCGTGACCTGTAAATGGACCTTTATGAACCTCTAAAATATCTTTGGGACGAAAAGAATACAATGTTTCCCATAAATAATTCAAAACCACCACGAATGCACCACCGAAGGGACAAAACAATACGATGTTTGTCTCCATGAAATTCATTTGAATCTTTGCCAACATGGAATTAAAGTTGATTTAGAATTCAGAATTAGTCTTTCTTCAAATGATAAAGGGACAAGGACCACCGAAGGGACAAAAAAATATAATGTTTACTATAATGAATTCAAGTGCAAATAGAATTCAGAATTAGTCTTTCCTTCAAAAACCCAACAGAAAGGCACCACCGAAGGGACAATAATACAACTTTTCCATCATGGAATTCAATTAGAATTAGAATTTAGAATAAGTCTCTCACCAGAAAACCAACGGACATGCACAATCGAAGGGACCAAAAGAAAACAATGTTTCCCATAAATAATTCAAAACCACCAGGAACGCACCACCGAAAACAATATGCACGAAATTCATTTGAATATTTACCAGCATGGAATTCAATTTGATTTAGAATTGAGAATTAGTCTTTCTTCAAATGACAAAGAAACAAGGACCACCGAAGGGACAAAAAAACATAATGTTTACCATAATGAATTCAAGTGCAAATTAGAATTCGGAATTAGTCTTTCCTTCATAAAACCAACAGAAAAGCACCACCGAAGAGACAATAATACAACTTTTCCAACATGAAATTCAATTAGAATTAGAATTTAGACTAAGTCACTCGTCAGGAAACCAACGGACATGCACAATCGAAGGGACCAAAAGAATACAATGTTTCCCATAAATAATTCAAAACCACCAGGAATGCACCACCGAAGGGACAAAACAATATGCATGGAATTCATTTGAATCTTTACCAGCATGGAATTCAATTTGATTTAGAATTCAGAATTAGTCTTTCTTCAAATGACAAGGGGACAAGGACCACCGAAGGGACAAAAAAACATAATGTTTACCATAATAATGTCAAGTGCAAATAGAATTCAGAATTAGTCTTTCCTTCAAAAAGCCAACAGAAAGGCACCACCGAAAGGACAATAATACAACTTTTCCAGCATGAAATTCAATTAGAATTAGAACTCATAATAAGTCTCACTTCAAAAAACCAACAAACATGAACAATGACAGTTTTGTACCATAATCAGTAGCTAGATATGGATAGGGGGCATGGAATACATATAGTGAGCTACAACAATGGTTAAAGAGCCTAACATAGCTAGGTTAAGAGATAATTGAGCATGCCGTGATGTTGTTAGGATTTCACATAGTCCTTTATGCCTTGTCCTGTAAATGGACCTTTATGAACCTTTCAAATATCTTTGGGACCAAAAGAATACAATGTTTCCCATAAATAATTCAAAACTACCAAGAATGCACCACCGAAGGGACAAAACAATACGATGTTTGTCTGCATGAAATTCATTTGAATCTTTGCCAGCATGGAATTCAATTTGATTTAGAATTCAAAATTAGTCTTTCTTCAAATGACAAAGGGACAAGGACTACCGAAGGGACAAAAAAAATAATGTTTACCATAATGAATTCAAGTGCAAATAGAATTCAGAATTAGTATTTCCTTCAAAAAACCAACATAAAGGCACCACCGAAGAGACAATAATACAACTTTTCCAACATGAAATTCAATTAGAATTAGAATTTAGAATAAGTCTCTCGTCAGGAAACCAACGGACATACACAATCGAAAGGACCAAAAGAATACAATGTTTCCCATAAATAATTCAAAACCACCATGAATGCACCACCGAAGGGACAAAACAATATGCATGGAATTCATTTGAATCTTTACCAGCATGGAATTCAATTTGATTTGGAATTCAGAATTAGTCTTTCTTCAAATGACAAAGGGACAAGGACTACCGAAGGGACAAAAAAACATAATGTTTACCATAATGAAGTCAAGTGCAAATAGAATTCAGAATTAGTCTTTCCTTCAAAAAACCAACAGAAAGGCACCATCGAAAGGACAATAATACAACTTTTCCAGCATGAAATTCAATTAGAATTAGAACTCATAATAAGTCTCACTTTAAAAAACCAACAGACATGAACAATGACAGTTTTGTACCATAATCAGTAGCTAGATATGGATAGGGGGCATGGAATACATATAGTGAGCTACAACAATGGTTAAAGAGCCTAACATAGCTAGGTTAAGAGATAATTGAGCATGCCATGATGTTGTTAGGATTTCACATAGTCCTTTATGCCTTGACCTGTAAATGGAACTTTATGAACCTCTAAAATATCTTTGGGACCAAAAGAATACAATGTTTCCCATAAATAATTCAAAACCACCAGGAATGCACCAACGAAGGGACAAAACAATACGATATTTGTCTGCATGAAATTCATTTGAATCTTTGCGAGCATGGAATTCAATTTGATTTAGAATTCAGAATTAGTCTTTCTTCAAATAACAAAGGGATAAGGACCACCGAGGGACAAAAAAACATAATGTTTACTTTAACGAATTCAAGTGCAAATAGAATTCAGAATTAGTCTTTCCTTCAAAAAACCAACAGAAAGGCACCACCGAAAGGACAATAATACAAATATTCCAGCATGGAATTCAATTAGAATTAGAATTTAGAATAAGTCTCTCGTCAGAAAATCAACGGACATGCACAATCGAAGGGACCAGAAGAATATAGTGTTTCCCATAAATAATTCAAAACCACCAGGAATGCACCACCGAAGGGACAAAACAATATGCATGAAATTCATTTGAATCTTTACCAGCATGGAATTTAATATGATTTAAAATTCAGAATTAGTCTTTCTTCAAATGACAAAGGGATAAGGACCACCGAATGGACAAAAAAACATAATGTTTACCGTAACGAATTCAACTGTAATTAGAATTCAGGATTAATCTTTCCTTCATAAAACTAACAGAAAGGCACCATCGAGACAAAATAATACAATCTTTCCCATAATAGAATTCAATTAGAATTAGAATTCATTATAAACCTTGCTTCATAAAACCAACATGTAGGCACCACCGAAGGGACCAATAGAATACAATGTTTCCCATAAATAGTTCAATTGAAATTAGAATTCAAAAAGTCTTTCCTTCATAAAACCAATAAGGCGGCCCGTCGAAAGGACAAGAATACAATGTTAGCATGGAATTCATTTGAATCCTTGCCAATATGGAATTCAATTAGAATTAGAATTCTGAATTAGTCTTTCTTCAGAAAACCAACAGAAATGAACCACCGAAGGCACAAAATAATACAATCTTTCTCAACAATGAATTCAATTAGAATTCAGAATAAGACTTTCCTTCCCCCTTCAGAAAACCAACTGAAAGGCACCACCGAAGGGACAAGAATATAATGTTCCTAAGCATTGAATTCATTTGCAACTAGAATTCCAAATTATTTTTTCTTTCAGACAGCCAGCGAAAAGGCATTATGAAGGGACAAAAGTATAATGTTTGCCAGGATGGAATTCAATTGCGCCTAGAATTTAGAATTAGTACAATGACCAAGCACCAACGAAGGGACAAAATAATACAATATTGGCTAGCATGTAATTCAATTAGAATTTAGAATAAGTCGTTCTTCAGAAAACGAAGGGACAAGCACCACCAAAGGGATAGAAAAACATAATGTTTTCAAGAATGAATTCAATTGCAATTAGAATTCAAAATCAATCTTTCCTTCGTAAAACCAACTGAAAGGCACCACCGAAGGGACAAAATAATACAATCTTTGCCAGCATGAAATTCAATTAGAATTAGAATTCAGAATTAGTCTTTCTTCAGAAAACAAAGGGATAGACACCACCAAAGGGGCAAAAAAATACAATGTTTCCCATAATGAATTCAATTACAATTAGAATTCATAACTGGTCTTCCTTCAAAAAACCAAATGAAAGGCACCATCGAAGAGAAAAAATACAATGTTTCTCATAATGAATTCAAATGCAATTAGAATTCAGAATTTGTATTTCCTTTAGAAAACCCCGGAAAGGAACCACCTAAGTATTTTTATAATAATATGGATAATAATATTATTTCATAATATTATTATCTTAATTTTCTTATATTTTTATAATATTAATAATAATGATAATGATAATTATTATCATTATCATTATAATTATTATAATTATAATTATGATGATAATAATAACAATAATTATTATTTATTCATATTAAAATAGGAATTATAATAATAATAAATAATTATAATTATAATTATAATGATAGTAAATGTAATAATACTTTTAATGATTATGATAAAATAATTAAATAGTAATAATTATAATAATGATAATGTAAATAACTATTATTACTATAATATTTATATTAATATATAATATATTGATAATGATAATAATTATTATAATAATACTGATAATAATCGTATAATATAATTATATTAATGATAATAATAATCATAATAATAATAATACTTATAATATTGATTATTAATTATAATAATAATTATTATAATTATGATGATAAAAGTAATACTTTCATAATAACTATTATTTATTATTATAATAATTATAATAGTAAAAAATATAATAATAATAATTAAATTTTAGTGTTTGTAAAGAAATTAGAGATTATTAAGAACGATGAATAGTAATAGTGTATTTTATATTTTGGTAATTAAACTTCTTATCACACTTTAGCCTCAATTCAACAATCTCGTGAACCAAACATAGGATTTACCTCTTTAATCTCTCATTATCCTATCATATGTTAATTCTAATCATATCTCACTATAATCCTGAACCAAACAGACACAAGTGACAATCAAATCATCATCCAATAATTCAACACCCTAAACTCTTTAAACAACAAAGTATTTTAAATGGAAGCAGCAAGTTTCTACAAAAACCAAGAAATGGAAATTATAGAATTAACTTTTAGTGAGAGAAGGGAATACCTTGAATGCTCATGCAATCATCGAAAGCTCCCTACCAAAGCCTTCAACCCAAGTACTAAAGATGAAATATCTGCTTGAGACCTATAAAATCGATAAATTTTCTAAAAAAATAAATAAATAAATTTAACTTTGTATAAACTTGTATATAATGCAAAAAACAATGCTTTGGAATGAGTGGAATCAAAGTACAGAAAGCAAAAGTTTACAATGAACTTTATGAGCATTGAAGCATCTCATTCTTCCCCTAGATAGGCTACCCTCTCAAATAACAGATGATTACCAAAGGGGAATTTCCTATCCTTCCCCTTAACGGCTTACCCTCCTAAATGTTATACAAAAGAACAAAAGATGTTCCAGCTCTACAATACACGATAAAGAAATCATCCTTCAATATAAACAAAACAAAAAAAAAATTCAAATTTTCTCCAATACAAGATGTATATTATTTTTCAGCAAAGGGTAAGCCACATTATTTACATGCCAAACTTTCTTTCTTCTTAGAAGTATCTACATGCCAAAATTTAAGAATAAGTGCCAATGCTTCTGGTTGTTGAAGTTATGATTAATCTAGATAATTTTTCCTAAAAAATTAATAACATAAAAAGACATAACATTAGTTGTTGCATTGACAATTTATTTCGCTTTATACTCTGATTTCTATGTAATACTGTTTAAAAAAAAGTAAAAAGAAAATGGAATAACCTTCAAGAACATGTTGCACAATATATATTAGGTACTCACAACAAATGACAAAAAAATGAGCCTAAACTGAAACTTAGTGGGGTTTTAAACAAATGTCTAGTTAGGTAGCTTCCTTTGACAACAACTTTGATTGCGTTAAACCTTCAAATGGATTATAAATTTATATTTTATAATCAAAGCACCAAATGATAATTTTTGTTATTTCCTAAAGTAGTTGACACATCTAAACTTCTAAGACCTTGAAACACACTAGATATCATCATTCCTTTTGTTTAAGAATCCACCACAACATAGTTGAGGAAGATTGAATTATTAATGACTCATTAACTAAATCACTTTGAATATTTTGTTTACTACATGTGTTTTGCTTCAAAGATAGTGTACATAACATTATGAAGTTAAAACACCCACTTTAAACATCTTGTGGGCTCGATTTACACCACAAATGATTATCATATCATTATTACAGATTATTTTGAAGCAAAAAGACTCATCTTGATAAGAGCCTTCTGGCTTAGTAGTTATTTTCGGATCCTCCATATAAGAGATCTGGATCCGATCTCCCTCCCACCAATGTACCAAAAAAAGAAGACTCATCTTACACATCATGCCTACTCTATAGACACCACGGTTGATTATCATATCATTAGTCAATTCAATACCTCTAAAAGTCTACATACTACCTTGAAACTACATTTATGCATCCCTATCAGCAATAACAAAAATAGGAAAACATCTCACTTCAAAAGATTTAAATTTCAAGCAATCCGTAACTTCTCGCTTACACTAACAGAAAACAAAATATCTGAATCAACTGCAATGAAACGTATTACATCCCTTTCATATCTACTAAAATTCAGAAGTAACAAGAATTCTTTAAGAGCCGAAGTACTCCTCATGGAAATAAAATTTCAATCCTACTTGCTGGAAGCAGAAAAACAGTTTTGAAAATATGCTTTTGACTTAATAGAACCAACAGTTAAAAAGTTAATATATCTTTTTCTTGGTCGTGCTAGAAAAAATAAAAGGATAGAACAACCATGAAACTTCCAAAATATTTAAACTTAATATGATGAGAAAGAGGTAATATGCCAACTCAAAATTGTGGACAGTTGCATCAAAAAGGAAAACAATGGAATGCACCATATGGAAAATATGTTTTAGTGGTGTACTATTTCAAGCAATGATATATGAAGGAAATAACTCAGTTGTGGTCCTCTACAGTATGCTATTTCAAGAGAAACGCAACACCATCATTTTCTTCTCAAAGAAAGATATCAACTTAAAGCCTGCACAAATATCACCTTGACAAGTGTGGTGTCCAATGACGTCCAAAATCATTATATGAAAGAAGTATTGTGCAATTTATCAGCAAATTCATGTTATGTAACCGTCATTTCACATCCTATTGAGAATGGGACAACAAAGAAACATTTTGCAAAACTGTTTTATTTTCAATAAGCTTACACATTGGGAGGACAGTTGGATTGTAGCTTCAGCAGATTGACTAAAGGAAAACAATAAGAAAACAAAAATAAATCATAATTTGTGTACAAAGAACATACACAACTGATAACTTTGAAAATACCTGCGCAAATTTTATATCATTGGCCCTCCTCGCTGCACCACCAACATAAAAAGATCTACAAGTGGAGAAAAAGAGAGCTTCCTCAAATTAAAATTCCCAGGTCGACAGTTGACAGTAGGATGATTAGTATAGAATTAGGAAGTTTTTCAATCTTCAAGGAATCAAGTAAAGGACATAAATAATCTAATAGATTTAAACAGTAACAGTAAAAGTAAGAAAAGAAGAGGAAACTAACTGATCAGTATCAATTGGAATGCCAGAGTTGATTTGTTTCTCCATAATTCACCACAACCCAGTCTTGGGTTTGCGGAAGAGGTCTTCTGCTTCACCAACAAAAAAAATTCTTTTTTTTAATTGGTCTGCTATACCAACCCCACAAGCTATAAAAACCTGCATACAAAATTGCGGTAAACCTTCAAAATTTCCAATTTATCTTCACATTATAATAAAGATTATACTATTTAGCCACATATGTCAGACAAGGTAGCCTTATGCACTTAACATGGGCGTAGTTATGTTAAGAAACCATGAATGAAAACAAGAGGGCCTTAGTGGGCCAATATGGATAGAGAACATGCTTCTGTACTGCAATGGTATGCGCTCCTGCATTTCAAATAGAATAAAAAGAAAACGATCGCAACAGCGAGAAACAAGAAGCTGATTTTTGTCTCAATACGATGAGAGGAAAGATCTTGATCAAGATAACTCGTTTTAGGAGACAACGAAAACACTTCCTTCACGGTGCGTAGTAAACGGGGTTTGTGATTTTCAATATTAGTCCTTCAAAAATCGTATATATATATACATACATTTTTTTCAATTTACATTCAACTTAGAAATCCAACAAAAATTAACTCAATCACCCCCACCCCAAAAAAAAAAATCAGAAATATCCAATGTTTTTATTTTATAGATTTCCATTTGAGCTATATAAAAATATATCAACTTGTTTTGAAATACATTTAAATGTCTATAAATGTGTATAAGAATTTACCAAAAAATTGAGGAGAACACAGTGATGGCTGATGGTGGACAGATTGCATTTTCCGGCCACACCATGGTCGGATTTCTCTTTGCCCATGGATCTCTAATCTTCCTTCACGCCAACAAAGAGAAAATATAACTAAATTTTTCAAGAGAGAGAGAGATGGACGCGAGAGAGAATAGAGGAGGAGGGGGAGGAAATCGGAGAGAGAGATCAGTTTTCTGGAAGAACAAGAAATTTCTCCCTCTCTTTATTTTCTTTCTTTCTTTCTTTCTTTCTTTCTTTACCAAAAATTTAAGGAGGACACAGTGGTGGTTGATGGTGGCCGAACTGCATTTTCCGGCCACACCTTGATCTGATTTCACTTTGCCCATGGATCTCGTCCTTCACGGCAAAAGAGAGAAAATAGAACTAATATTTTCAATAGTGAGAGAGGGAAACGAGAGAGTGAGACCGATAGAGAATAGAGGAAATCGGAGAGAGAGAAGACAAGGAGAAAGATAGGTTTTTGGGAACAAGAAGACGTCTCTCCTTCTCTTTATTTTCTCTCTCTCTCTGAAGATTCTGGACCTCAAAAAAAATATGACTGAGAATGCCCTGACTGCCTTGAACATATTGGGCACATTGCTAGTCTTGGGCTCATGGCAATATGGCATAGGCATAAAATTTGAATTGGGCCATTTCAAGATTCCTTTCATATTATTTAACTTAAAAAATATATTATACTTGTGACTGGCTTAAAGTAAAATGTTTAGAATATTAATATTCTAAATAATTTACATATAATAAATATATAAAAATTACAAAATCAAAACGTATCTTTTTTACTTAATCTAATTAAATTATACATATGCTTTAATATTTGAGTGATGTATTTATCTTTTTTTAAATTATCCATTATAAGTACTTGATACTAGTAAAATAACATACAAACTTAATTTCAAATAACTGTAAACATTAAAGACTTTGTTCATTCTTTTTTTTTTTAAGTCTAGTTTTTCAACTCGTGATGTATACCCATAAGTTGAGACACCATTTAATTTTGTAAGTAAATACTAAGTTTGTTGGTTTTCTTTATTTTTAGAAGTAAGTTTATGATAAAATAGTAATAACATTTTTCAACACGACGGCCCATTTCAAATCAATTTAATAAAAAATAATTTACATAATTTATACCCTTAATAAAAAAATAAAGTTCTTATGAAAAAACATACACATAAAATAATAAATCCATTTTCATAAAAATACATATTTTCTGTGTGGCCCTTAAAAAATATATTTCAGAATCCGTCAATGTTTATGTGGGTAAGAATTAAGGGTATGTATGTTAGATCTTCGCTATAAAATAAATAAAAAATGAATACAATCATTTGTTCATCTAATAAACATGGTCAACTATTATTAATAAAATAAAACAATAGTTCAATCGTGTCTTTTTTGAAGTGAAAGAAAATTTTTTGTCCTCATCGATATGGAAGAGCATGATTTGATTTAAATAAGTAAAAAATATCTAAATTTTAAGCATAAATTTTTTTTTATTAATTTAATGAATTTAATTACAAATTGATCACTTGTTTGTGTAAAAACTTGTTCGTATAAAATAATTATTTTTTTATTCTATAAACAACTTGTTTATATATAATAAAACTAAATCTTAATTATTTGAAGTAAGAGTATGCAAACGGTCAAAACAATCGGTTAAAAATTTTAATCGATTTTTTTGGGTCAAATTTTTTTTAACCATTTCAACCAAATTAATCTAAGTATTTCAACATTAACCGATTAAATTAATTTCGATCGGTATGGTCGGTTGATCGGTTAACTGACACTGTTTATATAATTAAGTTTTTTTAATTTATTATATATTATATATTTAATTTATACTTAATATTTTTTTAGTTTATTATATATTATATTTATATTTAACATATTATTAATATTAATTATTTTTCTAATCGGTTAAACGGTCGAAACGGTTAAAAAAAATTTAACCACTAACCAACCAATTAACTGTTATATCTTATTTTGTTAACAGATTTAACCAATTAACCAAATCGGATCGATATAATCGGTTAATCGATTTTAACCGTTTAGTGAACTTTCCTAATTTGAGGAAACTAAAGTGTTAATTTAATTGATTTAGTTACATAATAATTTATTCTTTCACAAAAGAACTTGTTTATATAAAATAATATTTTTTTTGTCAAAATCCTAATTTTAAAAGGAAAAGAAAAGATAATTATCAAGTACAGGTATTTTTTCTAGTGATATCAATTTGTGAGATACTACTTTTACATGTGTGGAAATGCATACTTAAATACTCTTTTAATTATAATTGAATTGTTTGATCGTAGAATATAGATTATAGATACTATAATTAAGTTTGTTTATTATACTTAACTTGCTTAGATTTTTAACATTGGACTTCTATTGAGTGAGCTTTGCTATTTTGGGTTTTATAAATTAGGTTTTATATAGTCCAAATAATTATAGTTATAATTTTTTCGTCTATAAATAACTTTTTTTTATATAGAGTAAAACTAAATCTTAATTATTTGAGTACTAAAAAAATTAATTTAATGATTTAATCATATTTTAATTTATTGTAAAAAAAACCTTGTTCATGTCAAGTAGTGAATTTTTTGTCAAACAATTACTTATAAAAAATCCTAATTTTAAGAGGAGAAGAAAAGATATTGTTAAATACATGTGATACTGCCATAGAACACCCCATTAATAAGAAGGTAACACGTGGACCCTCTTGATGACAGGACACAAGGAAACACGTGGATAATCCAAGACCAAACAGCTAAGCCTTTAGGTCATAAACCCCCCTTCAAGGCTCCATTACCCCCAGCTGGGCCTCCACATCATCACCGCCCTCCAAACCATCATTGTCTATCCAAGTTGGGATATCAGGTCAGCAGACTACCTCGGGCACATGAACGGTTCCTGATCGAACCAACAAGGCGAAGCCCTAACGGACAGTCCCCAGCCACCCAGCTGGGCCACTTAAACATCATTACACAACCAGGTTGGGGCGTCAGCTGACTAATCGCCCTCATACTTGAATGGTTCCTAATCAAGCCAGCAAGACAAAAGCTTTAGCGAACGGCCCTCAACTACCAAGTTGAACCTCCTAGGCATCATTGCCTGAACTAGTTAGGGGCATCATATCACCACCGCCCTAGGACAAACACCGCCTCCAAAGCCCTATAAAAAAAAGGCCAGGTATTCATTCAAAAAGATCAGACTTTTCACAACAAAAACAAAGGAATGTTCATCCCCTGCATACACTTTATCACACTCTAACTTAAGCTTCGGAGCATCTCCGGAACCTTGTTGTTTTGTTTATATTCTCATTTATAAACCACAATCTCTCGCTGGTAGTAATAGCGAAGAAGTTTAAAGAACTCATTTGTTGCCATGCCACCCAAAACCCCTGCCAGAGACCTTGGTAAGGGCGTAATGAGGACCGGGATGAGTTCCTAGGCTGAGTCTGAGGCACGCCCCAACATAGCCACTCTTCAAGCGCATTTTGAAGAACTCTCGCAACTTGTAACCAGCCTAACCGCTGAGATTCGCGGAGGAGCTCTGATGAGAGTCGTAAAATGCATCTTAACTGTGCTTATTTGTTAGCATGTTAAAGTTGATCTAGGGTTCAATTACTCGTTTTTACCTTAACAATTCTAAAGTATCCTTCTTAGATCATTGATCTATTTCGATGCATTTTCAGGCGCTTTGTATTCAAAAGAGATGATGAAGTTATCTATGTTTAAAATGCCAAAAGTTCGTGTATGTCGGAGAGAACGAAGTAGTTTCGGAAGGTCCGTTGTGCGTCGTGGCCACAAGAAAAGTCCTCAGGGACTTTAGGCCATCCGAAAACTATACTCCGCTGAATACGTCAAGGAACAATATTCTAATGCAGATCCACGACAAAGATCTCTTGTAGTGGCCCCCGAGACCACCAAACCTCAATCCAGATCGAAGTACTTAGTGTAGGTTCCACAAAAACTACGGCCATGATACAAAAGAATGTAAGGCCCTCAAGAACCAAATCGAGACCCTCAAGAACCAGATCGAGGCCCTCATTAACAGAGGATATCTAAAGGAATTTACTAGATCGTGGATGGAAAAATTCGCAGAGCAACCCTGGAGAAGCCCTAAATGCCCACTCGAGCGGAACAGGCCTGTGCGGCCTATCTGGAAGAGCCCGGGGTCGAACCATGAAGAACCCAGCCAGAAGAAACCAAAGGCCCCCGCGACAAAAATCATCTAGACCATTTGTGGAGGGCCCGCAGCTGGGGGCGTGTCCAACAACCGTAGGAAGTCTTATGCCAGGTTGATAGCTTCCGTCTCCGAACCCTATAAACGGCATAAGGTGAGCCGATTCATGTCAAAGTCTGTCGAGAAGTGCCTACCCTTTTTTAAAGCCATTCGGAAGGGCAAAGACTTTGTTTAGTCAGAAGATTTTCAAGAAGCATTCAGGGAACTAAAGAAATATTTGGGTACTCATCCTTTACTCACTAAGCCTGTAGCTGGCGAATAACTATTTCTGTATCTTTCGACCGGACCCGAAGTAGTGGCCTCAGTCTTGATTTGAGAAGAAGAGGGCATGCAGAAGCTCGTGTACTAAGTAAGCAAAGTGTTCCACAATGCCGAAACAAGGTATCTCTCTGTGGAAAAAATGGCATATGCTCTCTTGATCTCAGCCCAGAAGCTCAGGTTGTATTTCCAAGCCCACACAATCACTCTTCTCACCAACCAACCCCTTCGGTAAGTACTCCACAAACCTGATGTTTTCGGCAGAATGGTGAAATAGTCAATAGAGCTGGGCGAGTTTGACATTCGCTACAGGCCTCGGACAGCTATTAAAGCCCAGGCCTTAGCCGATTTTGTCATGGAAACCACTCTACCAAGACCAGAAGAACCGCCTTAGACGCTTGACGAAACAAACCTGTTCCTTCAGTGGACTCTTCATGTCGATGGGTCTTCCACTGACACTGGAAGTGGTGCCGGACTCATCCTAGATGGTCCAGACAACTTCACCATTGAATACACCTTGAGGTTTGAATTTAAGGCATCCAACAATGAGGCCAAGTATGAAGCTTTGCTAGCAAGAATGAAACTAGCCGAGGTACTTTCCGTAAAAATCCTGAACGTATATAACAACTCTCAGCTAGTGGTAAACCAGATTAACAGGGAGTTCGAGGCCCGAGGGGAAAGATCGCTCGTTACCTTGCAAAGGCTAAAGTACTGGCCACAAAGTTTGAAGTATTTCGCATCAGCCAGATCCCGCGGACTGAAAATTCAAAGGCTAACTCCTTAGCCCGGCTCGTGTCTTCCCGCCAACTCGAACCATAACGGGTAGTTTATCTCAAAACACTGACTGTACCCAGCATCGATGAAGCTATGGTATTACCCATGGTTGGCGAAAAGACATGGATGAGTCCTATTCTTGAGTACCTGTGCGACGGTCATCTTCCAGACGACAGAAACGAAGCCCGGAATATCATGTCTCGAGTAGCACGGTACACTATCTTGGACGATTGATTTTATAAAAGAGGCCTCACAATGCCCTACTTAAAATGCCTTGACCCGATCGAAATTGATTACGCCAGGTCCACGATGGAATATGCGAAAATCATCTTGGAGGAAGGGCCCTAGCATTCAAAATCCTTTGCCAAGGTTACTATTGGCCCAGAATGAGGGAAGAAGCAATAGAGATGGTAAAAAAGTGTAAAAGCTGCCAACAGTATACCGCCGTACCACACAGATCGGCAAACCCCCTAACTCCAATCACCAGTCCGCTTCTCTTCGCTATGTGGGAAATGGACCTTCTCGGACCTTTTCCCAGAGCAGCTAGCCAGTAGAAGTACCTCATAGTGGCAATAGACTATTTTATAAAGTGGGTAGAAGCCGAGCCCTTGGCCAGCATCACCGACCATCAGGCCCGAGGTTTCGTGTGGAAGTCGATAGTATATCGGTTTGTAGTATCTCGAGTATTGGTAACGGACAATGGTAAATAGTTCGATAGTGCTCGGTTCAAAACATTCTGCGATGAATTGCACATCGATCATCGTTTTACTTCGGTCGAATATCAACATTCAATTAGAATTAGAACTAAGAATAAGTCTCTCTTCAGAAAACCAACAGACATGAACAATGACAGTTCTGTACCATAATCAGTAGCTAGATATGGATAAGGGGGCATGGAATACATATGGTGAGCTACAACAATGGTTAAAGAGCCTAACATAATTAGGTTAAGAGATAATTGAGCATACCATGATGTTGTTAGGATTTCATATAGTCCTTTATGACCTTGACCTTTAAATGCACTTTTATTATTATTGTTTTTCTTTCTTGTTTATTATTCGTATTTTTTTTCTGTTTTCCAGTATTAACTTGGTATTTCATTTTCAAGGAAAAATATACGAAGCAGTTCAAATGGCGGAGCATAATTTTCAGTTTCAAACCTTTGGCTACAAGGGGAGTTTCCTTTACTCTTTCTTTTACATTGAGGTCAATGCAATTTCCATATTCTTTATTTCCATGCTTTTTTTTTTCTTTCTCCATTGAATTGCTTGGTGTCATCTTCCTTGATTGTTTGTGTTTAGCATGCTTGGTGTTAGCCTTAAAGTCAATTTACATGTCAATGATATAAACTTAGTTGAGATAGTATATAGCATTTAGAAGAAGTTAAATCTTGCTTCGGTTTGAAATTAATTTAAGTATCAATCTTCATTTGGTTTGAGACTCTAGTTTGTGGTAAGATTGTATGATTAGTTTTAAAAATTTAGAGAAATTTTATGTGTGATTGTTTTATGAAAACTTTTGCGGTCTTGAAAAGCTCTAGAAATTACTTGATAATCACTTGAGGCGAATTCTTAGAATGCACACTACTTAGGATATGATATAGGCCATTTTTGGACCGTTTGAGCCTGTTAAACCTACCATTGCTATATTTACCACTAGTCACCTATTTGACTATTTTCTTGAAAAAGAAGTGAGCCTTGTTTCTTTCAATAGCCCATTTACTCACCTTTATGAGCCTAAAGAGAATATTTTATCTTTACTTTTCTCTTAAAAGAACTTAACTATACACATTTGTTAAGAAGCACTTAAAAGGAGTAAGGATAAAAATATGAGGAAATATCACTACCATAACCCAAGTACATTAAAGGAGATTAGTTGGGGGTTATGTAAAAGAAAAGAAAAATGAAAAAGGAGTTGAATGGTCTTACGCCAAAATACAAAAGAAAAGTGATTTACGGCAAAGAAAGAAGAATAGAAAAGAAAAGTGGTGATTTTGAAAAAAAAAATGAAAAATGCTCGAAAAATGGTCGAAAAAGATGGGTGTCGAAGTAAGGTTATCTAGTGCTTAAAAGTGATTGTGTTTAAAGCTAAGAGATTGAGTTCTTTTTCTCGTGAATCTTTCCCATTTTTTCTTAACCTTTACCTTAGCCTAACATTACAAGCCTATTAAAGACCTATTAATCCAACATAATGTGATTTTTCTACAATAGTGGAGAGTAGTTTGAAATGTTAGCATATGGAGCTTGTTTTTGTGATTGATGTCATGAAATTTATCATGTTTTAGAGGCCAAGACTTGTATTCATGAATGTTATGCATAAAATCATCCGGGTGTTCGGATTAATGGTTTGTGGTAAGATGGATGTTAAGAGTCAATAACGATTTTAAGATTGATGTTTGGATTACTTTTGGATTTGGGTGAAATTCAATGATTTTTTGTGCTGTGTGTTATGTGTAATTTTTTAGACAAAATGTGAATTACTCTTGGTTAATACTAATATTGCTTTTCATTTACTTTGATTCCCACCGTAGAATTTATCTCTTGTTTTTGCTTGAATTGCTAGGGACTAGCAATAAGCTAGTTGGGGGTTGTGATGAGAGTCATAAAACGCATCTTAACAGTACTTAATTGTTATTATTTTAGGGTTGATCTAGGTTTTAATTGCACTTTTATACGTTAATAACTCTAAAGTATCATTCTTGGATCATTGATCTATTTCGGTGCATTTTCAGGTACTTTAAGCTCAAAAGAGGAGGAATAGTTATCATTGCTTGAGGCACAAAGACTTGAGGCATACTGGAGTGAAGGAATGCTTTCGGAAGGACAAGATGGAGGGCTTAGAAGAGCAACAGTTGTTGCCCGCACTGGAAAGAAGTTTCACTAAATTGCCAAAATTGTCCGTACAGATTAATCATCTTTGCAAATTAAACTGTATTGATACAAGAAGAACCAGGAGATGAACCATATATCCTTAGAAAGATCTGGAAGTCTATTTTCTGGAGAATTTTACGGTTCGTAAAAATAATTTTTCTAGAGAAAGTTATGGCAGTTTAAGTAGACAAATGTCAGGCTGTGCGGGTTGTGCTGGATTTCAGTGTGAAAGGTATGTGAAGACTTAAATCCCACATCCCATATCGGATTGGAAACACATTGCACTCATGGTATTTTCCTATATAAGAACCATTTCACTTCAGCTTTAAGGACAATCGAAGAATCTGAGATCATCAGAAAGTGAATCCAGAGGGCCTTTAGGAGCAATCCAGAGGGCTCTTAAGAGGAATCTGAAGTACTTTTGGAAGGTAAGCTGAGGAATCGCCAAAACTTTCGCTACCAAGGGGGAGATGATCGTTGAGAGGCCGGAGGCAACTCGAGGACGCATGAGCTCCATGGCCAGCTAGTCTCCAAGCAAGGCGAAGGGATGAATCCCTCGGTGTAGTTATTCTTATTTCGCTTTATTTAATTCAGTTGTAGTTTGGTATTATTTTCATTTTTTAAAATTTAGTTAATAGATTTCTTATTAATTCGGTGATTGCATGCTTCTTTTCCATATAAGTCTAGTCATGCTCTTCTTATGTGTATTTGTTTGAGTGTGATTGAGTCCAGTAGATCTCTTTTATAGATTTGTCCATTGCTGCGGTATTGTCATTTAAATATATCGTCATCTTTTGATAATTTATAAGTTAGGTCATGTGTGCTTGAAAGTAAAGAATAATTCATATCAATTACATTAGGG
Organism: Bretschneidera sinensis; assembly: GCA_023935145.1. Lineage (NCBI taxonomy): Eukaryota > Viridiplantae > Streptophyta > Magnoliopsida > Brassicales > Akaniaceae > Bretschneidera > Bretschneidera sinensis. The sequence continues at coordinate 41,560,085 of CM043700.1, forward strand.
TTTATACATGCGCTTTAATTGAATATTTGCCAATTGCCTGTTTGGGATGTGAAACTTGCAATTGAGATAAAAATAATTAAATCAAGTTAGGATTAGAGCAATGAACCTAGGGAGGATTTTCGGAACCTTGTTTTTTCTTTATTATATTATCCATCAATTATATACACAATTTCCACACAATCAACAATTCAGATTTTGTTATTTGATCTTTATCGTTTGTGTTAAGGTTCACACCTTCTTTTGTAGTTAACTTGTTTTCCTGTGAAATCGACACCCAAAAGTTGTGCTACAACTACCGCATTACTCTTTGGGCGTAATCAAAATTTGGCGCCGTTGCTGGGGAAACACGCTTAAATACAAGCAAGATTGTCAACTTTTGACATGACAGTAGAATAACTGTAAATACAAGAAGGATTGTCAACTTTTGACATGGCGTAATCAACTTTTGACATGACACCGAGCACGAGCCTCAACTTGAGCCCTGCCCTGGTTGGCTGAATCCAACAAGGCCTGAAGCTGGCGAGTGGCCTCCGTCTTCTCCTCCAACTGAAGCTGAGTACGTCCGATAAGCTCGGCCGTCTCTATGCAGTGATGGGAGGCCGCACCTACGAGGACGCCCATCTGAGACTAGGTGAAAAGTGTTAGAAAAGTGTTAGAAAAAGTTAGAAAGATTAAGGAAATAAAACAAACATTGGAAGGAAAAACTTACCTAGGACGTCATCGTCTCAGCAACAGCACAAAAGGGCCTCTATGGTCTTCCTGCCCAGCTCTGCGATGTCCCAAGGAGGAGTCCGCTTGGTCAAATGTTCCCGTGCCACCTGAGGGTGCATAAAGATAGAATCATCTATCCTCATGGCCCAATTAGGCATGAAGATTGGGGCCTCAGAAGCAACTCCTTGACTAGTACCAGGAGCAGTGGAGGGTCTGACAGCGGTAGGAATTAGTGGGGCAACACTGGAGACAAGAATGGTCTCCGACTGGGAGGGATGCCTCGGAGGAGTCTCCAGGTCGATCGGAATAGGAGACTGCGCCCGAGGCCTTTTCCTGGTCCCTGAGCCTGAGGCCTGCTGCTTCTCGGACCGGGCTGTTCTCTTCTTCTCTAGGACTAACTTCCTGGCATGCTCCCTGGTGAGCACCGCAGCCTCTATCTCTGCTCAAAAACAAAAACCAAGAAAAAAACATAAGTATAAATCTCATGGAAGGACAAATGCAAGAAAGCAAGAAAAGCGAGGAAAACAAATAATAAAACCAAAGCTTTTTACCACTTTCGAGCGAGGGCTCAGGGCATAAAGGGCAGAAACCACGCCTAGCCAACTCTTCATTGTCGTAGAGGACTCTGACATCAATTGATGTGGCCACTATGGCATCCACGGTTTCTTGTTTGTAGGGAATAAGGCCCACTTTCTTGCATTTCTCAGTCCGATCCATACTCCAGGAATGAGGAAGGCTGAAGTCTTCGGTAGATCGAACGAAGAAGAAGTTCTTCTTCCACCTCTTGATCGACGAAGTCATCTTCTTCAACAACCTTCTTCTCGGTCGAGTGCTAAAAACCACCCATCCGGTCTGACTGTGCCTGCTGATAAGGAAATGGGCCTTGAAAACATCCAAGATCATTGGCCTGCCCACTTCCAAGTAGACATAGATAAAAGCTATGATCAACTGCACCGAGTTTGGTACTAGCCGACACAGCGCAATATCAAAGTACTGAAGGACAGTATAGAAAAATGAGTGAAGGAGAAACTGCAACTCGGCCTGCATATGGTGTTCATATACACAGAGCTCATAAGGGGCTCAGTCAGGGAAGGCATCACAGGCCCTTTCCCTCACCCTGGCCAGCCGAAGGGCGTACTCGCCTGGAATGCGGTACATCTTCCGGATCACCTCTAGGTTTTCCTCCCTAAATTGGCTGGGGATCTCATTAGTAGTATAATTCCACTATTCTCTCTTCTCTCCAGCCAAGGTCTCTCGAACATCAGTCAAGGCCCTAACCATTTCATCCCCAGAGGAGAAACCCTCTTCATGTTCCTCCCATAAAGGGACATACGACACCATTGCCCAGGTGCCTGCCCTGGGCACGGCCCCAACAGGGATTCTTCCCCTCGACGTGGCCGAGGAAGTCTCTACCTCCTCAGTACTATCACCACTAGTATCATCTACACTACTCTTACTATTATTACTACTGCTAGGTCTATCATGATATGCATCAAACGAAGACATGATTAAAAAGACAGATGGACAAACTCACCAAAGTCTGAAGGATTCGGACTTGAGCTCCTCTTAACGACCAAGGTTGTCAAAAACACTTCTCCCCTGCGACTCCAAAAGCCGTGGCCACCAGAACTCTAGCACCAAAGTTAAATTCGTGCTCTCATGAAAGTCAAACACAAAAACCTCCAAACTGGATTCAGAACGAGGATGAAGACTCATAGGGTAAAACTTTCGAAAGAAAAAAAGGACAAAGGCAACAAGTTCTCTGATATGAGAAGACAAAAGCAAAGACTCTCAATATAAATGGTCAAGGACGAAGACTCTCAAAGACGAGGCCGAGGGCTCTCAGGAATTTCTCTCTTGCAAAAATGTTCTGATTTTGAATTGAATGAAGAAGAAAATGAGCAAAAACCCATTTATGTAGGAAAGAGGAACACAGCAAACGAGAGTCATTTAATGCTAGCACAGAAGCAGAGGGGACTCTTCAAAGTCCCAAAGCATCCCTAACACTTCCCCAGAGGGCGTTCTATTCCCCGAGGTGGCTGCCGTTTTCCCAAAATCGCTTTTTATTTCCCAAGGGAAATCATCATTTCCCATACATCGCCATTTGCGCAAAGAGTGCCATGTCTCAAGCTCGCCACCATTTTTTAACAAGGATCAAATTCCCAATGCTCCACTGGTCCTCGGTCCGTTCTTTTCAAGGTCCGAGCAGATGGATTGCTCTTTCTATCCTCGGACTCAAGCCTTCATGGCCGAGCAGACAGATTGCTCCACTGGTCCTCGGACCGTTATCTTCATTTATGGCCAAGCAGATGGATTGATCCACTGGTTCTCGGCCCATTATCTTCATGGCCGAGCAAATGAATTGCTCCACTGGTCCTCGGCTTGTTCCTTTCAAGGTCCGAGCAGATGGATTGCTCATTCTGTCCTCGGACTCAAGCCTTTATGGCCGAGCAGATAGATTGCTCTACTAGTCCTCGGCTCGAAGCATATATGGCCAAGCAGATGGATTACTCCACTGGTCCTCGGTCTGTTATCTTCATGGTTGAGCAGATGGATTGCTCTACTGGTCCTTGGCTCGTTCTGTTCAAGGTCTGAGTAGATGGATTGCTCCACTGGTCCTCGGCCTGTTATTTTCATGGCAGAGCAGATGGATTGCTCCATTGGTCCTCGGCCGGTTCTCTTCAAGGGTCAAGCAGATGGATTGCTCCTTCTATCCTCGGACTCAAGCCTTCATGGTCGAGCAGATGGATTGCTCTACTGGTCCTTGGCCCGTTATCTTCATGACCGAGCAGATGGATTGCTCTTTCTGTCCTCAGACTCAAGCCTTCATGGTCGAACAGATGGATTGCTCCACTGGTCCTCGGCCCGTTCTCTTCAAGGTCCGAACAGATGGGTTGCTCATTCTGTCCTTGAACTCAAGCCTTCATGGCCGAACAGATTGATTGCTCCACTGGCCCTCAGCCTGTTATCTTTATGGCCGAGCAGGTGGATCGCTCCACTAGTCCTCGGCCCGTTCTCTTCAAGGTTTGAGTAGATAGATTGCTCTTTCTGTCCTTGGACTTAAGCCTTCATGGCTGAACAGATGGATTACTCCACTTGTCCTCGGCCCGAAGCATTTATAACTGAGAAGATGGATTGCTCCACTGGTCCCCGACCCGTTATCTTCATGATCGAGCAGATGGATTTCTCTTTCTGTCCTTGGACTCAAGCCTTCATGGCCAAACAGATGAATTGCTCTACTGGTCCTTGGCCCGTTCTTTTCAAGGTCCGAGCAGATGGATTGTTCCCTCTATCATCGGACTCAAGCCTTCATGGCCGAGCAGATGGATTGCTCCACTGGTCCTCAGCCCGTTATCTTCATGGCCGAGCAGATGGATTGTTCCACAGGTCCTCGGCCCGTTCTCTTCATGGTTCGAACAGATGGATTGCTCTTTCTGTCCTCGGACTCAAGCCTTCATGACCGAACAGATGGATTGTTCCACTGTTCCTTGGCTCGATGCATTTATGTCAGAGCAGATGGATTGCTCCTTCTGTCCTCGGACTCAAGCCTTTATGGCGGAACAGATGGATTGCTCCACTTGTCCTCGGCCTGTTATCTTCAAGGTCCGAGTAGATGGATTGCTCCTTTTGTTCTCGGACTCAAGCCTTTATGGCCGAGCAGATGGATTGCTCCACTGGTCCTCGGCCTGAAGCATTTATGGCTGAGCAGATGGATTGCTTAACTGGTCCTCGGCCCATTATCTTTATGGCCAAATAGATGGATTGCTCCACTGGTTCCTGACCCCTAATCTTCATGACCGAGCAAATAGATTGCTCATTCTGTCCTCTGACTCAAGCCTTCATGGCCTTGCAGATGGATTTCTCCTTCTGTCCTCAGACTCATACCTCTGGGGTTATATCATCGGCCTCGGCCACAAGCTCCAAGGTCTGAACAGATGGATTGCTCCAATGATCCTCGGACCACCACACCAAAGACCTAAAGAAGCTAATCAGTACTCCTAAATGAAGGGCAACTCGTAAAAATACTTCCTTAAGCACATAAATGTACTCAAGGAAGGCAGGACCTCTGATATTGCCATAAAACACCCAATTAATAGGAAGGCAACACGTGGACCCTCTTGATGACAGGATATAAGGAAACATGTGGACAATCCAGGACCAAACAGCTAAGTCTCCAGGTCATTAATCGCCCTTCAGAGCTCCATCACCCCCAGCTGGGCCTCCACATCATCACCGTCCTCCAGACCATCATTGCCTAGCCAAGTTGGGATGTCAGGTCAGCAGACTACCTCGGGCACATGAACGGCTCTTGATCGAACCAACAAAGCAAAGCCCTAATAGACGGCCCCCAACCACCCTGCTGGGCCTCTTAAACATCATTGCACAACCAAGTTGGGGCGTCAGGTGACTAACTACCCTCATACTTGGATAGCTCCTGATCAAGCTAGCAAGGCAAAAACCCTAGCGAACGGCTCTCAGCCACCAAACTGGACCTCCTAGGCATCATCGCCTAAACCAGTTAGGGGCATCATATCACCACCACCCTAGGACAAACACCGCCTCCAAAGCCCTATAAAAAAAAGGTCAGGTATGCATTTAAAAAGATCAGAATTTTCACAAAAAAAACAAAGGAAAGCTCATCCCCTTCATGCACCTTATCACACTCTAACTTAAGCTTCGGAGCATCCCCGGAGGCACCCTCCGGCGACCCCATTGCTCATATCTCTTTCCCTGTGCAGGTATATCCAAGGCCCGGCCTCCAGCTCAGCAAAACACATTTTTGGCATCAACAACATGTATTGTCTAAGAAATGTTTTGCACCTTAAGAAAATTTAAAGTACATTTCAAATATTAACTATTGAATAATACTTGTACATGTGTGGAAATGCATGCTTAAATATTCTTTTAATTATAATTAAACTTTCAAATTGTAGATAATCTTGAAATTTAAGTTGTTTACTAAACTTAATTAGATTTATTACATTAGATTTTTATCAAGTGAGCTTTGTTATTTGGGCTTTAACATTTGAGCTTTATATAACCCAAATAATTATAGAATCAAAATTACCTCATTTAAATGAAGATTTTTTGTTCAGTGAATATTTTACACCTTATTAAGACTTTTTGTATACATATTATAGATATAGATTATAGGTAATGCCTTAAATAATTTTTATATGGCTTAACAACGCAAATATTTGCCCTTTTGATTGAATTGATCCCTAAACTTTTAATTGAGACAAATAAATTCCGCAAATATCAAATTTGTCTAATATTTTTTATAAGAAAAATTGTCTAATTAAGCTCTAATTAAATCTCTTTGGGAGAAGATCCTTTCCAGTAATTTGAGAAATTTTTTTCTCAACTGCATCATTGGATGAATTTCACATTAGCTGTAGTGTTGACATGATATTCATTCAATAAAGCACTTAGGAAAAATTTTCACCAAGTTACCAGAGAGGATCCTAGTTCAATCTCTTTTAACTTTGTGTTATTTCCATGAAAAATAAAAACAATTTGACCACTATCACACTTAGGTAAGAGTTCTATCCATCCAATTTCAAAAGCTTGAGGACCAATTTGACAACAGGAAAAACTATTGTAACCATTAGTTTTATCTAGCCTTTTATGCTTATAGTTTTATAATTAAGTTTGTTTATTATACTCAACTTGATTAGATTTTTAACATTGGACTTCTATTGAGTGAGCTTTGTTATTTTGAGTTTTATAGATTTTAAAGATTGGGTTTTATGTAGTCCAAATAATTATAGTTATGGTTTTTTTTTTTCTTCTATAATAACTTTCTTATATAGAGTAAAACTAATCTTAACTATTTGAGGATACTAAAAATTAATTTAATGATTTAATCACATTATAATTTGTTGTAAAAAGAACTTGTTTATATAAAGTATTGAATTTTCTGTCTAACAATTACTTATACAAAATCCTAATTGTAAGAGGAAAAGAAAAGATACTATTAAGTAGATATATTTTGTCAAATAAATGTTTTACACCTTAAGAAAATTTAAAGTACACATCAAATATCAATAGTTGAATACTACTTGTACATGTGTATAAATGCATGCTTAAATATTCTTTTAGTTATAATTAAACTTTCTAACTGTAGAAAATTTTACAATTTTAGTTCGTTTACTAAACTTGGGTAGATTTTTTACATCGCATTTCTATTGAGTGAGCTTTTGTCATTTAAGTTTTAAAAATTGAGCTTTATATAATCCAAATAATTATAGAATCAAATTACTATTTAAAGATATTTTTGTTTGGCGAAAATTTTTCATTATAGATATAGACTGTAAATAGTGCCTCAAACAATTTTTATACGGCTTGACAACACCAACATTTACCCTTTCGGTTGAATTGAATCTTCAACCCCCAATTGAGACAAATAAATTCCACAAATATCAAATTTATCTGATTAAATCCCAATCAAATCTCTTTTAACTCCGTTAATATTATTTCCATAAAAGATAAAAGCAATTTCACCACCTGTCACACTAAGGTAAGAGTTCTCTCAATTTGAGTTCAAAAGCTTGAGGAGTGAATGAGTGCCGAAAGGAGATTAGTTCTTTCACACTAAGATATACTTAGTACTTGCTGAGATCAGGGAGTCAATGAATCACAACAAGGATACTGGACAATCAAGCAAAGATCAACAACATAAACCTCTTGGAAATTTAGAAGACCTATATGATAAGATCAAAAACAATTCTCGATAGGAATTTCAAGGTCCAGGGAGACTAATAAAATTGGATATGCATAGATTTGATGGCATAGATCCATCAAGATAGTCCTTCAAAGCTGAGCAGTTCTTCAATTATCATTCTACTCCAATTGATCAAAGTCTATTAATTTCTTCATTTCATTTGGAAGGAACAACATTGTCCTGGTATCAATGGGCCACTACCAATGGTTTCATTCATTCTTGGAGTGATTTTCTGGACAATATCAAAGAAAGATTTGGTCTATCTTCTTATGAAGATCACAAAGGTGCTTTAGCCAAGTTGTAGCAGACATCTACCGTAGCTGACTACCAAGCTCAGTTCGAGAACCTCTCTAATAAGGTAACTGGCTTACAAGAACCCTTTTGTATTAGTTTCTTTATCCTAAGGTTCAAACCTGAATTAAAAAGTGAATTACTTGTGGCTCAACCTTCATCTTTATTGAAGGCTATGTCTTTAGCCAAGTTATTTGAGGAAAAATACACTGACATGAAGAGATTGTGGGAACCTCAGTGGCATAAATCTACAAATGGTCTAGGTTTGTTACTTACTCTAGTTGCTCCTTCAATACAACATCCTATCCCAATAACAACACCTACATTCCCAATAAAAAGACTAAAACATGTAGAAATGAAAATCAAAAGGGACAAAGACCTCTACAATAATTGTGATGATACGTTTACACCTACTCACAAATGCAAACATCAATTTCTCTTATTGATGGTTGAAGAGGAACCATATACTGAGGTAGAACACTATGCTGAAAAAGTTGTTTATCAAGATCAAGAAATTGAAGTTTCTGGCATTAGTTTAAATGCTCTTGCTGGTCAATCTAGCCCAAGTACAATTAAAGTTGCTGGAGTCTGGAAAGCTCATAAGATTCAAGTGCTCATTGATAGTGGAAGCATTCACAATTTTGTCCAAGATGAAATTTCCAAGATACTAGGATGGCTTATTAGACACCCTTCAGAGTTCAGATTGACAATAGTCAGTACCTTACGTACAGTCACTGGTGTAGTCAGGTAGTTTTATATCTACAACAAAAAATGTTTACTTTTGATGTGTTCTTATTACCTATTGAGGGATCTGATTTAGTTTGGGCATTCAATGGCTTGAATTACTAGGTTTGATTGCTACTGATTACAAACAACAAACAATTGATTTTGAGTGGCAAGGGAATAAGGTTCATTTAGTAGTACAACCTCGGTTAAATCCTCAATATATTAGTTTGAGATGCTTAAAGAAATCAATCATTGCTGAAGGAATAACTCTTGTTTTCACTTAGAACCTATGATTCCTTATCTAGCAATTATGTTATTCCTAAAGAGATTACAAAAGTACTGCAGACCTACCAAGTTGTCTTTGAAGAACATAAGGCGTTACCACAAGCTAGAGAGTTTGACCATCCTATCCACTTAGAACCTGGTGCTAAACTAGTAAATGTGAAACCATACAAATACCCTCAGTTCCAGAAACATGAAATAAAGAAACCAGTACAAGAAATGCTTACCTCAAGAATGATCAGACCTAGCCACAGCACTCTCTCTTCCCCAGTGCTATTAGTAAAGAAAAAAGATAACTCATGTAGATTCTACATTGATTATAAAGCCTTGAATTGAATCACTGTTAAGGATAGGTTTCCTATCCTAACTATTGTTGAACATTTAGATGAACTTCATAAAGGTTCAATTTTTTTTTTCCAAACTTGATCTAAGAGCTAGCTATCACCAAATCAGAGTTAAAGCTGCAAATATAGAGAAGACTGCCTTTAGAACACATGAAAGCCACTATGAATTTGTGGTCATGCCTTTTGGTTTAACTAATGTACCATCTATTTTTCAGGTAGCCATGAATACTATCTTTAAACCATATTTGAGAAAGTTTGTTATTGTCATCTTTGATGATATTTTGGTTTATAGCAGTACAGTGGTAGACTATGTGACTCATCTGAAAGTAGTTCTTGATTTTTTAAGTACTAACCAATTATTTTCCAAAAGGAGTAAGTGTAGTGTCTATCAGTCGTCTATGGACTATTTGGGACATGTTGTGAGTTCTCAAGTGTCCAACTAGATCCTAAAAAAAATTGAAGTAATGCTTAGTGGCCTTGACCAATAAACTTAAAGCAGCTATGAGGGTTCTTAAGCCTCACTGGCTACTATAGAAGATTTGTCAAAGGGAATGCCTCCATAGCAGCTCCATTAACCAATCTCCTGAAGAAGGATGCTTTCAACTAGAACCAAGAAACTCAATAGACTTTTGATGATTTAAAAACAGCTATGACTAAGGCTTATGCCCCGACTTTACTTAACTTTAACAAGGTCTTTGTAATATAAACAAATGCCTCCAATGTAGGAATTGGAGCAATGTTGATGGAATAGCTCCATCATATAGCTTTTTACAACAAAAAGATCAGTCTTAAAATGGTTGCATCTTCAGTATATGTTAAAGAATTGTATGTTATTACTTAAGCTGTAAAGAAATGGAAACAATACTTGCTAGGAAGGAAATTTGAAATTCATACAGACCAAAAGGCATTAAGAAGCTTAATGTCTCGGGTTATACAAACCCTTGAGAAACAATACTATCTTAGTAAATTATTAGGTTTTTTCTATGATATTATTTATAAACCAGGGAGAGAAAATGTTGTTGCAGATGCCTTGTCCAGATTACCTACAAATGATGACTTTGTGGTTTTCAATCAGAGAAATAAGGAAGACAGTGAGTATAATGAATTTCTCATGTTTCTCTCTTACCCCCTTCTTGATTTACTAGATGACTTGAGAATTAAGAATACAGTAGCTCAAGACTTGGTTACTTTATATCAGCAAATCAGTATGGGTGATTGTCCTACATGATACTCAGTCAAGCAAAGGTTATTGTTTTAAAATAAGAAGTTCGTCCTCAGTTCTACTTCCACTCTTAGATTCAAAGTACTGGAAGAATTACACACTTCACTTATTAGGGGACATAATGGTGTTCTCAGAACCTTCATGAGAATATCTGCAAACTTCTTCTAGAAGACTATCCAACAAGACACCAAGCAATTTTTGAAACAATGTTTGATTTTCCAATAAACAAAGTACTCTTCCAGCTTGCCATATGGTTTACTACAACCTCTACCTGTTCTTGAGAAAATTTGGGAGGATATTTCAATAGATTTCATAAGTAGGTTTCCTGTTACCCATGATTATTCAGTAATTATGGTATTCATTAATAGATTAATTAAATATGCTCACTTTGGAGCTATACCTAACACTTTTTCTGCTCAAAAAGTGATTACACTATTTTGTGAGATAATGGTTAAGCTACATGGATTTCCTAAATCTATTCTCTGATAGAGAAAAGGTCTTTATGAGTTCTTTTTAGAGGTAGCTATTCAAATATAGTGAAACTATTCTCAATTTAAGTTCTGCTTACCATCCACAATTAGATGGGTAAACATAAGTGCTTAACAAAGGTGTGGAGCAGCATTTGAGGGCTTTTACATAAGACAAGCCCCAATTATAGATTCAGTTGCTTCCTTGGGCTAAATACTCTTAAAATACTTCTTATCATTTTACAATCAAGATGACTCCATTCCAAGCTTTGCATGGTAGAGAGCCCCATGTAATTCAAAGATATTTAGCTGGTTCCTCCAATGTTGAGGCAGTTGATAGTGAGTTATTGAGCAGAGATGAGCTCCAACAACTTAAAAATCATATCTGGCAAGCTCAATCAAGAATGAAATCAATAGCAAATGCCAAAAGAATGGGCAAGGAGCTGGAACTAGGTAGTTGGGTGTTGGTTAAGTTACAATCTTATAAGCAACAATCTCTTGCTTTGAGGCTTAATCAGAAGCTGAGCAAAAGGTATTATGGACCCTTTCAAGTGATTGAACGTATTGGACCCACAGCTTACAAGCTTGCCTTGCCCTTTACTTCTAAGATTCACAATGTTTTTCATATCCCCTTACTCAAACCATTTCAGGGCAATCCACCTGATAAACCTCTTTCCCTGCCTGACTTGAACATTGAGAATAAACCAGTTACTACCCCTTGACCATCTTGTATAACAAGAACATTTGGGTACACAACAAATTAGTTCCACAAGTTCTTGTTCAATGGTAACGATTGGCACCTGAGGATACATCATGGGAAGATCTTTCTGTTGTTCAACCTTTGCTTAGAGCTCATGACCTTTAGGATAAGTTCATTTTTGCAGGGGTAGCTAATAACAGCCATAGAACTAAAGGGACAGCAGCAGGAGCAGAAGATTCCAATGTTAAGTCTAAGAACTAAGAGGAGTTAGAAGTTGAACTAGAGCTTCAGGGACAACCACCTAACGTAAGAAGAAGCTAGAGGAGAAGGAAGGCTCCACAATTGCTAGAGCCTTACCTAAGGAGTAACTGGAATATGGAAGCCATGGTTGTCTAGTTAGTTAGTTGGTTTTAGAAGTTAGTTAGTTAGTTTTAGCAGTTAATTGAATAATTCAATCTGTTGTATTAAAGTTAGTTAGCATTGTGCTTTTAGAGAATGATCCTTAGCTATATCCAAAATTGAATAAATATAGCAACTTCCATCATTTCAAATAATAAGAAAGAATTAATCGAATCTTTTCTCTTGAATTCTTTTTCTTCTTTCTCTTATTTTCTTCTCCTTCTTCTGACTCTCTTCTTTTTCTCTTCTTTCTCTTCTTACTATTCTAGCTTACCTAGAAATCTGATACAATATTGTATTACTCACCATTAGTGATAGTTGGACCTCAAGCTTTAAATCATCGCTACGACATAATATCTCGCACTCCAAACGTCTCTCTTGCAACTTTTTTGCATTCCTTGTTATCTGCTCAATGAACACAAGAGCTTTGAAAGTAATTGTGAAGATTAAATCTAAGGCAAACATATCACTACAACAAAATTGGTATTTAGTGGCGCATTAAAGCGTAACAAAAAATTACTAATTTCGTCAGGCAATCGTTCATGTGACGAAAATAATTCGTCATGAGGTTCGTCTACATATCATTGTCACTAAAAGTATTTGTGACGATTCTTTCTTTTCATCACCAATTGTTATATATAGGTGATGAAGTTGACTATCGTCACTAAAGGAGAGACGTTTTTATGACGCAATGTTTTGTCACAAACACAAACAAATTTTCATCATTGAAGAGTTGGATTCGTCACTAATCACGCAACTGAAAAGATATGCATCACTTAAAAAATAACTTATTAGTGACGTTAAATTTCATCACAAAAGCTAATGAAATGTCGTCAATAAAACTCTTTATGTGTCACTAAATAGACGACTATGTTCCATAATACATGACGAAAATTACCCGTCACTAAAAAGATGACTTTTTGGTGACACTATATTCACCACTAAAATTTAATAAACTTTTGTCACTAATTATCCAAATTTGTCATTATATATACTTAAAGTTTGTAAGGAAGACAAAACAACGAGCGTCACAAAAGGATTGTTATTTCATGACACTATGCTCATCAATAAAGTTGTCGAATTTGCGTCTATAAATAATTTAACTTTGTCAAAAATGGCTTGAATTAATTAATTATGTGACAAACGTTGGTAACAATTGTGCTGATTTTGTTGACGAAGGGTTTAATGTCAATAAAAATTTGAATTCTTAGATGATGAAACAATAATTGTCAAAATTAAATAAAATGGTAACAAAGAACATGCGTCACTTAATGTCATTTGTGACTATCGTGAGTATTTTAATGACAAAATAAGACGTCACTAACACTTGTCAAAATCTTTATGTAACAAAATGACAATAATAATATTTGTTTCATTTGGTGACAAAGTCTAGCATATTAATAAAATTGAATTAGCAAAATTAAACAACTTATAAAAGGAATTAGACTATAAAAATCCAAATTACAAAAGCCAACATTTAAGGTAAGACAAACTTTGTTAAGCAAAACATAATGTGCTTATTATAACAGCTTAGCCTACAGCCCGAATGTGCTTATCCATAACTTGGTACTTTTTTTTTCCCCTGAAGTCAATGTGGGAGGAAGACAACCTGGTGCTTTCTGTTTCCTGAAGTCAATATCTCTTATTTCTTGTTGTCATATAATATTTTTAATATTCTTATATAATGTAATTTTTTACTTTACAGAATGAAAAGACAATTAAATTGATTTACTCTCTTTTGTACTACTCAATGATCTGCAGACTGCAGTAGTATTGCAATAATTAATTTGTTTTAAGAAAATTTATGCTCCATTATATAATCTAACATATGTAAAATTTCAAAAATCAAATTTTCTGTTGATATAAATCTCATAAACATTAAGATATATATTTTATAGTACTAATATTACACCAAAAACATTCAATAATTAAAGCTTTATTATATTTTATTCTTTTTTTTTTCGAGTATTCGTAAACTTTAATTTCATAATCTTCACACTAAAATTTTCTATTCAGTCACACGTAGAGTTAATTATAAAAAATTTCTACTAATGATTTATATGACACAAATAGTGATGAAAGTCTTCAAAAGAGATTTTGAGATACACCTCAAAGCGTGGCGTTCAAATAAAGCACAAAATTTATAAATAAAAAAAAAACATGTTAGAAAAGAAACATATAGATTAAAAAAAGTAACCAAAACTTGCTTTACTCAATTTAATTAATTCAAAAATCACTCATTGATTCATATAACATTGGTAATTATAATTATTAGGATTTTTAGTTGTCAGTGGCGTTCAAATAAAGCACAAAATTTATAAATAAAAAAAAACATGTTAGAAAAGAAACATATAGAATAAAAAAAGTAATCAAAACTTGCTTTACTCAATTTAATTAATTCAAAAATCACTCATTGATTCATATAACATTGGTAATTATAATTATTAGGATTTTTAATTGTCAGTCATCGTGAAATTTTCAATTATATTAAAGTTTTCACTAATAATACTTGATGTCAATGATGATTATGATTTTAATTTATAATACAAAACCAACTATTTATTAAATATAATATCACTAACAAAAATTTAAGACATCGTGGGGCAACAACAAATTCAATGTTATTTAATATTATATCTATGTAATAAAAGAATATTTTTTTAGCATTAATGCATATTTTTTACTGTTAAAAAAATATTTCAAGAAAAATTAACACATAGGTATATATTATTAAAAATGTATATATAATGAAATAAAATAATATTAACTAATAAAAAAATGATGAATGATTTGATTGATGAAGATAATTAGATGCCTGATAAGAACTCATAATATATATATATATATATATATATATATATATATATATATGTTTGTTATATTTCCTCATGTTTTAATAGTTATAATTGCTTAAATCTTGGATTTTGATTATGTTTCGTATTTTGTAGAGTATATTGAGGAGTTAAATCAAATTGAATTCAAAATCAAGAGATTTTTGAAGATTGGACAGAAAGTGGAAGCTGCAGCGCTGAAATGGCGATAATTGTGAAAATAGGACAGAAAGTTGAAGCTGCAGCGCCAGAAAGCTGAATTTAAAGTAGGACATAATTTTTGTAGTATTTGTTCAGTCCTCGTTGGGAACGATATTCACTCATCATTTTATTACTTGAACGATTAGTACACTTGCTAGTGTAAATTTCATCGCGTCAAGTTTTTGGCGCCGTTGCCTGAGACTGAAATAAAATATTACATTTATTGTGATTCTGCTAGTTAATTTGAGAGTTTATTAATTTGGTTTTTAAGTCTATTTTGCAAGGTTTTTGTTACTAGTGCATGACCCGTACTAGTGGGAGAATACTTGCGGAATTGAATCCAGAGATTGAGCGCACTTTTCACACTTTGAGAAGAGCAGCACCAGTAACAGTTGACACAATGGCAGAAGGAAACAATGCAGAGGTGCAACGTGCAAATTTTTTAGAGATTTTCAAGAAATTGCATATTAACATTCCATTTGCAGAGGCTTTATCACAGATGCCTAGCTACACTAAATTTGTTAAGAAAATTTTGTCTAATAAACGGAAGCTCGAGGAACATGGAACGGTAATGTTAACTGAAGAGTGTAGCGCTATACTGCAAAACAAGCTACCTCCAAAATTGAAAGATCTAGGGAGTTTTACTATACCTTGCACTTTGGGAAATTCATTTTTTGATAAAGCTTTATGTGACTTTGGTGCCAGTATTAATTTTATGCCTCTTTCAATTTTCAGGAAACTTGGATTAGAAGAAATCAAAACAACAACAGTGTCATTGCAATTAGCTGATCGATCTATTAAGAAACCACGGGGAATTATAGAAGATGTACTAGTAAAGGTTGATAAATTTATATTCCCTGTAGACTTCATTGTTCTCGATATGGAAGAGGATCGTGAGGTACCTCTTATACTTGGACGTCCATTCCTTGCTACAGGGAGAGCCCTAATTGATGTACAACAAGGCAAATTGACTTTAAGAGTCAATGATGAGCAAGTAGCTTTTGATATGTATAAAATTATGAAATACTCCTCTGAGTTTTCTACTTCTTCTTGTTTTCAAGTGGATATTGTTGATAACCTCATTGAGGAGTTTCAGGAGAAAACATTAAATGAAGATACTTTGGAGAGATATATCATTGACTCAGGAACTAATACCACTGAAAAACTCATCATCGAAGAAGAAGCAAGGAATGTGAAGTCTGAAATGGGAAGATAAGAGCCAGAGGAACAAATAAGTGTCTGGCTGAAGACGTAAAACTTAGCGTTTTTGGAAGGCAACCCAACTTTTTGTCTTACTCTCCTTGTTTTCTTTATTTTATTCCTTTTTCTTTTATTTAGATTATTTTTAGTTTTTTTTCTATCATTTTCCGAAGTGCATTTGATTTTCTTTCCAATTTTTTGGCAGAAGCTGATTTTCGTAACCCTAGGGCACACCTTATGGAAAATCTTGAATCCTGGATTGGGCAACAAAGTAGAAGGAATTGTTAAATCACTTGCCAGATTAGACAGGAACATGACAGCTTTCCTTGTTTACATGGGATTCACACCACCTTTACCCCCAAGCACGTGACTGATATCTTGGTTGATGCTCAACATTTTCAATGGAGTTTTCTACTTGCTCTTGTTCTTTTATAGTTTTTAAGCATCTATTTTTGATACATTGAGGACAATGTATGGATTAAGTGTGGGGGAAGGTCGTTGACATATGAATTTGATTTTACTTTGAACTTCACTTTTAGCTCCATTTTGATCAAATTTTTGCGTCATTTTTCAAGAAAATTGAAAAAAATCCAAGTGATACTTTAGTTCTTGTTTGTGATCATTCTCTTTTGAATTCTAGATTTTGTTGATGCTTGTCTTAAATGATCTAGATTGTTGTGAATTATTGAGATAAATTGAGGCATAATAAGGGATTAGCATGAATGGTTGAATTCTTATTTACTACACAGTGATTAATTGCTCTTGATGATTGATTGAATGAAAAGTGTGTGGGATCTAATGCACATGACCTTTTTTGTGCGCTTTTGAGCCAATGAGCATTCATATTATATTATGCTCCATTTTCTTAATTGAGTGATTGTCATACGTAGTTGATTTTTCTAGAATTTGCTTTGTTATACATGTCAAGAAACTATACGGTTGAATTGGATGCATTGAATTAATAAGGGCATTTAGGTGAAGCCATTTAGCTTTCTTAAAAAGCCTACCTTGATTTTTACTGTAGAAAGCCAATTTTGAACCTTGGCCCTTTTGTTGGAAGTTAACCATGGTATAAGCAATGTCAACCCATTCTTTTATCGTTTCCCCTTTTTTGAACCTCTAATTGAAGGATCGTACTAGCTTGTTCACATGAAGCTTCAAATTATCTCTGAAAGGATTGAAAGATGCTGAGAATAAAGTGATTCAAGTTACAAGTGCCTTGAATTGCAAAAAGAAAGAAAAAAAAAGAAAATAGGCGGCCAGAGAAAAAGAAAAAAAACAAAGAAAAAAAAGGAGAAAAAAAAAATAGCTGGCCAAAAAAAGAGAAAAGTTGTGCAATTTCAATTGTTTGGAAGTGAATTGATTGAAGAAAAAATTTGACGTTGTTGAGTTGTGCTTTGTGTGGAGAAGTTGGTATAATTCCTTTGATAAAAGTACCTAAAATTCCTTCTCACCACACCTTACCTAAGCCCCGTTACAACCCATTTAAGACCCTTAGATTCTTTGCATTCAATTCAGTCCATTGATGTGATATATTAGCAAGCTTATGGTAAAGATATTTTATGTTTTGACTTGAGAGTTCATTGATACCCTAAACACTTGGAGCGTATTGAGTGAATCCAATGAGAGGGTGTTAGATCCTATCGCATTTTGATTTCGAGAAGATCATTGAGGTGATTATTCATGGTGTGGTTTATAAGAATTTACACTATGAAATTGTTTGTTTCTTATTTGTCTTTAGATTTAAATCTTTAAGGCATTATAATTTGGATTATAGAGGATGAGTACAGGTAGAAGAAGGAACGATGATGAGAAAAGGTGACGAACTTGAGCTATTGTATGCTTGAGGACAAGCATTGTTTAATTGTGGGGGAATTTGATAAGAACTCATAATATCTATATGTTTGTTATATTTCCTCATGTTTTAATAGTTATAATTGCTTAAATCTTGGATTTTGATTATGTTTCGTATTTTGTAGAGTATATTGAGGAGTTAAATCAAATTGAATTCAAAATCAAGAGATTTGTGAAGATTGGACAAAAAGTGGAAGCTGCAGTGCCAGAAAGCTGAAGCTGCAGCGCTGAAATGGCGATAATTGTGAAAATAGGATAGAAAACTGAAGCTGCAGCGCCAGAAAGCTGAAGCTGCAGCGCTGATAGCTTACAAAAAGAGAGGATTTGGACAGAATTTTGGCGCTGCAGCGCTGGGATGTTGAAGCTACAGCGCCAGACTAGGGTTAGAAATATGTCTTGAAGCTGCAGCGCCAGGATGTTGGTGCTGCAGCACCAGCCCGTGGATTCTGAAAGTTATAAATTGAAACCCTAGCTGAACGAGAAAGGGATCTCGAATAGAGTGCGGCCGTAGAGAGAAGGAAGAAAACGTAATTTGGAGGAGATGAGACGAAAGAGGAGAGTTGGAGACACTCCAAGAGGCTACGCATCAAGCTCTTAAATCATTCTTCTTCGGTTTTGTATTATTCTTATCTAGCTATGTCGATGTTTTATAATATGAACATGGGTTGTTTGAATATTAATATGGAGTAGATATTTTGTGTGTTAAGGATAGATGGATCTTAAACCTATATCTTGAGTTGTTGTTTGGACAAGTGGAATTTAATGTGTTTTTCAAAGAGTGTGTTTTATTGTTCTTAATGCTTTTTATTATTTTGATTCTTTCTTTGGGCATGGCGATGTGTCGAATAGAGAAGCCATGCTTTTATGAATGGTTGAATTAATAAATATAATATTGGATTGTTATCTATGCAAAGACCAGGGTAAAACATGCCATGAATGGAATAGGAGTAACCGAATAGGGATTCTAGGAAGTTCATGTGGTCCGCTTAAATCGTAACCGAATAGGGAGATTTAACTGAAAGGAATCCAAAAATACTTAATGCTTCTTGACTTGAATTAATCTAGAATAGACCTGGAATACGGATATTTGAAGTTAATGATTCTTGAGATTGTGGTTAGACCTGGAATATGGATAACCAATTTATTGGGGATTCTACCATCTTGAAAAACATATTAAATGAAACTTGTCCATTCGAAACTCTTGTCAATAATGGTTTAGGTGAAATTGAGTCCTTAGCATATTAGTTCATAAGAATCTTCATTCCAAAGTTTGAAAGTCTTCCTCTATTTATTGTTGTCATTTGTCTTATTTCCTTAGTTAATTGTTAATGAACTTTTCCCCTACAATTATTCGTTTGCTCAAATAATGGTAAGGGTTGAGTCATAATTTTTGTAGTATTTGTTCAGTCCTCGTTGGGAACGATATTCACTCATCATTTAATTACTTGAACGATTAGTGCACTTGCTAGTGTAAATTTCATCGCATCAATGCCTTTCACTTCCAAGTCATAGTTCTATCTAAATAATCAATATGTGTAACAAAAGTGAGTAAAAATGCTGGATCGAATAACTATAACTTACAAAACCATGCACAAAAATTAATATAACAAAATGGATAGCAATCATGAATGGAAATGTTCAAGCATATCTCAAAACAAACAACTCTCTTTCGATGAACAAACATATAAAACCACAAAAAAATAAAAAAAAATTCTAAGTGATAAAACCACATAACACTAGTCAGTGACTTACCATCACATAGCTTCTAGTAAATTTACTAAAAAATACAAGCAGTAAATGTATTCATACATGGCCAAAAATACTAAAACATAGAAAGAAGTTTACCAAGGTGCGAATTGCCGAATGTCAGACTGATGTTATACTGTGCCTCATAAATGGCCATAATCGGGGTGCCAACATTGATAACATATAAGGATTTTCCTGCAAATCTTTTCCTTCTCTAATATCATCAACATGAACCACTTCATTTATATCAAAATTCTGTTTCTCTTTCGATGTCAAAGCCCTCGACATCTTAGGGATTGATGAGAGTTATAAAATGCATTTAAACAATACTTAATTGTTAACATTTTAGGGTTGATCTCGGTCGTAATCACACTTTTACATGTTGATAACTCTAAAGTGATATTCATAAATCATTGACTTAATTCGATGCATTTTCAGGTGCTTTGAGTACGAAAGAGATAATAAAGCGATTCATGTTTAAAGCACCAAAAGATCTTGGGTGTCGGTGCTCATTTTTTTCCAAGGTTTAGACGTATCCAAACATGATTCAAAGATGGTTAAAGTCTAAACCAAGGCTGGAGTAATAAAGCACAATAAGTTAAAAGACTGCACACAAGTGTGTGCATCACTTTGGTGCAAGTTAAGAGTAGGCACACTAGTGTGTGCACTTCTGCATACAAGCTGAAGGAGTTTCACTGAATTGCCAGAATTTCCTGTACATATCAATCATCTTTGTAGATTAAACTGTATTGATGTAGGAAGAACCAGGAGATGAGCCATATATGCTTAGAAATATCCAGAAGTCTATTTTCTGGAGAATTTTACGGTTCGTAAAAAGGATTTTTTTAGAGAAGTTATGGCAGTTTTAGTGGAAACAATTCAGGCCAGCACAGCAGGCCCAGACGCACAGCAGGCCCAGACGCACAGCACGACCCACTCGCCTCTTGACCTAATTAGGGCGAGCAAGTGACATTTTTACAAGACCAAAATACCCCTAGCTACTACTTGTAATCTATAAATGCCTCCTTAAGGAGTTTGCAGCCGGGCATTTAAATAATTCAAGAGAGAAAGGAAGCAAGGAAGGAAGGAAGAGAGAAAAACAGAGAGGATCTTGGATCCCAAATCCAGCATTCTTCCATTTTATTTCTAAGTTTCTTGAGGGCTAGAAATCAAGGGGGGAGAGCATCCATATTGTTCTTCCACCTTGAACTCCATGGCCAAATCAAGGAGAGAGCATCTTTATTGTTCTTCCACCTTGATTTCCATAGCCAACTAGTCTTCACACAAGGGAAAAGGATGAATCCTTAGGGATTTATTGTTCCTTATTTCCTTCTTGATTCAGTTGTACGGATTTGATGTTGAATATTGTTTTATGAATTATTCATTGATTAAATAAGAAGGATTTGAGTTCATGTGATAGATGCACTTTTTATTCTTCTTTTTTTAGATTCTCTTAATCTGGTGATTGCATCCTTCTCCTCCATTGAGGTTGTTTGGATGTGATTGATTTCGGTAGATTTATTTTACTGATTGTCCATTAATACAATATTGTCATTGTGATATATTGTCGTTTCTTGATAATCTTTAAGATCGGTCATGTGTGCTTGAACCAAAATCAATGAGTAATTTGTAGCAATTATATTAGAGTTATAAATGTGCTTGATTGAATATATTCCGATTGTTTGTTTGGGATGTGAAACTTGCAATCAAAATAAAATCAATTGAATCAAGAGTGGAAATAGGGAACGAACCTAAAGAGGATTTTTGGAACCTTGTTATTTCTCATTTATATTTCATTTACAATTACGCAATTTTTCTTACATTATTTCACCATCAAAACTCTAAAAAATATTTAGTTTAGCTTTTATCGTTCTTTTAAGGTTCACACATTTTCCTTTGTACTTAACTTGTTTCCCTGTGGAAATCGACACCCCAAAGTTGTACTACAACTACCGTGTTATACTTTGGGCGTAATCAAATTTTGGCGCCGTTGCCGGGGAAACACTTTTAAGTACAAGGAAACTTGTCAACTTTGAGTGTCATGGTAAAATAAATAAAAAAAAATCGTAAATATCTTTCTTTTCATCTGTTTGTAAATACAGTCATATCATTCATTTACTTCTGTTTTATTTATTTGTTTATTATTCTGTTTTATTTATCTGTTTATTATTCTATTTTATTTACTTGTTTATTATTCTGTTTTATTTACTTGTTTATTATTCTGTTTTATTTATCTGTTTTATTTACTTGCTTATTATTCTGTTTTATTTACTTGTTTATTATTCTGTTTTATTTATTTATTTGTTTATTTATTATTATTCTGTTTATTTATTTAATTTTCCCTCTAAATTAATTGGTGCATGCTTAAACCGAGAGATTCGCGAGGCAGATTCATTAGAGGACCCGAATTAGAGTTACCCTCTCCTTCCACATCCATTGGTGAAACCTCGCCTAGATCAAACCATAGTGAACCCCCATCAAAAAATTTAGAGGATTTTGTTAACATGGCCTATAATCGTAATGAAAATGCTGCCAGGACACTTCAGGATTACCTCCACCCTACACACACAGCCACACCA
Source organism: Bretschneidera sinensis (assembly GCA_023935145.1). Lineage (NCBI taxonomy): Eukaryota > Viridiplantae > Streptophyta > Magnoliopsida > Brassicales > Akaniaceae > Bretschneidera > Bretschneidera sinensis. Next base: position 41,582,362 of record CM043700.1, read on the forward strand.
TCATGCATCATGTTTCCAGCCAATACTCGCCAACTAGATTTTAAACCAAGGATGATTCAATTACTCTCTACTTTTCATGGCTTGGATAACGAAAACCCATATGTGCACATTAAAGAGTTTGAGGAAATAGTTGCGACTTTTCATAGTCACGATGAAACCAATGACATTGTTAGGCTTAAGTTCTTTCCTTTCGCTTTGGAGGATAGAGCTAAGAGTTGGCTATACTCACTAAGACCATGATCTATTGGGTCGTGGACTGAGATGACTCGAATTTTTTTCAATAAATACTTTCCCCAACATAAGACTAATGCTTTGAAAAGGCAAATCTCCACCTTTGCACAAAAGGACAGCGAGACTTTGTATCAGTCTTGGGAGAGATTTAAAGAGTTATTGAGTATGTGCCCTCACCATGGGTATGAGAATTGGCGTTTAGCGAGCTATTTCTATGAGGGTCTTACCTATAGAGAACGCCAATTTGTAGAGATGATGTGTAATGGTGGGTTCTTGGAGAAAGATCCTGATGAGGCCATAGAGTACCTCAATGAGCTTGCTGAAAAAGCTCACACTTGGACTGGACCTAGTGCTACTGAAAGCAAAAATAGGTCACGACCTATAAAGCACCCAAATGGTGGTGTAATTCACCATCTTAAGGAAGAGGATAACCTTAAGGCCAAGGTCGAAATGCTCACTAGAGAACTAGAGGTATTAAAGACTAAGAGCTTAAAGCCAACACACGTGGTTAATCATGCAAAATCTTTTGAACCATGTTTTGTGTGTGGCGGGGTAGACCATCTCGCCCAAAAGTGCCCCACATTTGTTGAGATGAGAGGGATGTATAAGGAACAATGTAACGCCTTCGGCATGTACACGAAGCCTTCTCCACCCTTCTCTAATACCTACAATCAGTGATGGCGAAATCACCCTAATTTCAGCTGGAAGTCTGAAAACCAGCAGCTTGCACAACCCCCTGCACCATATCATGAACCATATTATGCACCTGTATCTTCTAGGAGTTCTTTAGAAGACACTTTACATACTTTTATTGAAGCACAGGGGAAGATAAATCAAAGACTTGAATCTTTAATTGTGCAGGTTGTTGAAGAACATAAAGAGATAAAGAGCCAAGTGTCCAAGCTGACGAGCTATTTGAGTGTGATTGAGCGAGGTAAGTTCCCTTCCCAAGCTCAGTCCACATCCTACGGTCAGCACCAAACACAACAGAAGAAAGAGGAGGTGAATGCCATTGAGACACTTAGTGGTAAGTCGTTACACATCCCAACACCGAACAAATCAGAGGATATGGACGACAACCACCAAGTATATACCCTCATCCATGGCTTCACAGGAGCATATATCGAGCCAAAATCTGCAGATGTTACTGATGACATCTTTAAGGTCTCTCCATAGCACACAAGCAGCAAATTTAACAGTAAAACAATTGCTGGTGCATTCAACTCATGTTTGTCTAGGAGGGAATAAGAGAGTTTGGCTGAAGACGTAAAACTTAGTGCTCATGGGAGGCACTCCAAAGCATATCCTTTTATTTTTTTTTGTTTTAAATTATTTTTCTTGTTTATTATTAGTATTTTGCTATTTTCTAGTTTTACTTTTGTATTTCTTTTCAGGGACAAATATACGAAGCAGTTCACATGGTGGTGCACAATTTTTAGCTTCTGTGCACTTTTGGCTACAAAGGGAGTTTCTTTATCTTATGCTTTCACATTGAGGACAATGTCTATTTTAAGTTGGGGGTGGAGGAAATATATTCCTGTTTTTCATTGAACTGCTTTGTGTCATTTTACCTTTTTGTTTGTTTTTAGCATGCTTTGTGTTAGCCTTGGAGTTAATTCACATGTCAATGATATAAGCTTAATCGAGCTAGCATACAGTATTTAGAAGAAGTTAAATCTTGCTTCGCTTTGAGAATAAATTAAGTGTCAATTTTTCTTTGGTTTGAGACTCTGGTTTGTGGTAAGATTGCATGATTAGTCTAAAGCATTTGGAGAAGTTTTATGCGCGGTTGTTTTGTGAATACTTTTGCAGACTCTACAAGCTCTAGAAATTATTTGATAATCACTTGAGGCAAAAATCATAGAATGCACACTACTTAGGATATGATGTAGGCCATTTTTGGACCGTTTGAGCCTTTTTAAACTTACCATTGTTATATTTATCGCTAGTCACCTATTTGAGCCTTTTTCTTGAAAAGAAAAATTGAGCCTTGTTTCTTTTGATAAACCATTTACTTACCTTTATGAGCCTAAAAATATTTTATCCTTACCTCTCTTTTAAAAGAAATTAGTTATACACATGTTGTGAGAAACACTTAAAAGGAGTAAGGGTGGGAATATGAGAAAATATTACTACCATAACCTAAGTACATTAAAAGAGATAAGTTGGGGGTTATGGAAAAGAAAAGAAAAGAATGAAAGAGGAGGTGAATGGTCTTATGCCAAAATAAAAAAAAAATGAGAAAAAATGAATTATGGCAAAGAAAGAAGAAAAAAAATGGTGATTTATTGCGAGAAATGCTCGAAAAATGGTTGAAAGAGTTGGGTGTTGAAGTAAGGTTATCTTGTGCTTAAAGTGGTTGTGTTTAAATTAAGAGACTTAGTTCTTTTATTTGTTTAAACTTTCCCGTTCTTTCTTGACCTTTACCGTAGCCTAACGTTGCAAGCTTATTAAAGACCTATTGATCCGATGAAGTGTGATTTTTCTACATAGTGGAGAGTGATTTGAAAAGTGAGCATATGGAGCTTGATTTGTGATTGATGTCACGCAAATTAATATGTTTTTAGAGGCCAAGACTTGTATTCATGCTATGTTGTGCATAAAATCACCCGGGTGTTCGGACTAATGTATTGTGGTAAGATGGATGGTAAGAGTCGATAACGATTTTAAGGTTGACATTTGGATTATTCTTGGACCTGAGTGATATTTAATGATTCCATGTACTATATGTTATGCATGATTTTTGAGACAAATATTTGAATCACTCTTGGTTAACGCTAGTATTGCTGTATTTTGTTTTGATTTCTAAATAAAGAATTCATTTCATGCCTTTCGCTTGAATTGCTAGGGACTAGCAATAAGCTAGTTGGGGGTTGTGATGAGAGTCATAAAATGCATCTAAACAATACTTAATTGTTAACATTTTAGGGTTGGTCTCGGTCGTAATCGCACTTTTAAATGTTGATAACTCTAAAGTGATATTCATAAATCGTTGACTTAATTCGATGCATTTTCAGGTGCTTTGAATACAAAAGAGATATTAAAGCGATTCATGTTTAAAGCACCAAAAGATCTTGGGTGTCAGTGCTCGTTTTTGTCCAAGGTTTAGACATGTCCAAACATGATTCAAAGATGGTTAAAGTCTAAACCAAGGCTGAAGTAATAAAGTACAGTAAGTTAAAAGACTGCATACAAGTGTGTGCATCACTTTGGAGCAAGTTAAGGTTAGGCACACTAATGTGTGCACTTCTGCATACAAGCTGAAGGAGTTTAACTGAATTTCCAGAATTTCCCGTACAGATCAATCATCTTTGCAGATTAAACTGTATTGATGTAGGAAGAACCAGGAGATGAGCCATATATGTTTAGAAATATCCATAACTCTATTTTCTGGAGAATTTTACAGTTCGTACAAATGATTTTTCTAGAGAAAGTTATGACAGTTTTAGTGGAAACAGTTCAGGCCAGCACAGCAGGCCCAGACGCACAGCACGACCCACTCGCCTCTTGACCTGATTAGGGTGAGCAAGTGACATTTTTCCAAGACCAAAATACCCCTAGCTACTACTTGTAATCTATAAATACCTGCTTAAGGAGTGTGCAGCTAGGTGTTCAAATAATTCAAGAGAGAAAGGAAGCAAGGAAGGAAGGAAGAGAGAAAAACATAGAGGATCTTGGATCCCAAATCCAGCATTCTTCCATTTTATTTCTAAGTTTCATAGGGCTAGAAATCAAGGGGGTAGAGCATCCATATTGTTCTTCCACCTTGAACTCCATCGCCAAATCAAGGAGAGAGCATCCTTATTGTTCTTCCACCTTGATTTCCATGCCAACTAGTCTTCACACAAGGGAAAAGGATGAATCCTTAGGGATTTATTGTTCCTTATTTCCTTCTTGATTCAGTTGTACAGATTTAATGTTGAATATTGTTTTATGAATTATTCATTGATTAAGTAAGAAGGATTTGAGTTCATGTGATAGATGCACTTTTTATTCTTCTTCTTTTAGATTCTCTTAATCCGATGATTGCATCCTTCTCTTCCATTGAGGTTGTTTGGATGTGATTGATTCTGATAGATTTATTTTACTGATTGTCCATTACTGCAATATTATCATTGTGATATTTTCGTTTCTTGATAATCTTTAAGATCGGTCATGTGTGCTTGAACCGAAATCAATGAGTAATTTGTAGCAATTATATTAGAGTTATAAATGTGCTTGATTGAATATATTCTGATTGTTTGTTTGAGATGTGAAACTTGCAATCGAAATAAAATCAATTGAATCAAGAGTGGAAATAGAGAACGAACCTAAAGAGGATTCCCGGAACCTTGTTATTTCTCATTTATATTTCATTTACAATTACGCAATTTTTCTTACATTATTTCACCATCAAAACTCTAAAAAATATTTAGTTTAGCTTTTATCGTTCTTTTAAGGTTCACACATTTTCCTTTGTACTTAACTTGTTTCCCTGTGGAAATCGACACCCCAAAGTTGTACTACAACTACCGTGTTATATTTTGGGCGTAATCAGGGATCATCTCTTCTTGGGAATAAATCTCCGCCAACAGATTCATAACATTGCAAGCAGATTAAAAAAAAAATTCCTTCATACTTAATTCATTGATCAAAACTACCTTAGTATTCAGGAACTAGCTTCACAACAACAATAATTTCAAATTGATCAGAACCACAAAATTTGCAGCAATGTTCAAGTTTTAAGCTTTTAGAAGTCTATCATCTACAAATAGAACTAATGTTCAAAGTGACCACAGGGTGTAAATAAACCTCAAGAGTTAAGTAGATAAAGAAAGGTAAGATAAATAATAGCAAAACTTAAAATAAATATGGCAGTTTCCCAACAATGATAAATGAACAATAAAAGAAAGATTGCAGTACAAAAACTGTCATTGGCCCATATTACAAGAAAACTCCAATTAATCAAAGATTTGAGTAATTGGCAAATTACCAATCGGAGACCAGGCCTTCATGATATCGTGAAGGGGTGGTAATTTTAAGGACACTATTGTCTAGTTGTTATTATCTTCCACATTTGGTCATTAGTGATCATTACCTCTAACAAAATTGGGTTTCAATGAGAAATAAAAGTATGCCATTATTTTACCACACTCCCAACAATGTCTTTTGATCCTAACTGTACAAAATGACAAAAGATAAAAATACATAAATAAAGGCCTAATAGCCTAAGCTTTTTGCATGGTGGGACTCTCTTTGGTGGTTTTTGGGTCTACTCAAGAAGAGGAGTGGACAAGGAGTGGTGCTCAACCTTTTAAAGAGATGGAAAGACCTATTCTTTGATTCCACTCTCTATTTTTTATCAAGGATGGGTGGCTATTAAAAAGACAAGAATGAATACTTTTTTAAGGATTCCTATTGTTGCAACGGATCTTGAAGATAACTGTACATGGAGGCACCTCGTAGGTTCCCTTTATATTTATACGACGCTTTTTTCTTATAAAAAAAAAGGAGGGCCTTCTTGTTGTTAGGTATTGGTAAGTGGGAGGTTGCAACCAAGCCTAAATGTGAGGGGATTTTGGGACTCAGAAAATTGACCTTCAAAAAAATGCCTTAGTGGGAAAATAGTTGTGGAGGTTTCTTTCAGAACTGAACTCCCAGTGGCATAAGATAAATAAAGTAAGTATGGACTACAATAGAATGGAATACTAGGGAAGGTATCTATGTTACATATGAGTGTTTGGAAGTTTATTTAATAGTTATCAGAAATTGGGAACCCCTGGTTCATCGTACATACGAAGTGTGCTACATTACCCACCCGGTACAGGGTACATTGAGGGTAGACTTAACTGGTTTGTTATGTATAAGCATAGTTGTCAAATCAAGAATCGAGTCGTCAATCGAAATCTCGATTTTGTGAATCGAGAATCGAGTCATAAGATTTAGTATTAATTCTTAAAATCAATTTAAATTGACATGTATACATGTAGAACAAATATATATTAGAAATATTTTAACATATATTGAATGATCATGTGACCAATTGGAAATACGTGTGTCTACCACATAGCAATTTGCATAATAGTAATTTGCTAACAACTACCAACTAACATAGTAAAATATAATAAATTAAAAAATAATATAATAAAGTAATAAAATAAAATAATAGTATTACTATACTTGATACTATTATGGATTGAAATCAAAGATATAAATGCTATATGGGCTTGTTTGTTTCATCACAAAAAGTCTTAGAATCCTAAATTTCTAGATTAACTTATGAGAAAGAAAAACTAATGAACTGTGTTTATTTTAGCTCTAAGCGTCTTGTTTTAAACCTTTTTTTTTTCTATAATTTATTTAAAAATTTGTAAGTTTTATTGAATTTGGCAAATCGTACGAATCGAATCGAAGCGAAACGAATCGTACTGAATCGTAGATTCGACATTGATTCAGAATTAACTTAGATTCGGCATACTAATTCGAATCGTATGAATCGAATCGTGACTCATAAGATTATGATAACTATGTGTATAATCAAATGTATAAAAGTGGGATATTGATGTATTTGAGGACAATTAAATAGAGTTGTGTGCATAATGATAGTTAAGAAGATAACATGAGTTTTGACAATATAGTAAAGTCAATAAACATAATTTTAGAAAACATAAATTTAAGATAAAGTATGAGCGTTCTATTGTTACTTTCTTGTGTTCAGAAAAAAAAAACCATCAATTTTTTAGCTAAGTCTTTAAAATAAAAATTCAGATCGCCAATTGTAGGGATCTGATGCACGAATATACCAAGAATCGGAATGTAGGATCCGGTCAGTTTTTTGGTGCAAGTAACTACAATTCATTTCACATGTATATAATACTCGTTATAAACTTGGAGATGGTTCCTCTATCCATTTTTGGCAGGATTTTAGGTTGGGGATGGTCCTCTATCTAAATCTTTTCCTCGACTCTATAGGCTCTTATCTCCACAACACTCGAATTTCCCCTTTTTTCTATATGGACGGGTTTTTTATCATAGGATCTCCATTTCTTTAGGAATCTTAATTTATTTTTGATATAATATAACGGGCACCAAAAGGTTGCCACTCATTTACAAAGGTGCCTTGTGAAGACTATAAGGTTAATGTCTTTTACAAAAACATTTCCTTCTAACCAAAAATTAAAAGAATCTATGGATCTTTCAATACTATCAAAAGCCCTCTTGCTTCTTTCCATCAAAACCAACCATAGAGGAAGGAATCAAAGCAATGGTTTTCATCTTCTCTTTAGAAGTTTGAATACCGCTCCAAAGCCCAAATCACCACAAAAACAGTCCTGCACCAAAGAATAACCCAAAGAAATTCCCAAAATCCGCAACACCAACTTCCAAAGTTGAGAAGTCCAAGAACAAGCAAAAGATGATGAACGAATCTTTAGAAATCTTTTTTTTATAAGTAAAAAACTTTATTAATAAAGCACCAAGATGGTGCAACTCAAAGCCAAAGACTATTTACAAGATAAGAAATCCACCAAATCTAAAAGATCATCATTATTTACAAAGACATTCTTTTTAAACTAAAAATTGAGGCTATTGAACCAACCATCTCTAATAGTTCCAATAGGTCTTTCTACCCTATAAAAAACTCTCTAGTTCCTTTCTCTCCACACTAGCAAAAAAATTGAGTATGGGATCAATGAATAAGCCTTCTTGATCTCCTTGGAAGCCCTAAATCAACTCCAAGCCCATATTTCATCTTTCACGAAGCCCGCCACCACCCAAGAAACCCCCAAAATACTATAAGCATAAACTTCTAGCGCGCAAGCATTCCACTAAAAGATGATATATGGACTCGGTACCCTATTTACAAATATAGCACCTATTAACAATCATTTTCCCCCTTATTTGTAAATTGTCAAAATTTTCTCCTAAGAGGCTACACACCCAAAAAAAAACGTACTTTCTTGGTTACTCGGGAGCACCAAATTGCTTTCCAAGGGAAATTGGGGTTGTCATCCAAAGGTACTATATCAAAAAGAATCTTATAGAAGTACTTCACTTTACAACCCTTGTCCGGACAAGACCCCTATCTCATTACATCCTCTCTACCCACCTCCACTAAAGAATTATATAAGGTCTCATAAAACCTCACCACCTCCTCTACTTTCCAATCATGAACATTACGAATAAAAGACACGACTCAAGATACCCCTTCGCTTGACACAAAGATACAAGAGCTAACTCGTGCTTCTTTATTCCTCATAATATCGAAAATGTCCGAAAATTTGTCCTTCAAAAGAGTGTTCCCACACCAAGTGTCATACTAAAATTGGGTTCTTTCTCCATTTCCCACCGATACCACAACATAAGGACGGAAGTCCTCCCACCCTTTCTGAATCCACCTCCACACCCCCACTCCGTAGGCCTCCCTAGTCTCCTTAAATATCCACCCATTTTGATCCACTCCATACTTCGCCTCCACCACACTCCTCCAAAGGTGATCCTTCTCAACAAGAAATCTCCAAAGCTATTTGCCAAGTAGAGCTTTACTGAATAAAAAGATAGATTGTAGACGAAGTCCCCCTCTCTCCAATGATTGCTTGACCATACCCCATTTTACCAAATGATACTAATACTCTTCCCCCGTGTTACCCCAAAGAAATCTCCTTTGAATACTCTCCAACCTATGGGCCACCGAACTAGGAATAAGGAAAAAGGGACATATAGATGGGGAGGTTAGAGAGAGTGTTCTTGAACATACGCTGAAAAGGATTGCACTTCCTGAACTTGGTGGAAAACTAAGATTAACTAGCAACAAATAACCACATGAGGAGCAGACCCCAAAAACATCTTGCAATAAATACAGACACAATAGTGTAAAATGCCAACATAAAAATCTTAGTTCATCCAATCAATAATTTTTTCCATTTTGTCCAGAAGTATAAGACTTCAAGCACTAAGAATACCTAATATAACAAAGTTTTACCTGCCTCACAGCAACCAAGTACTTGATACCCAAAAGACTTCCATGACGAATTTCCCATTCTGGTCTATGCTGAACGAAGAAAAAATGAAATAAAAATTACCAAGCATCAATAACAACAGTATCTCAAATATTATTAGGACTAAAAGCAGGAACTTACAAGGTATTTACCTGCATTTGAAGCAAGATATTTAATGTTTCATGAACTAGTGACGGATACATGTACTTGAAAGCAGCACCAAGTGCTTGAGTACAAGTTTCCCACACTGGAGCAACAACCTGATCTGAAACATAATCTCCAAAACTACAATAGAGACGAATAAAATAAAGCCCAAAAAATTGAATTGTTTCCCTTTTTCACAAGTAAAAATTGGATAGTTTCCTAATCCACATCAATCTATTCTGGGAGGGATAAAACTAGTTTATAAACAAGCTCCAGTTAATAATAGAGATCCAAACAGGAAACAAATCCATACCATTCTAGTGATAACACATACAAGAAACGAATCGCACAGTCTTGAAGAAATTCACAATTTTTAAGCCAAGAATGTCTAGCCAGTTTGACCCAGTTTATCAGCTCATAATTTTCAGGAAGATTTTTTAGTAAATTGGGATTTGCAGAGGAACTCTTATCTTCAAAATAACCCTTAAGCTATGCTAAATTAATAGCTTCTTCAGACTAACACGATACACCATCAAGATAAGATCCAGGTTCCGCCTTGACAGAACTAACGTCAAGTTGACCATTGACCTGCCCTGCAGCCAATTCACATCCACTATCTTCAACCTTTATGTTGATATCAGAGTTATCATGCTTGACATCAACAACCATGTTATCCACCAAAGGACATGATAAATCTTCAAGCTTTGGCCTTTTCAGATTTGGCTCAGACTCATCTACCAGAACTTGCATGTTCAATTCAATTTCTCTCTCTCTCTTGATTGTACTTGAATGATCCTTATCTTTCAAATCAACATAAAGCGTACCATCTGAACTCAAGTCGGGTATAAACACCTCAGCAGAACCACCATGGTGGGTCAAAATTTCTCTTAAAACCATGACACTACCGTGGCGAACCTCCCACACTGACAACACATGATCAGAGGAATAGTTATCTGATTAAGAAATCCACTGAAAAAGGATCTAAATATTGAAAATAACATTAAAGCTTACCAGGATCAAATATATCAAGGATGAGTTGTTTAACAAAGATATGGAAAGGCCATCTCCCATCTCCATCATGTTCAAGGCTCTCATCATCAATAATAACATCCGCCTGCAAAGGAAGATAGTAGTAAATTGTTGCACTAGATAACTTAACATGCAAACAGCAAAGATAAAAGGTAAACAAAATACAACTTTTTCACAATGGATAGACATAAACGATAGTTCATCATAAATCCTAAATTTTATCTCATGAACTTTTTTTGCTTGCTTCATAAAGGAGGCATTCCTGTCGAGGTGGCCTTAGCTCAATGGTTAAGGCTGAGGCCAAGTTTGAGTGGTGTGTGTTTTACCAATCAAAAAATAAATAAATAAATGAGGCATTCCCAATCTGTTTCCATATCAACCATGAAAAATATTCTGTATCTATATGTCCAATGCTATTTCGACACATCCACAAAACCCTAAACCATTTAGCATATGTGAATAACCCTTCATGGGAGCCCATATAACCAGATAACGATTTCAAAACCAACTACTCGCTCTAGAATTGCTAGAACTTAGAATTTCATGTTTGTTACATAAGAAGAAGTCACAATTGATTACGATTCTGTTCAAGAATGCATGTATCTATGTATTTATGCGTGTTCATATGTATTTATAAATACACATATTATATATTTTATTATTATTATAACATATATATATATATATATATGTAAATATGAATATATATATATATGTCTATACAGCAAGGGTCAACCTACACCACCTTAACTATTTCCGCATGATGTGCATGTATTAATGAGACAAACATTTGACTAATGTACTACCACTGCAAATCATCTATACCAAATTTGAAGTTCATCAGCTATGTTATATGAAATTAGAAACTCTTCTTAATGATACAAAAATAGAAGTTTAATCTAGAGAAACATTTGATGGAATTTTTTGTTATAAGTAGAAACATTTGATGGAATTGATACACATCTCTTTCATTAAATTTGGCATGCATAATGTCTATGGGTAAAATATTAATCAAATGATCAACGTGAAAAGAAATTAATCATACAAAAAGTTCCAATATGGTGTAGGATAAATAAATCTTAAAACCTGATGTGAGTTAATCCTTCTCTTCCTTAGGTCTGAATGTCCAAAAACTAGGACATTAAAGATTCTAATACCTTATTGGAACTCAATGAATCAAGAGAAAAGCCCTTTAGAGTTGTACTCTGCACACATGGCATCTCTGAATCACCATCCTCAGACCAACCTTTAGCTTGGTCTTTTGAATTTATTTTTGCTTATCGCTTTAAGAGATTCAATTATCTTACATTTGGCCTCTTAAAAACAACATTGGGAACCATACTTGAAGCAAATCGTTGGATGTTATGTGCTGATGGGGTCGTGTAAAACCTACCGTCTAACCCATTTCCATGGGAGTGCAATTTGTGAACAATAAGATCTTCATCCTTAATCATGTCACTGGCATCCAAACCTGTATATAGGAATCACGTTACCATAAGGAATCAGTGTTAATGGAAGTAAAACTTAGAAAACACTAAATAAGAGCTCATGGTATCAAGTATACATGTAGGAAATGACTAAAGAAAAAGGGAATTCTACAAGCAAACTAAATCGCCATTTCTGATGTAAAAATAAAATGCAACAACACACCTGCAAATTACAAACAGAAAGAAACTAAACTATTATAAAAAGTGTATGTAAGATATTAAATCAGAAAAGTACTGAATTCCATCTTTTTACACCAGTGAGCATCAATTAACTTTCTGTAATAATCACCCACCCACTAAAAGGACATACCAATCAAAGAGCATCATCTACAAGTCTATAACTTATATGCCTTCCAAATACACCAACAAAGAGAGTGGGAAAAAAATAAAGTAACAAAAAGAAAATATAAACATGCTTCATGACTTAGTTTCTCTTATAAAGTCCTTTGAAGGTTGTACCAAGCACCTAAGATCAAATTCTTGGATGAAACCGAATGGTGAGTATTATGGATTGCAGTGTGGGAGCTCTTCCATTGTCCTACCTTGGGTTCGGGTTAGGAGCTTCTTTTAAAGAGAAACGAGTTTTTGACCAATTGTGGAAAGTTTGGATGAAGACTTGATGGTTGGAAGAAACTTTATCTCTCTAACAAGAGGAGTGAGACTCTCAATAAAAGAAATCTTTGCAACCTTATGACCTACTTTATCTCTTTTTCCTATCCCTTCTTCGCTGGCTAGAAAGTTGGAAGATATTCAAGGAGGTTTCTTTAGGGCGATGTGGGGTATATGCACAAGATCCATTTGGTTAGGTGGTATTGAGTGAGGGCTTGAATCTTAAATCTTTTTCTCTTTTTAACAAGGCTCTATTGGTAAATGGTTGTGGAGATTAGTGGTTAAGAGAAATCATTTATGGAGGAGTGTTACTGTTGCTACGTACACTTTGGGGCATAATGGGTGGACTTTAGTGGTCGATAGGGAACCTTATGGTGTAAGTCTTTGGAAATGGATAGAGAAGGGGAATGAGGTTTTCTTATCCTTTTTGAGTTTTGATCCAAGTAAAGGGGATATTATTTTGTTTTGGCACGATCCTTCGTGTGGTTGCACTTCTTTGAAGACCCAATTTCCTTCCCTTTTCTCTATTGCAAGGGTTAACGATGCTCTTGTTTTTATAAAGAGGATGCTGAAAATGCCAACCATCTTCTGCTTTGGTGCCTGTCAGTTAGACCTTTGTGGGAGTTGGGCACTTTTGGTCATTGACAAGGGAATTCATTCGGGCTTGGAAAGGTATTCAGACTTCAAAGGAGAAGAGCAAAGTAGCGTCTTTGGATCCTTTGAGTATCTTAATGGTTAGTTTGGTGGGAGAGGAATATGAGAGCTTTCGATGGGGTTAAGGTATTAACAATGTAAAGTATCATGAATGAAAGAAGGAAAAAAAGAACAAATCAACATTTTCAGAAGACTCACCAGGGGCAAGGAGATCATCAACCATGGAAAAAATAGTAGCCTCAAACAGTCAGATAATTATATTTGGATTCGAATTTTGAATACATTAAAAATTGCCAGCTTCTAGAAAACATAATCTCAAGACACACCCTCTTGTACTTAACAATGCTACCAAATATGCAATATGGATATGAAAAAAATACCAATCCATGATAAACACATGAAAGTAAGAGAATTACTAACCCAAACGGCGTCGAAGATTCTGTTTCTGTCGAGCCAGACGCTCCATTGGGTTCTTCAAACTATCATTTACAATGTCATACTCCTGCATTGAAACAGATCTGAGAATTTTAATTCATATACCGTATACAAAAGGAACCAATCATGCAGACATAAATCATACTATAAAGCTATTAGTAGGCACAAACCATAAGTCTAAGTGAATCAGAGTGCTATAAAAAGACTACAGAAAGAATGAGATAGTCAGATGATGGTACTGCTATCTACATCTATTGATACTAAACTCCAATTATAGACATGAAAAGATTTTTCCAATTGAAAGTCACTGATTAAATAAATTTGTGGTGTATACAGAAGACCACGGCGTATGCACCATTGCTAAGAAGATGAAGAACCTCCAAAGTTCTACACCATTCTCCGCGATCAAACTCTTCATTCATCCTTCCCTTCTTTGGATAGTTTCTTTTTTTTTACTGTTTGCAGTAGTCTGATAAAATAACCAAAATACTCCACAAACATCAAATTAAAATCTCAAGGCTGGCACACATATCATTCGGCTGCATGATTTTCAATAGAATTGATGTTTTCCACGCTCCTTGATATTCACCTTTACATATGAACTATCTGTTAAGTCAATACGATTACTATTATATGCAGACCTCATTTTACCACCCATTTTCAATCTGACCATGTAGCTGCACCTTTTAAACCAAACACCACGAAAATCCATTTGGATGCCAAGTTGATGTAGTAAAAAATAGGTACAACCATCAGGGCTAGACTAAGAGATCTCTAAACACTAATTATGATTCTTGATTTTTTTCTGCCAATCACTCACTTATAGAACTTTTCCACTTTCATCTACTCATATACACACCAAAGTGAACTTCAAAAGAAGGCCGAATTGAGAAAATAGACATAGTAGAAAATTGATGAAAGGAAACGTAATTGATCAAAGGGCCAAAAACATAAGGGCATAAACCATTTTGTAAGAAATCGCTAGCAAAAGTAGATATTTACAGAATATTTTCAAAAAATTTAATAAAAAGCAAGCTCACCACAAAAATTGATGAAAAAGTGATCACTTGTCAATCAACTAGCAAAAGAGAGCATAAGAAAACATTCAAAAAAAAAAGGAAAATAATTAAATAAGGGGACATAATTTTTTAACCCTTTGGCTCATTGGTTATCACCCTAAATGAAATGTACTCGGGTGCCTTAAGGTCCTAAGTTCAATTCCTCAAGCCAACAACTTCCTTATGGATAATGAGAGATGTGTGGGTGAGTGGGTGGAGAATGGGGTAGTTTTGTTCATCATTGTAAATCAGAAAAAATGAGATAATTCTTTTCATAGAAATAAACAAGGAGACATAATTGTTAAGGAAATAGCAAGAATTCGAACAACATGCACACATAAAGAATTAAACACAGAGATTTAACGAGGTTCGACAATGGGCCTACTCCTCGGACCCACACCCAAAGTATTCTACTAGTTGGCAAAAGCCCAGAGAAAATCAGAGCAGTGCTCTGTTACAAAAGCCATTCACTTGATTTTACTAGACATTTTGTCTCTCACACTATCTTCTTCTGTGTTATTGAAACCAAAGTTTCAATGCCTATTTATACGCTCAGCATTGAGTATGAATGTAAACCAGCATTGAGTGTGAACATAAAACAAAAAAAAAGGAAGCGGGCAGCTGGCACCGAAAGCAAACTTGGAAAGTCCAAGTTTGCAGCTACCACTTGGTCTGCCTTTTATTTGTCTCAAATCCACTTAAAGTTGCTTTGTTTTATTTCTCCCACTTGGCCACCAATTGTCTCCACCAATAACAATCTTCCACTTGGAGACAATTTACCATTTGTAATGAAATTCCAACATATTCAAACTAGGTGTGAGTCTTCTTCCGCTTGTTCAGGCGTGAAGACCGATCGAAGCTGAACATCCTTTCAGCTTTTCAATCGTAACAGTCTTGGTTAACATGTCTGCGGGATTCTTGCTGGTGTGAATCTTTTCCAGCATAATAACCCTTTCTTCTAAGAGCCCCCGTATGAAATGGTACCTGCTATCGATGTGCTTTGTCCTGGCATGAAATGGAGAATTTTTTGCCAGATGAATTGCACTCTGACTGTCACTGTAAATCTTACAGTCCTTCTGCTCTTTGCCTAATTCTCTGAGCAGACTTTGAAGCCATACCATTTATTTACATGTTTATGTAGTTGCCATGTACTCTGCTTCTATAGTCGAGAGAGTTACGATCTTCTGTAATCTCGAGACCCAACTCATTGTTGCACTGCCCAGTGTAAAGACGTACTCTGTAGTACTATTTCTACCATCTAAGTCTCCTGCCATGTCAGAATCGACATAACCCTTCAAACTGATCTCTGATCCATCATAGCATAGGGATAGATTAATGGTACCTCTCAAGTACCTCATAATCCACTGCACAACCTTCCAATGCTCCTTGCTTGGATTATTCATGAATCTGCTCACGACTCCCACTGCTTACGCAATATCTAGTCTGGTATAGACCATAGCATACATGAGGCTACCAATTGCTGAGGCATATGGTACTTTTGACATGTATTCATATTCTTCGACTGTCGTCGCACCTTGCCCTTTTGAAAGTGCGAAGTGACTTGCTAGTGGAGTGCTCACCAGTTTAGCCTGATCCATGTTGAACCTTTTTAGTACCTTTTCGATGTACTGTTCCTAAGATAGCCACAATCTTTGATTCTTTCTGTCTCTGCTGATCCGTATACCAAGGATTTGTTTAGCCATACCCAAATCCTTCATAGAAAACTCTTTGGAGAGTTGTTCCTTCAACATTTTTATTTCCATCATGTTAGATCCTGCAATAAGCATATCATCCACATACAATAGAAGAATGATGTAGGAATCATCAAACTTCTTGAAATAACAACAGTGGTCAGCGTTACATTTTGTATACCCTTTTTTAGACATGAAATTATCAAACCTGATATACCACTGTCTAGGTGCTTGTTTCAACCCATATAAGCATTTCTTGAGCTTACAGACCATCTCTTCATTCCCTAGTTCTTCATACCCCTGTGGTTGCTTCATGTAGATATCTTCATTCAGATCACCAGGAAGGAAAATGGTTTTCACATCTAGCTGTTCTAGATGTAAGTCTTCTACTGCAACAATGCTCAATACAGATCTGATGGTACACAACTTTACAACAGGAGAGAAAATCTCAATATAGTCGATACCTGCCTTCTGTTGAAATCCCTTAACTACCAGCTTAGCCTTGTATCGCTTAGTTCCATCGTGTTCTTCTTTCAACTTGTAAACCCACTTGTTATGCAAAGCCTTTTTACCTTCTGGAAGCTTAACCAAATCTCGTGTCTGATTTGCTATCAGGGAGTCCATTTCTTCATTCATTCCAGCCTCCCACTTGAGCTTATCCTTAACCTGCATTGCTTCTTCATAACATTCTGGTTCACTATTGTCAGTTAATAACAAATAATTCAGAGATGTTAAATAATGAGCGGAGAGTTGACCTTTGTTAACTCGTTCTAATCTCCTCAATTCTTGAGGGCGAACTTGGGGAACAGGAGTATGAGATTCTATATTCTCATCTTTGGGTTGTAACACTCATTTTGTAGAAATTTCCTCAAGTTCTACAAACTCTTTCTTTTCTGTTTCCCCTTCCACTTGTTTCATCATGTCCTTATATAGAACATTCTCGTTAAACACTACATCTCTACTTCTGAAAACTTTTCGGTTTTCTGGATCCCAGAACCGATAGCCAAACTCATTAATGCTATATCCAACAAAGACACACTTTTTGGATTTTGTGTCTAGCTTAGTCCTTTCATCTGAGTTTATATGGACATAAGAGGTGCAACCAAATATTCTTAAGTGTGATAGGTTTACCTTTTTTTCCCGTCCACGCTTCTTCTGGAAGTCCAAACTCAAGTGAAACAAATGGTCATCTGTTGATTGGATAGACTGATGTGTTCACCACTTCTGCCCCGAACTGTTTGGGTAATCCAACATTAATCCTCATACTTCTAGCACGTTCATTAATGGTTCGGTTCATGCGTTCTGCCACTCCATTTTGCTGCGGTGTTTTAAGAACTATCTTCTGCCTCTTGACACCATTGAGAGCACAATATTCCTCAAATTTATTGCTGCAATATTCTCCACCATTGTCTGACCTCAGACACTTTAGCTTCCGACCTGTTTCAGTCTCAACCATAGCTTTCCACTTTTTGAAGACATCAAATACATCAGATTTATGCTTCAAGAAATACACCCATAACTTCCTAGTGGAATCATCAATAAAAGTAACATAGTATTGAGACCCATTAAGAGATGGTACCTTGGTTGGTCCTCACACGTCTATATGGACCAATTCCAGCTTTTCAAGCTTTGGTTTTTTGTCTGTCTTAGAAAAACTCACCTTTTTATGCTTTCCAAAGAGACAGTCTTTACAGAAGCTCAGGTCCAGATGCTTCAAATTTGGAATCTTCCCTTTTGATAGCATGACCTTCATATCTTTCTCACTCATGTGCCTAAGTCTGCGGTACTAGGTGTCTGCGCTCGAATCTATTGATGCAGCTGTTAGAACACTATTTGTTCCACTTGTCACATAGAGAGTGTCTTCTTTGTTTCCGTGAGCTATCACCATAGCCCCTTTCGACACCTTCCATGAATCACTTGTGAAAGTGGTTTTGCATCCTGAATCTGACAGTTGGCCTACTGATATCAAATTCCTTGTGAGATTCGGAACATGTCGCACGTCCTTCAACTGTAAGGTAGTCCCATTTGCCAGGTTTATCTGTACATCTACTCTTCTAGTTACATGGTTCATCATCTCCGAGATACACTTTCCCGAAATCACCCTGCACATAATTTTGGAGTATCTCCTTCTGACACCAGAATCTATCACCCACAAATCATTACGAACAACAACAGAAAGGATTAAAGCATCAGAATCTTTATCAGAAAGATTAATAGAATTTTTACTTTCCTGATTATCATTCTGCTTTGGTGCTTTGCAATCTCTCATCAGATGTCATTTCTTTCCGCAGTTCTAGCAACCTCCACTTCTTGATTTTTGTCCTCTTGATTCACTCTTCCTAAATTTGAAACTTCCACGGTTCTTGTTTTCTATATTTGAAGATCTCCTCTTTCTTCTATGCTCAAAGCGTTCCCAGACATTTCTGCAGATCCAGAAGATCTTCTGCGCAATTCTTCGCTTAGAAGAACTCCCACAACGTCATCGAACTTTAGCTTTCCAGAGCCAGAAGAGTTACTAACAGCTATTACCAAACTATCCCAGCTATCTGGTAACGTTGACAAAGTTAGCAGTGTTCTAACTTCGTCGTCAAAGCTGATCCTAACTGACTTGTCAATGTGTTAAAACCGTTTAAGAGTTTAGCGATGCTACCGCTGTCTTCCATCTTCATATTGAATAGTCTTTTCATCAAGAATACCTTATTTGAGGCTGATGGCTTCTCGTACATTTTGGACAGAGCTGCCATTAAATCTGCAGTGGTTTTCTCATTCGAGATGTTGAACGCGACAGTTGCAGCGAGAGAGAGTCTGATCGTGCCAAGAGCCTTCTTGTCCAGCACCTCCCACTGTTCATCTGTCATTTCCTGTGGTTTCTTTGTTTTGCCGCCAAAAGGAAGATAGAGGTCTTTCTGGTAAAGATAATCCTCTATTTGCATCTTTCACAGACCGAAGTTTGCTCCATTGAACTTCTCGATCCTTGCTTTACCTTCGTTCACCATTGCTCCCACTCAAATACTAGAGCTCTGGATCGTTTCTAACAATTCCTGCGAACCTCCGTGTATTAAAACACCGTTGCCGATGAATTGGTACCACTGGCAAAATTTCACTATTCATGAAATTCACTAATCACATGAATAGTAACCTCACAAAAAAATAGACATAAATTTATCACCAAACACTCTGATACCAGTTGTTAAGGAAATAGCAAGAATTCAAACAACACGCACACACAAAGAATTAAACACAGAGATTTAACGAGGTTCGGCAATGAGCCTACTCCTCGGACCCACACCCAAAGTATTTTACTAGTTGGCAAAAGCCCAAAGAAAATCAGAGCAATGCTCTGTTACAAAAGCCACTCACTTGATTTTACAAGACACTCTGTCTCTCACACTATCTTCTTCTGTGTTATTGAAACCAAGGTTTCAATGCCTATTTATAGGCTCAGCATTGAGTGTGAACATAAAACAGCATTGAGTTTGGATATAAAACAAAAAAAAAAAGGAAGTGGGCGACTGGCACCGAAAGCAAACTTAGAAAGTCCAAGTTTGCAGCTACCACTTGATCTACCTTTTATTTGTCTCAAATCCACTAAAAGTTGCTTTGTTTTATTTCTCCCACTTGGCCACCAATTGTCTCCACCAATAACAATAATGACATGCACAAAAAACCATTCCATTCCTATACTTGCAATCCCTTTACATGCTAGAAATAAAATATAAAAAAGAATACAATTCATACCCAGAAAATCATGTCCTGACGGATGTACACATAATCATAAGTACATAAAATGTATAAGCCAAAAACATTATAAAAAAATAAGCAGTTTAGCTGCTTGAATTAGATTTTGATATTCTATTTCTCATGGCAACCAATTATAGGATGCATCATCTAATCCAAGTGGCCAAACCCCTATCTCATGCTGCTTTATCAAACTTCTCCTTTTCATCTTTCCTAGCACCTGCATTTCAATAAGATCCTAGCTTCATGAATTCCTTGGAGGCATTCTAGCTGATCCTTCTTTTTTCTACTGATGAGTAATCATTGTAGATATTGCCGCTTCTACCGAGTCAAAAAGAATGGGAATATAAAAAAGGTTCCATCTCCTTTTCCAGATTTTCAAACCCTTTGGGCCCTGCTGCATCCATGTGCCCTCATGGATGAAAAAAAATATCAACCTCTCGAATTAAAAGGGCCTTCATCTAAGTTCCAAGATTGCTCAACATAATCCATCTTGTAAGAGTTCAACTAACACTGTTGAGCAGACTAGGATAAGTTGCTGAATAGTATAATTACATATATTACCATCCACATATGCATCAAATGAGCCAGGCAGGCTTCTCCACATAAGCCCTGAACAATCACTGATCAACAATATTTCTTTTAATAAGTATTACTGATCAAAAGAAAGTATCTATGATAAAAAATAAAGTATTTTCAGATCACTAATCAACATTTTTTTTTTCTGATAAGTCACTGATCAATAGTATTAATCATACCACATATCAGATATCATAACCTACCATTTTGTGAGAAAGCACTGTCA
The DNA here is from genome assembly GCA_023935145.1 of Bretschneidera sinensis. Taxonomy (NCBI): domain Eukaryota; kingdom Viridiplantae; phylum Streptophyta; class Magnoliopsida; order Brassicales; family Akaniaceae; genus Bretschneidera; species Bretschneidera sinensis. Next base: position 41,603,218 of record CM043700.1, read on the forward strand.
ACAAAAGCAAGTCCAGTCATAACACTATCACAGTAAGGACTAAATATACTCCTTGGGGCTTTCATAAATGTGGGAAGCTATTGTTATTGTTATAATCAGAGGCCCATAATTTATCAAATAGGTTGGTGCTTTTATAAATGTGAGAAGCTATTGTTATTGTTATTGTAAAGAAATAGCTGAGTTATCAACTATCCTAAAAGCTTAAGCTGATGGGAAAAGCTCGATTAATTCTTTAATATGCCCCTCACATGCAAGCCAACGGAAGAATTAAAGGTTTTGCACTGAAACCCACAATGAAAGGAAACCCAAATGTCAAAGGGCAAAGAATTGGGTCAAATATTAAATGAAAGGGGAACAACTTGGAGCTCTGATACCATGTGAAGAAAAAATTGAGTTACCAATTATCCCAAAAGCTTAAGCTGATGGAAAATGGCTCAATTAATTCTTTATACTTTATTGTTATAATTAGAGGCCCATAATTTATCAAAAGGGTTAACATTAAAGGGACACTAGAATTAGTAGTGAAGATTCACAAAGCTCTCTAATTGTTCCAAGCAATCTCAACTATGTCATACATGGCACACAGTGCATATCCAACGAGACTATTTCAAGGCTAGTCACTTCTAAACAACGACATAATAAATCAAAGTCCATATGGCATGTCAGACCATCCACTATTTCCCATTACAAAATGATCATTCGAAGATGTTGTCTTCATTATCAATTTAGTGAATGCTAACTAATCTTCAAAATAACAACTTATTAGTGAAAGGAAACAAATCAAACCCAAAGCCATCTTAAAAAAGACAGTCTAAAGCTTCAAAATGATCAAGGTTAAAGCCAAATAATTAAGAAGTAAAGAGATTATGTAATAATTTCTTGAGTTTAATTTTATGGACAAAGGACAAAAGTGGTGCAACCAAGCATAGAGAATGTATAGTAGGAAACCCCTAAAAATAAAAAGAGAGGAAAGGTGAAAACATTATGTCCTAAAGCATAAATCATCCACCAAATGTTGATAAAAAGTGGGGTATGATGCTTTTGAAAGGAAAAAGAGAGATGCAAGCAAGGATCAAAGACCTTTAAGCCAATGCATCATAATTCAACCTCTCAAACAGAAAGCTATTTAATTCACACCACAGGCATAAAAAATGATACAGGAAGTATTTGAAAGGAAAAAGAGATTTGTAAGCAAGGATCAAAGACCTTCAAGCCAATGCATCATAATTCAACCTCTCAAACAAAAAATAATTTAACTCACACCACAGACTCCATGTTCTTCCTAACAACCAGCATGTGATACTAATCATTTTTGCAAAACAGATAATAGTTTCATAGTAGTAGCAGAATGCTATAAAAGAAACTCCCTGTCACTATTTTTGCACATACAATACAGTAAATGATAGTGTAATCTTATTCCAAAAATCATTGTAAAAATCTAACCAATAACACTGTTTAAGTGAAGAGAGCCGCATTTGGAGATATGCACACTCACTAAGTTCTTTTCAGAGGAGAAGCTCCACAATCATTTTTCTTTCTCTTAGTAAGATTTGAACCTAAGATGTGCCCAAACCCTGTTTTTTTAAGTAAGACTTACCCAAACCTTACCCTACTCTATATGACTTTAGCTAATTCCAAAGGGCAGAAAATTTGATAAGTAAAAGTTTCGTTGACACCTAAAATATAAGTTTTTTAACTTTCAAATCTTGCCATTAGCCTTACATATATGGAGAAAGGAAATGTCCATCAACTCCACTACATAATCATTCTCTTTACTCACAAATCAAGGTAACAAATGAAGCTTCCCTCTAAACAAACCCATGTAGATAGTGGCAGTCTCTTACTGGTTCTCTTTAACAACCATCTTATCACTTCTTTTAACATTTTAGGATTAAGATTTAAACTCTAAGAAAACATTAAACATCTGTATATTTTTCCAATGGCTAGACGCCTTTGTTAATTGCTAATGAGGTGGTTGATTCTATTATCAAAGAAGGGTAGTAGGTGTTATATGCAAACTTGACATGGAGAAGGCCTATGATATCATGTTTCATGGAGTTTCTCGTATAAGTCCTTCCATAGTTACTAGGAACTAGGTATGCCAAAGTTCGAGGTATGGGAATGTGGTACGTTGGGGTAGACTTAAAGGGTTCATTTTATATATAAGTATATGCATAAAATTAGAATATCGGATATATTTCTGAGTACAATTTAAATATAACTGTGCATGGAATAATAATTTAGAAGATATTAGAGTTTTGACAAAATAGTAAAGTCAACAAACATAATATTAGAAAACATAAATTTAAAAATAAAGTATGATCATTCTCTTACTTCCTTTCTTCTATCTAGAAACCATTTTTTTCAATCTTTTAACTAAAAGTCTTAAGAAAAATTCTGATCGTCAATTTTAGGGATCTGATGCACGAATGCACCACGAATTGGAATGTAGGATCCGGATCGCGGTTCCAAGGAGGCTATAGTATCCCAATAACTATGAGTCCTTCAAAGGATGGTCTTTGGTGAGCTTTTGTGCAAGTGGAATAAGAAATGCATTTCTTCTACTTCTTTCTCCATTATTGTTAATAAAAACCCTTCCACATATTCAAGGCATCAAGAGGACTTCACCAAGGAGATCCTTTATCCCCTCTCATGTTTACCTTAATGTAAGAGTTCTTTTTTCTTATAAGCACCTTAATGCAAGATTTCTTAGTAAGATTTGTCGAGCACCTTGCCGAAAGGTCAGTTGTAGGGATCTGATGCGCAAATGCATCGCAAATCGAAACATAAGATCCAAATCATGATTCTAAAGAGATATAAGGATCACAGTAACTATGAGTCCTTTAAAGGATAGGCTTTGGTGAGCTTCTATGCACGTGGATTAAGAAATGCAATTCTTCAACTTCTTTCTCCATTATTGTTAATAAAAACCCTTCCATATATTTCAAGGCATCAAGAGGACTTCGCCAAAGAGACCCTTATCCCTTCTCTTATTTACCTTAGTGAAGGAGTTCTTAGTAAGATGTTGTCGAATGCCTTGCAGAAAGTCTTCTTAGTAGCTTTAAGGTGAGAGGTAAGAGAGATAAGGTGATGATTTCTCATTTTCTTTTTGCCGATGATACTACAGTTTGTGTGGGGTGGATGACTATCAAATTATAAATCTAAAATGCATTCCTATATGCATAAACAGTGGCCAAGTTGAAGGTCAATTTAGGGAAGAGTTAGCTTATTCCTTATGGTGATGGTGTGTATGGTAGTCATTTGGCTAGTACTTCGGGTTACTGTGTTGGGGACCTCCCTTGATTTATCTAGGATTACCGTTGGGTGCTATGGCCCCATTGTTGCAAAGTTTGAATAGTAGCTTACCGGGTCGAAGAGATTTTATCTTTCGGAGGGAGGGAGACTCACTCTAATAGCATCCTTTCCAACCTTCCCATCTACTTTATGTCCTTGTTTACTATTCCTTCTCCAATTGCTATAAGATTAGAGGACATCCAAAAAAGATTTTCTACGGAAGATGTGGGGGAGAGACATAAACTTCACTTGGTAAATTGGAAGATGGTGAAGCAACCTACTGAGTATGGCGGCTTAGGGTATCAAATCTCTTAATTATTTAAGAAAACACTTTCTGGGAAATGGCTTTGGAGATTTGCGGTTGCTAAGTACAATAGCGTACATAATGGATGGGTTTCTAAGAAAGGGAGAGATCCTTTTGGTGTTGGAGTTACAGGATGATGGGATTTTCAAAGGTAAATCTTACATTGAGCTCTTCATTCAAGTAAAATCAAGGGGAGAGAAAAACAAATTTCCTTTGGAAAGCAATTTGGAAGATTTGGGCTCCAATCAAGGTTGATTTAAGTAAATAGATGTTAGCCGTTAAAAGAAGAAATTGAAACAGTCCATCTTTTGCTTTGGCACCCTTAGGTGAGACAATTATGAGATTTGGCTTTTTCTGTGGTGGGACTATATTGGACAGTCACAAGTTAGGGCCCTCTAGATAGTCCCAAGTTAGCAAACATACTTCAAATAACTAGAAACTAATAAACATAGATGAATTATTTTACCTGCCCTCCAGATGCCAACAAAGCACCAAATTCCAACACCTTGTTGATATCAAAGCTGTTACCACAATAATGAACAATTAGAAAGAACCAATTTTAACCAATGACAATAACACCTAAACACTCATGAATACATAGGTAATGGATAAAAATGTCCAATAAAGACACAGGTACACTAAGATAAACAGAAACCATTAACAACCTTCTAAATGAAACACTTGAAGCAATTTTAGAATGAAAATTAGGCCACGCCACCACGTCTTCAACAATACCAGATATCCCAGCCTCAGACATCTTCATGTCAACAGAAGTAAATAGTTCAGTCAAAGATGTGCTTAACATTTTTAGCAATAGCCCCGATGGCATGAGCAACAACAACCCTTGTATCCCAATTTTTACTACGAAGATACTCGGAAACCTAATTTCACACAATAGTAAAGTTAAGTCAGATGATGATATGAAATAAATTAACAAAGTCGGACAATTAACAAGTCCATTCCAGAAAGGAAACAAAAAATCAATACTTAGGAAAACAATTCAAAGATATGTTAATACTAAAGATAAAAAAAAGAACTACAAAATGAAGCCAAAAACACAGAGCCAATATGATCAAGTTTATGTGATATTAATCATCTTAACAATGTTTCAATAATGGGTAGAGAAAAGAACAATTCTAATAAGTACTACACCTATCACGTCCTATTTGGAAAAGTTTATAAAATGGTTTTTGTTTCCTATAAATAGAAGCTAGGCCAAACACCTCAAAAAAAGGTTTTCGAAAAGAATCAAAAGCTAAAAAAAGAGTTTCTAAGAAATCTATACGAATATTTTCATAGTTGTTTTACCAAAGATAAAATAGTTTCATATGTTTCTAAGAAAGTTGGTACAGCTATTATTTTACCAAACATAAAATAGTTTTTGGTTCCACAGTTATTTTATCCAAAACTGTTCCAAAAACCATTTTGATAGCCATAAGCCATAAACTGAAACTACACTTAGGCCAAACTGGACCTAACTAAAGTAAGGCTAAGAAGAGTTTTTTATTTTATTTTATTGTTAAAACCCTTACACACACCTCAAACCCCAAACCTATGAACACAAAGTGGGCATGGAAATCTCCATACAAATGCTCCAAATTACCAACCCATAAAGTAAGGCTAAAAAAAGTTGAGCTTCACTCAAATTTTTAACTTGATCTCATTTCAATTGAGATTAAAGTACCAACTGACTCTCTAATTATCACCTAAATAGTAGATCTTACTCAGTGATACAATGTAATTCCCCCCCCCCCCCCTAAGTATCACAGTTACTAAGTATAGTTTTCATTAAGCTCCTAAAAGTAAGTGCATGGGAGAAGTTTCAGCTAGATTGAAACCAGTCAATTGAGGGCTAAAATCAGCAATCAACTTCAGTGAATCACTCGACCTTTTAAGAAAGATAATAGCAACCAAGAGTCCAAAACCTATAATATCCGGACTTCATGAGCATGATAAATTAATTTCTCCAAAGCCTCGAACATTAATATAGCTGTGTTTGTAGTCTATCTACCTGTGCATACTCTGCCTTGTTTACTATGGTAAGAAGAACAGGTTATCTTACTTAGAACCTTAGTCAACATGTTGAAGTATCAAGAGAGCCTCTAGCCATGCTTCAAATAGCATCATCAGCAAACCCAATTGTGTAAATAAAGTTAGCCACACACATATAACGCCTGTCCTCACCCCACTGCCAAATAACCTATAAATCAAAATTGAGAACTTTGGCCATTCACTGCATCACTACTTCTGATTTTTCTTTCAACTGATAATTATGACTGCAAGAGGATTGTACTTACAGACAATCATAAGTAATGTTATGAAACTCTTTAGCAAAAACATGCCATCAGTTAAAACTTACTAACAGACCCAGGAAAAAATGGGAAGGGAAAATAAAGGAGAGATGGAAAATTATCAAATAACAAGTCAAGCAACACTAGAGACAGCTAACTGAATAACAAGCGCAAAACCATTTGAAAAGCAACCAAATGTCGAAATTGAGGCTAGTATAACAGCTAACTGTTTTTGCAGTTTTTCGAATCACATTTTACCTGTGCTTGAGCGCATCTCCGCAGACAGCATCAGCAGATCGGCAGCAGCTGAGAAAAAAAAATTGCCAATTTTTGTTGGCCCAATTTGTGAGTATTGCGTTTTCTGTTTTTGCATTTATTTTATTTTATTTTATTGTTATTTGTTATATATATTCTATTTTATTCTTTTGTTTTTGCTAGTTAGTTTATTTTATTGCTTTTTGTGTGGTGTATGCTTGGTCGGAGATCCCTAAACTTAGAGTTGATACCTTCAGATCCCAAAATAGAAAGAACTCTTAGGAGAAATAAGAGAGCACTTGTTGAGAGAGAGACAATTGAGATGGCGGACAATTTAAGGAATGCAAATCAACCGGCGAATGTAGAGCAACCTAGAGCTTGGAACATGGACTTCACTACATCCCTTAGGGATTTGTTCGCACCCATTGCAACTAACTCTCCTTCTTGTATAGTGTTGCCACAAACCAATACTACCCATTTTGATATAAAGCCACATGTCATCCAACTCTTACCCTCATTTCATGGCTTGGATCTTGAAAATCCTTACAGTCATGTGAAGAAGTTCAAAGATATTTATGCCACATTCAAGTTCCAGAACTTCTCTGATGAGTCGGTCCATTTTAGACTTTTCCTTTTTTCTCTTCACGATAGAGCTAGGGCATGGTTGGATTCCAGCACGCTTGGGTCTATTACATCTTGGGAAAGCTTGTTAAGTAAATTCTATAATAAGTTTTTTCCAATGTTTAAAGGAACAAAATAATACAATCCTTCCCAACAAGGAATTAAATTAGAATTAGAATTCAGAATAAGTCTTTCTTTTAAAAACCAACATACGGGCACAATCGAAGGGACCAAAAGAATACACTTTTTCCATAAATAATTCAATTGGAAGTAGAATTCAAAAGATATTTCCTTCATAAAATCACCAGGAATGCACCACCGAAAGGACAAAATAAAACGATGTTTGTTTGCATGAAATTCAATTTAATTTAGAATTCAGAATTAGTCTTTTTTTCAAATGACAAAGGGACAAGGACCACCGAAGGGACAAAAAAACATAATGTTTACCATAATGAATTCAAGTGCAAATTAGAATTCGGAATTAGTCTTTCATTCAAAAAACCAACAGAAAAACACAACCGAAGGGACAATAATATAACTTTTCCAGCATTGAATTCAAATAGAATTATAACTCAGAATAAGTCTCTCTTCAGAAAACCAACAGACATAAATTCAACTGCAATTAGAATTCAGAATTTGCATTTCCTTTAGAAAACCCCGGAAAGGAACCACCTAAGTATTTTTATAATAATATTGATAATAATAGTATTTCATAATATTATTATCATAATTTTCTTATATTTTTTATAATATTAATAATAATGATAATGATAATTATTATAATTATAATTATGATGATAATAATAACAATAATTACTATTTATTCATATTAAAATAGGAATTATAATAATAATAAATAATTATAATTATAATGATAGTAAATGTAATAATACTTTTAATGATTATGATAAAATAATTAAATAGTAATAATTATAATAATGATAATGTAAATAACTATTATTATTATAATATTTATATTAATATATAATATATTAATAATGATAATAATTATTATAATAATACTGATAATAATTGTATAATATAATTATATTAATGATAATAATAATAATGCTTATAATATTTATTATTAATTATAATAATAATTATTATAATTATGATGATAAAAGTAATAATTTCATAATAACTATTATTTATTATTATAATAGGAAAAAAAAATAATAATAATAATTAAATTTGTGTTTGTAAAGAAATTAGAGATTATTAAGAATGATGAATAGTAATAGTGTATTTTATATTTTGGTAATTAAACTTCTTATCACACTTTAGCCTCAATCCAACAATCTTGTGAACCAAACATAGGATTAAAGTTACCTCTTTAATCTCTTTTTATCCTATCATATGTAATCCTAATCCTATCTCACTATAATCCTGAACCAAACAGACGCTAAGTGACAATCAAATCATCATCCAATAATTCAACACCCTGAACTCTTTAAACAACAAAGTATTTTAAATGGAAGCAACAAGTTTCTACAAAAACCGAGAAATGGAAATTATAGAATTAACTTTTAGTGAGAGAAGGGAATACCCTCAAATGCTCATGCAATCATTGAAGCTCCCTACCAAAGCCTCCAACCCAAGTATTGAAGATGAAATATCTGCTTGAGACCTATCAAATCGACAAATTTTCTAAATAAATAAATAAATTTAACTGTGTATAAACTTGTCTATAATGCAAAAAAACAATGCTTGGGAATGAGTGGAATCAAAGTACAGAAAGTAAAAGTTTACAATGAACTTTATGAGCATTGAAGCATCTAATTCTTCCCATTGATAGGCTACCCTCTCAAATAACAGATGATTATCAAAGGGGAATTTCCTATCCTTCCCCTTAACGGCTTACCCTCCTAAATGTTATACAAAAGAACAAGAGATGTTCCAGCTCTACAATACACGATAAAGAAATCATCCTTCAATATAAACAAAACAAAAAAAAATCAAATTTTCTCCAACACAAGATTTATATTATTTTTCAGCAAAGGGTAAGCCACATTATTTACATGCCAAACTTTCTTTCTTCTTAGAAGTATCTACATGCCAAAATTTAAGAATAAGTGCCAATGTCACTATGCTTCTGGTTGTTGAAGTTATGATTAATCTAGATAGATTTTTCCTAAAAAATTAATAACATAAAAAGACATGACATTAGTTGTTGCGTTGACAATTTATTTCGCTTTATACTCTGATTTCTATGTAATACTGTTTAAAAAAAAGTAAAAAGAAAATGGAATAACCTTCAAGAATGTGTTGCACAATATATATTAGGTATTCACAACAAATGACAAAAAAAATGAGCCTAAACTGAAACTTAGTGGGGTTTTAAACAAATGTCTAGTTAGGTAGCTTCCTTTGATAGCAACTTTGATTGCGTTAAACCTTCAAATGGATTATAAATTTATATTTTATAATCAAAGCACCAAATGATAATTTTTGTTATTTCCTAAAGTAGTTGACACATCTAAACTTCTAAGTCCTTGAAACACGCTAGCTATCATAATTCCTTTTGTTTAAGAATCCACCACAACATAGTTGAGGAAGATTGAATTATTAATGACTCATTAACTAAATTAACTTCACTTTGAATATTTTGTTTACTACATGTGTTTTGCTTCAAAGATAGTGTACATAACATTGTGAAGTTAAAAGACCCACCTTAAACATCTTGTGGGCTCGATTTACACCACAAATGATTATCATATCATTATTACAGATTATTTTGAAGCAAAAAGACTCATCTTGATCAGAGCCTTTTGGCTTAGTAGTTATTTCCGGATCCTCCATATAAGAGATCTGGATCCGACCTCCCTCCCACCAATGTACCAAAAAAAGAAGACTTATCTTACACATCATGCCTACTCTATAGACACCACGGTTGATTATCATATCATTAGTCAATTCAGTACCTCTGAAAGTCTACATACTACCTTGAAACTACATTTATGCATCCCCATCAGCAATAACAAAAACAGGAAAACATCTCACTTCAAAAGATTTAAATTTCAAGCAATCCGTAACTTCTCACTTTCACTAACAGAAAACAAAATACCTGAATCAACTGCAATGAAATGTATTACATCCCTTTCATATCTATTAAAATTCAGAAGTAACAAGAATTCTTTAAGAGCCGAAGTACTCCTAATGGAAATAAAATTTCAATCCTACTTGCTGGAAGCAGAAAAACAGTTTTGAAAATATGCTTTTGACTTAATAGAACCAATAGTTAAAAAGTCCATATATCTTTTTCTTGGTCGTGCTAGAAAAAATAAAAGGATAGAACAACCATGAAACTTCCAAAATATTTAAACTTAATATGATGAGAAAGAGGTAATATGCCAACTCAAAAGTGTGGACAGTTGCATCAAAAAGGAAAACAATGGAATGCACCATATGGAAAATATGTTTTAGTGGTGTACTATTTCAAGCAATGATATATGAAGGAATTGTGGTTCTCTATAGTATGCTATTTCAAGAGAAATGCAACACCATCATTTTCTTCTCAAAGAAAGATTTCAACTTAAAGCCTGCACAAATATCACCTTGACAAGTGTGGTGTCCAATGAAGTCCAAAATCATTATAGAAGTATTGTGCAATTTATCAGCAAATTCATGTTATGTAACCGTCATTTCACATCCTATTGAGAATGGGACAACAAAGAAACATGTTGCAAAACTGTTTTATTTTCAATAAGCTTACACATAGGGAGGACAGTTAGATTGTAGCTTCAGCAGATTGACTAAAGGAAAACAATAAGAAAACAAAAATAAATCATAATTTTTGTACAAAGAACATACACAACTGATAACTTTGAAAATACCTGCGCAAATTTTATATTATTGGCCCTCCTCGCTGCACCACCAACATAAAAAAATCTACAAATGGAGAAAAAGAGAGCTTCCTCAAATCAAAATTCCCAGGTCTAAGGGATCTTCAAATTGTAGAATAAAGCCATATGATACAGTTGACAGTAGGATGATTAGTATAGAATTAGGAAGTTTTTCAATCTTCAAGGAATCAAGTAAAGGACATAAATAATCTAATAGATTTAAACAGTAACAGTAAAAGTAAGAAAAGAAGAGGAAACTAACTGATCAGTATCAATTGGAATGCCAGAGTTGATTTGTTTCTCCATAATTCACCACAACCCAGTCTTGGGTTTGCGGAAGAGGTCTTCTGCTTCACCAACAAAAAAATTTCTTTTTTTTAATTGGTCTGCTATACCAACCCCACAAGCTATAAAAACCTGCATACAAAATTGTGGTAAACCTTCAAAATTTCCAATTTATCATCATATTATAATAAAGATTATACTATTTAGCCACATACATCAGACAAGGTAGCCTTGTTCAGTTAACATGGGCGTAGGTATGTTAAGAAAGCATGAATGAAAACAAGAGGGCCTTAGTGGGCCAATATGGATAGAGAACATGCTTCTGTACTGCAATGGTATGCGCTCCTGCATTTCAAATAGAATAAAAAGAAAATGGTGTTTGTTAGCATACAATGTTTGTCAATTGAAATTAGAAATTAAAAACTCTTACTTTCAAAAAATCAACGGGAAGGCACCTTTGAAGAGACAAAAGAATACGATGTTTGTCAGCATAGAATTCAATTAGAATTAGAATTCAGAATTAAGTCTTTCTTTAGAAAACAAAGGGGCAGACACCACTGAAAGGACAAAAAAAAACAATGGTTCCCATAATGAATTCAATTACAATTAGAATTCAAAATTAGACTTTCTCTAAAAAAAAACCAACAAAAAGACACCACCAACGGAACAAACTAATACAATCTTTTCCAGCGTGGAACTCAATTAGAATTAGAATTCAAAAAGTTTGTACTTCATAAAACCAACAGGAAAGCACCACCGAAAGAACAAAAGAATACAATGCTTCCTATGATGAATTTAACTACAATTAGAATTCAGAATTAGTCTTTCTTTCAGAAAACCAAATGAAAAGCACTATTGAATGGACAAAATAATACAATTTTTGTAAGCATGGAATTCAATTAGAATTAGAATTCAGAATAAGTCTTTCTTCAGAAAACCAATGGACAAGCACCACTTAAAGGATGACAAAATACAATGTTTCCCATAATGAGTTCAATTTCTATTAGAATTCAGAATTAATCATTCATTCAGGAAACCAACAGATTGGAACCATCGAAATGACAAAATAATACGATCTTTCCTAGCATGGAATTCACTTAGAATTAGAATTCGGAATAAGTATTTCTTCAGAAAACCACAGACATGCACCACCAAAGGGACCAAAAGTCTACAATGTTTCTCATAAATAATTCAATTGAAATTAGACTTCAAGTCTTTCCTTCAAAAAACCACCAGGAAAGCACCAACGAAAGAACAAAAGAATGCGATGTTTGTTAGCATGAAATTCATTTGGATCTTTGCTAGCATGGAATTTAATTAGAATTCCGAATTAGTCTTTCTTCAGAAAACAAAAGGACGGGGAACACCGAAGGGAAAAAAAAACCACAATTTTTCCTATAATGAATTCAATTGAATTAGAATTCGAAATTAATATTTTCTTCAGAAAACCAAAAGAAATGAACCACCGAAAAGACCAATAGAGTACAATGTTTCCCATAAATATTTCAATTAAAATTAGAATTCAAAAAGTTTTTCCTTTATAAAACTACTCGTAAAGCACCACCTAAGGGACAAAAGAATACGACTTTTTTCAGCACGAAATTCATTTAAATCTTTGCTAGCATGGAAATCATTTATAATTAGAATTCCGAATTAGTATTTCTTCATAAAACAAAGGGACATGCACCACTGAAAGGATAACAAAATACAATGTTTCCCATGATAAATTCAATTGTTATTAGAATTCATAATTAATCATTCATTCAGAAAACCAACAGAGTAGAACCACCGAAGGGAGAAAATAATCCAATCTTTCCTAGCATGGAATTCAATTACAATTAGAATTTAGAAAAAATATTTCTTTAGAAAACCAACAGACAGGCACCACCGAAGGGTCAAGAATACGATGTTTGTCAGCATGGAATTCAATAGAAATAGAATTCAGAAATACTCTTTCTTCACAAAAACAAAGGGGCAGGGACCACCGAAGGAACAAAAAAACACATTGTTTCCCAAAGTGAATTCAACTACAATTAGAATTCATAATTAGTCTTTCCTTCAAAAAGGCACCACCAAAGGGACAAAATAATACAATCCTTCCCAACAAGGAATTCAATTAGAATTAGAATTCAATTAGAATTAGAATTCAGAAGAAGTCTTTCTTTAAGAAAACCAACATACGGGCACAATCGAAGGGACCAAAAGAAAACAATGTTTTCCATAAATAATTCAACTGAAAGTAGAATTCAAAAGATGTTTCCTTCATAAAACCACCAGGAATGCACCACCGAAAGGACAAAAGAATACGATGTTTGTCTGCATGGAATTCATTTAAATATTTGCCTGCATGGAATTCAATTTGATTTAGAATCCAAAATTAGTGTTTTTTCAAATGACAAAGTGACAAGGACCACCGAAGGGACAAAAAAAACATAATGTTCACCATAATGAATTCAAGTGCAAAATAGAATTCAGAATTAGTCTTTCCTTCAAAAAACCAAAAGAAAGGCAAAACCGAAGGGACAATAACACAACTTTTCCAGCATGGAATTCAATTAGAATTAGAGCTCAGAATAAGTCGCTCTTCAGAAAACCAACAGACATGAACAATGATAGTTCTGTACCATAATCAGTAGCTAGATATGGATAAGGAGGCATGGAATACATATGGTGAGCTACAACAATGGTTAAAGAGCCTAACATAGCTCGGTTAAGAGATAACTGAGCATGCCATGATGTTGTTAGGATTTCATATAGTCCTTTATGGCCTTGACCTGTAAATGGACCTTTATGAACCTCTAAAATATCTTTGGGACCAAAAGAATACAATGTTTCCCATAAATAATTCAAAACCACTAGGAATACACCACCGAAGGGACAAAACAATACGATGTTTGTCTGCATGAAATTCATTTGAATCTTTGCCAGCATGGAATTCAATTTGATTTAGAATTCAAAATTAGTCTTTCTTCAAATGACAAAGAGACAAGGACCACCGAAGGGACAAATAAACATAATGTTTACTACAATGAATTCAAGTACAAATAGAATTCAAAATTAGTCTTTCCTTCAAAAAACCAACAGAAAGGCACCACCGAAAGGACAATAATACTACTTTTCCATCATGGAATTCAATTAGAATTAGAATTTAGAATAAGTCTCTCGTCCGAAAATCAACGGACATGCACAATCGAAGGGACCAAAAGAATACAATGTTTCCCACAAATAATTCAAAACCACGAGGAATGCACCACCGAAGGGACAAAACAATATGCATGAAATTCATTTGAATCTTTACCAGCATGGAATTCAATTTGATTTAGAATTCAGAATTAATCTTTCTTCAAATAACAAAGGGACAAAGACCACAAGGGACAAAAAAACATAGTGTTTACCATAATGAATTCAAGTGCAAATTAGGCTTCGGAATTAGCTTTTCCTTCAAAAAACCAACAGAAAAGCACAACCGATGGGACAATAATACAACTATTCCTGCATGGAATTCAATTAGAATTAGAACTAAGAATAAGTCTGTCTTCAGAAAACTAACAGATATGAACAATGACTGTTCTGTACCACAATCAGTAGCTAGATATGGATAATAGGGCATGGAATACATATGGCGAGCTACAATAATGGTTAAAGAGCCCAACATAGCTAGGTTAAGAGATAACTGAGCATGCCATGATGTTGTGAGGATTTCATATAGTCCTTTATTGCCTTGACCTATAAATGGACCTTGATGAACCCCTAAAATATCTTTGGGACCAAAGGAAAACAATGTTTCTCATAAATAATTCAAAACCACCAAGAATGCACCACCAAAGGGACAAAACAATATGCATGAAATTCATTTGAATCTTTGCCAGCACGGAATTCAATTTGATTTAGAATTCGAAATTAGTCTTTCTTCAAATCACAAAGGGACAAGAACCACTGAAGGGACAAAAAAAACATAATGTTTACCATATTGAATTCAAGTGCAAATTAGAATTCGGAATTAGTTTATCCTTCAAAAAACCAACAGAAAAGGACAACCGAAGGGACAATAATACAACTTTTCTAGCATGGAATTCAATTAGAATTAGAACTAAGAATAAGTCTCTCTTCATAAAACCAACAGACATGAACAATGACAGTTTTGTAGCATAATTAGTAGCCAAATATTGATAAGGGGGCATGGAATACATATGGTGAGCTACAACAATGGTTACAGAGCCTAACATAGCTAGGTTAAGAGATAATTGAGCATGCCATGATGTTGTTAGGATTTCATATAGTCCATTATGGTCTTGACCTGTAAATGGACCTTGTTGAACCTCTAAAATATCTTTGGGACCAAAAGAATACAATGTTTCCCATAAATAATTCAAAACCACTAAGAATGCACCACCGAAGGGACAAAACAATACGAAGTTTGCCTGCATGAAATTCATTTAAATCTTTGCCAGAATGGAATTCAATTAGATTTAGAATTCAGAATTAGTCTTTCTTCAAATGACAAAAGGACAAGGACCACCGAATGGACAAAAAAACATAACGGTTACCGTAAGGAATTCAAGTGCAAATAGAATTCAGAATTAGTATTTCCTACAAAAACCCATCAGAAAGGCACCACCGAAGGGATAATAATACAACTTTTTCATCATGGAATTCAATTAGAATTAGAATTTAGAATAAGTCTCTCGTCAGAAAACCAACGAACATTCACAATCGAAGGGACCAAAAGAAAACAAGGTTTCCCATAAATATTTCAAAACCACCAGGAATGCATCACCGAAAGGACAAAACAATATGCATGAAATTCATTTGAATCTTTACCAGCATGGAATTCAATTTTATTTAGAATTCAGAATTAGTCTTTCTTCAAATCACAAAAGGACAAGGACCACCGAAGGGACAAAAAAAAAAACACAATGTTTACAATATTGAATTCAAGTGCAAATTAGAATTCGGAATTAGTCTTTCCGTCAAAAAACCACCAGACATGAACAATGACAATTGTGTACTATAATTAGTAGCTAGATATGGATAAAGGGGCATAGAATACATATGGTGGGCTACAACAATGGTTAAAGAGCCTAACATAGCTAGGTTAAGAGATAATTGAGCATGTCATGATGTTGTGGGGATTTCATATAGTCCTTTATGGCCTTGACCTGTAAATGGACCTTTATGAACCTCTAAAATATCATTGGGACCAAAAGAATACAATTTTCCTATAAATAATTCAAAATCACCAAGAATGCACCCCCGAAAGGACAAAACAATACGAGGTTTGCCTGCATGAAATTCATTTGAATCTTTGCGAGCATGGAATTCAATTTGATTTAGAATTCAGAATTAGTATTTCTTCAAATAACAAAAGGACAAGGACCACCGAAGGGAGTAAAAAACATAATGTTTACTATAATGAATTCAAGTGCAAATTAGAAATGGGAATTAGTCTTTCCTTCAAAACACCAATAGATAGGCACCAACGAAGGGACAATAATACAACTTCTCCATCATGGAATTCAATTAGACCAACGGACATGCACAATCAAAGAGACCAAAAGAATACAATGTTTCCCATAAATAATTCAAAACCACCAGGAATGCACCACCGAAGAGACAAAACAATATGCATGAAATTCATTTGGATCTATACCAGCATAGAATTCAATTTGATTTAGAATTCAGAATTAGTCTTTCTTCAAATGACAAAGGGACAAGGACCATCGAAGAGACAAAAAAACATAATTTTACCATAATGAATTCAAGTTCAAATTAGAATTCGGAATTAGTCTTTCCTTCAGAAAACAAACAGAAAAGCACAACTGAGGGGACAATAATACAACTTTTCCAGCATGGAATTCAATTAGAATTAGAACTCATAATAAGTCTCTCTTCAGAAAACCAACAGATATGAACAATGACAGTTCTGTACTATAATCAGTAGCTCGATATGGAAAAAGGGGCATAGAATAGAAATGGTGAACTACAACAATGGTTAACGAGCTTAACATCGCTAGGTTAAGATATAATTGAGCATGCCATGATGTTGTTAGGATTTCATATAGTCCTTTATGGCCTTGACCAGTAAATGGACCTTTACGAACCTCAAAAATATCTTTGGGATCAAAAGAATACAATGTTTCCCAAAAATAATTCAAAACCACAAGGAATGCACCGTCGAAGGGACAAAACAATACGATGTTTGTCTCATGAAATTCATTTGAATCTTTGCTAACATAGAATTCAATTTGATTTAGAATTCAGAATTAGTCTTTCTTCAAATGGCAAAGGGACAAAGACCACCGAAGAGACAAAAAACATAATGTTTACCATAATGAATTTAAGTGCAAATTGAATTCAGAATTAGTCTTTCCTTCAAAAAAACCAATAGAAATGCACCACTGAAGGGACAATAATACAACTTTTCCAGCATGGAATTCAATTAGAATTAGAATTTAGAATAAATCTCTCGTCAGAAAACCAACGGACATTCACAATCGAAGGGACCAAAAGAAAACAATGTTTCCCATAAATAATTCTAAACCACCTAGAATGCACCACCGAAGTGACAAAACAATATGCATGAAATTCATTTGAATCTTTACCAGCACGGAATTTAATTTGATTTAGAATTTAGAATTAGTCTTTCTTCAAATCACAAAGGGACAAGGACCACCGAAGGGACAAAAAAAACATAATGTTTACCATATTGAATTCAAGTGCAAATTAGAATTCTGAATTAGTCATTCCTTCAAAAAACCAACAGAAAAGGAAAACTGAAGGGACAATAATACAACTTTTCCAGCATTGAATTCAATTAGAATTAGAACTAAGAATAAGTCTCTCTTCAGAAAACCAACAGACATGAACAATGACAGTTTTATGCCATAATTAGTAGCGAGATATGGATAAGGGGGCATGGAATACATATGGTGAGCTACAACAATGGTTAAAGAGCCTAACATAGCTAGGTTAAGAGATAATGGAGCATGCTATGATGTTGTTAGGATTTCATCTAGTCCGTTATGGCCCTGACCTGTAAATGGACCTTTATGAACTTCTAAAATATCTTTGGGACCAAAAGAATACAATGTTTCCCATAAATAATTCAAAACCACCAAGAATGCACCACCGAAGGGACAAAACAATACGAAGTTTGCCTGCATGAAATTCATTTGAATCTTAGCGAGCTTTGAATTCAATTTGATTTAGAATTTAGAATTAGTCTTTCTTCAAATGACAAAGGGAGAAGGACCACCGAAGGGACAAAAAAACATAATGTTTACCATATTGAATTCAAGTGCAAATTAGAATTCGGAATTAGTCTTTTCTTCCAAAAACCAACAGAAAAGCACAACCGAAGGGACAATAATACAACTTCTCTAACATGGAATTCAATTAGAATTAGAACTCAGAATAAGTCTCTCTTCAAAAAACCAACAGGCATGAACAATGACTGTTCTGTACCATAATCAGTAGCTAGATATGGATAATAGGGCATGGAATACATACGGTGAGCTACAACAATGGTTAAAGAGCCTAACATAGCTAGGTTAAGAGATAATTGAGTATGCCACGATGTTGTTAGGATTTCATATAGTCCTTTATAGCCTTGACCTGTAAATGGACCTTTATGAACCTCTAAAATATCTTTGGGACCAAAAGAATACAATATTTCCCATAAATAATTCAAAACCACCAGAATGAAGGGAAAAAACAATATGATGTTTGCCTGCATTAAATTCATTTAAATCTTTGCAAGCATGGAATTCAATTTGATTTAGAATTCAGAATTAGTCTTTCTTCAAATCACAAAGGGACAAGGGCAATGACAGTTCTGTACCAATTAGTAGCTAGATATGGATAAAGGGGCATGGAATACATATGGTGAGCTACAACAATGGTTAAAGAGCCTAACATAGCTAGGTTAAGAGATAATTGAGCATGTCATGATGTTGTGAGGATTTCGTATTGTCCTTTATGGCCTTGACCTGTAAATGGACCTTTATGAACCTCTAAAATATCTTTGGGACCAAAAGAATACAATGTTTACTATAAATAATTCAAAACCACCAATAATGCACCACCAAACGGATAAGACAATACGATGTTTACCTGCATGAAATTCGTTTGAATCTTTGCCAGCGTGGAATTCAATTTGATTTAGAATTTAGAATTAGTCTTTCTGCAAATGGCAAAAGGACAAGGACTACCGAAGAGACAAAAAAACATAATGTTTACCATAATGAATTCAAGTGCAAATAGAATTCAGAATTAGTCTTTCCTTCAAAAAACCAACAGAAAAGCACCAACGAAGGGACAATAATACAACTTTTTCATCGTGGAATTCAATTAGAATTAGAATTTAGAATAAGTCTTTTGTCAGAAAACCAACAGATATGCACAATCGAAGGGACTAAAAGAATACAATGTTTCCCATAAATAATTCACAACCACCAGGAATGCACCACCGAAGAGACAAAACAATATGCATGAAATTTATTTGGATCTATACAAGCATGGAATTCAATTTTATTTAGAATTCAGAATTAGTCTTTCTTCAAATCACAAAGGGAAAAGGACCACCGAAGAGACAAAAAAACATAATGTTAACCATAATGAATTTAAGTTCAAATTAGAATTCGGAATTAGTCTTTCCTTCAGAAAACCAACATAAAAGCACAACTGAAGGGACAATAATACAACTTTTCCAACATGGAATTCAATTAGAATTAGAACTCATAATAAGTCTCTCTTCAGAAAACCAACAGACATGAACAATGACAGTTATGTACTATAATCAGTAGCTAAATATGGAAAAAAGGGGCATGGAATAGATATAGTGAGCTACAACAATGGTTAAAGAGCTTAACATAGCTAGGTTAAGAGATAATTGAGCATGCCATGATGTTGTAATGATTTCATAGTCTTTTATGGCCTTGACCTGTAAATGGACCTTTATGAACCTCAAAAATATCTTTGGGATCAAAAGAATACAATGTTTCCCAAAAACAATTCAAAACAACAAGGAATGCATCGTCGAAGGGACAAAACAAAACGATATTTGTCTGCATGAAATTCATTTAAATCTTTGCTAGCATAGAATTCAATTTGATTTAGAATTTCAGAATTAGTCTTTCTTCAAATGGCAAAGGGACAAGGACTACCAAAGGGACAAAAAAACATAATGTTTACCATAATGAATTTAAGTTTAAATAGAATTCAGAATTTGTCTTTCCTTCAAAAAACCAATAGAAATGCACCACTGAAGGGACAATAATACAACTTTTCCAGCATAGAATTCAATTAGAATTTGAATTTAGAATAAGTCTCTTATCAGAAAACCAACGAACATACACAATCGAAGGGACCAAAAGAATATAATGTTTCCCATAAATAATTTAAAACCACCAAGAATGCACCACCGAAGGGACAAAACAATATGCATGAAATTCATTTGAATCTTTACCAACATGGAATTCAATTTGATTTAGAATTCAGAATTAGTATTTCTTCAAATGACAAAGGGACAAAGACAACCGAAGGAACAAAAAAACATAATGTTTACCATAAAGAATTCAAGTGAAAATTAGAGTTTGAAATTAATCTTTCCTTCAAAAAACCAACAGAAAGGCATCACCGAAGGGACAATAATATAACTTTTCCAGCATTGAATTCAATTAGAATTAGAACTAAAAATAAGTCTCTCTTCAGAAAACCAAGAGACATGAACAATGAAAATTTTGTACCTTAATCAATATCTAGATATGGATAAGGGGGCATGGAATAGATATGGTGAGCTACAACAATGGTTAAAGAGCCTAACATAGCTAGGTTAAGAGATAATTGAGCATGCCATGATGTTGTTAGGATTTCATATAGTCCATTGTGGCCATGACCAGTAAATGGACCTTTATGAACCTCTAAAATATCTTTGGGACCAAAAGAATACAATGTTTCCCATAAATAATTCAAAACCACCAGGAATGCACCACCGAAGGAACAAAACAATACAATGTTTGTCTGCATGAAATTCATTTGAATCTTTGCCAGCATGGAATTAAAGTTGATTTAGAATTCAGAATTAGTCTTTTTTCAAATGACAAAGGGACATGGACCACCGAAGGGACAAAAAAACATAATGTTTACCATAATGAATTCAAGTGAAAATTAGAATTCGGAATTAGTCTTTCCTTCAAAAAACCCAACAGAAAGGCACCACCGAAGGGACAATAATATAACTTTTCCAGCATGCAATTCAATTAGAATTAGAACTCAGAATAAGTCTCCCTTCAAAAAGCCAACAAGCATGAACAATGACTGTTCTGTACCATAATCAGTAGCTAAATATGGATAATAGGGCATGGAATACATACGGTAAGCTACAACAATGGTTAAAGAGCCTAACATAGCTAGGTTAAAAGATAACTGAGCATGCCACGATGTTGTTAGGATTTCATATAGTCCTTTATGGCCATGACCAGTAAATGGACCTTTATGAATCTCTAAAATATCTTTGGGACCACAAGAATACAATGTTTCCCATAAATAATTCAAAACCACTAGGAATGCACCACCGAAGGGACAAAACAATATACATGAAATTCATTTGAATCTTTACCAGCACAGAATTCAATTTGATTTAGAATTCGAAATTAGTCTTTCTTCAAATCACAAAGGGACAAGGACCACTGAAGGGACAAAAAAAACATAATGTTTACCATATTGAATTCAAGTGCAAATTAGAATTCGGAATTAGTTTGTCCTTCAAAAAACAAACAGAAAAGGACAACCGAAGGGACAATAATACAACTTTTCTAGCATGGAATTCAATTAGAATTAGAACTAAGAATAAGTCTCTCTTCATAAAACCAACAGACATGAACAACGACAGTTTTGTAGCATAATTAGTAGCCAGATATGGATAAGGGGGCATGGAATACATATGGTGAGCTACAACAATGGTTACAGAGCCTAAAATAGCTAGGTTAAGAGATAATTGAGCATGCCATGATGTTGTTAGGATTTCATATAGTCCTTAATGGTCTTGACCTGTAAATGGACCTTGTTGAACCTCTAAAATATCTTTGGGACCAAAAGAATACAATGTTTCCCATAAATAATTCAAAACCACTAAGAATGCACCACCGAAGGGATAAAACAATACGAAGTTTGCCTGCATGAAATTCATTTAAATCTTTGCCAGAATGGAATTCAATTAGATTTAGAATTCAGAATTAGTCTTTCTTCAAATAACAAAAGGACAAGGACCACCGAATAGACAAAAAAACATAATGTTTACTGTAATGAATTCAAGTGCAAATAGAATTCAGAATTAGTATTTCCTACAAAAACCCATCAGAAAGGCACCACCGAAGGGATAATAATACAACTTTTCCATCATGGAATTCAATTAGAATTAGAATTTAGAATAAGTCTCTCGTCAGAAAACCAACGAACATT
Source organism: Bretschneidera sinensis (assembly GCA_023935145.1). Taxonomy (NCBI): domain Eukaryota; kingdom Viridiplantae; phylum Streptophyta; class Magnoliopsida; order Brassicales; family Akaniaceae; genus Bretschneidera; species Bretschneidera sinensis. The sequence goes on from CM043700.1 coordinate 41,625,573, forward strand.
CACAATCGAAGGGACCAAAAGAAAACAAGGTTTCCCATAAAAATTTCAAAACCACCAGGAATGCACCACCGAAAGGACAAAACAATATGCATAAAATTCATTTGAATCTTTACCAGCATGGAATTCAATTTGATTTAGAATTCAGAATTAGTCTTTTTTCAAATCACAAAAGGACAAGGACCACCGAAGGGACAAAAAAAAAACATAATGTTTACAATATTGAATTCAAGTGCAAATTAGAATTCAGAATTAGTCTTTCCGTCAAAAAACCACCAGACATGAACAATGACAGTTCTGTACCATAATTAGTAGCTAGATATGGATAAGGGGGCATAGAATACATATGGTGAGCTACAACAATGGTTAAAGAGCCTAACATAGCTAGGTTAAGAGATAATTGAGCATGTCATGATGTTGTGAGGATTTCATATAGTCCTTTATGGCCTTGACCTGTAAATGGACCTTTATGAACCTCTAAAATATCTTTGGGACCAAAAGAATATAATATTTCCTATAAATAATTCAAAATCACCAAGAATGCACCCCCGAAAGGACAAAACAATATGAGGTTTGCCTGCATGAAATTCATTTGAATCTTTGCGAGCATGGAATTCAAATTGATTTAGAATTCAGAATTAGTATTTCTTCAAATAACAAAAAGACAAGGACCACCGAAGGGAGTAAAAAACATAATGTTTACTATAATGAATTCAAGTGCAAATTAGAAATGGGAATTAGTCTTTCCTTCAAAAAACCAATAGAAAGGCACCAACGAAGGGACAATAATACAACTTTTCCATCATGGAATTCAATTAGAATTAGAATTTAGAATAAGTCTCTCATCAGAAAGCCAACGGACATGCACAATCGAAGGGACCAAAATAATACAATGTTTCCCATAAATAATTCAAAACCACCAGGAATGCACCACCGAAGAGACAAAACAATATGCATGAAATTCATTTGGATCTATACCAGCATGGAATTCAATTTGATTTAGAATTCAGAATTAGTCTTTCTTCAATTGACAAAGGGACAAGGACCACCAAAGAGAAAAAAAAACATAATTTTACTATAATGTATTCAAGTTCAAATTAGAATTCGGAATTAGTCTTTCCTTCAGAAAACCAACAGAAAAGCACAACTGAGGGGACAATAATACAACTTTTCCAGCATGGAATTCAATTAGAATTAGAACTCATAATAAGTCTCTCTTCAGAAAACCAACAGATATGAACAATGACAGCTCTGTACTATAATCAGTAGCTAGATATGGAAAAAGGGGCATAGAATAGAAATGGTGAACTACAACAATGGTTAACGAGCTTAACATCGCTAGGTTAAGAGATAATTGAGCATGCCATGATGTTGTTAGGATTTCATATAGTCCTTTATGGCCTTGACCAGTAAACGGACCTTTATGAACCTCAAAAATATCTTTGGGATCAAAAGAATACAACAAGGAATGCACCGTCGAAGGGACAAAACAATACAATGTTTGTCTCGTGAAATTCATCTGAATATTTGCTAACATAGAATTCAATTTGATTTAGAATTCAAAATTAGTCTTTCTTCAAATGGCAAAGGGACAAAGACCATCGAAGAGACAAAAAACATAATGTTTACCATAATGAATTTAAGTGCAAATAGAATTTAGAATTAGTCTTTCCTTCAAAAAAACCAATAGAAATGCACCACTGAAGGGACAATAATATAACTTTTCCAGCATAGAATTCAATTAGAATTAGAATTTAGAATAAGTCTCTCGTTAGAAAACCAACAGACATTCACAATCGAAGGGACCAAAAGAAAACAATGTTTCCCATAAATAATTCTAAACCACCTAGAATGCACCACCGAAGTGACAAAACAATATGCATGAAATTCATTTGAAACTTTACCGGCACGGAATTTAATTTGATTTAGAATTTAGAATTAGTCTTTCTTCAAATCACAAAGGGACAAGGACCACCGAAGGGACAAAAAAAACATAATGTTTACCATATTGAATTCAAGTGCAAATTAGAATTCTGAATTAGTCTTTCCATCAAAAAACAAACAGAAAAGGACAACTGAAGGGACAATAATACAACTTTTCCAGCATTGAATTTAATTAGAATTAGAACTAAGAATAAGTCTCTCTTCAGAAAACCAACAGACATGAACAATGACAGTTTTATGACATAATTAGTAGCCAGATATGGATAAGGGGGCATGAAATACATATGGTGAGCTACAACAATGGTTAAAGAGCCTAACATAGCTAGGTTAAGAGATAATGGAGCATGCTATGATGTTGTTAGGATTTCATCTAGTCCGTTATGGCCCTCACCTGTAAATGGACCTTTATGAACCTCTAAAATATCTTTGGGACCAAAAGAATACAATGTTTCCCATAAATAATTCAAAACCACCAAGAATGCACCACCGAAGGGACAAAACAATACGAGGTTTGCCTGCATGAAATTCATTTGAATCTTAGCGAGCTTGGAATTCAATTTGATTTAGAATTTAGAATTAGTCTTTCTTCAAATGACAAAGGGACAAGGACCACCGAAGGGACAAAAAAACATAATGTTTACCATATTGAATTCAAGTGCAAATTAGAATTCGGAATTAGTTTGTCCTTCAAAAAACAAACAGAAAAGGACAACCGAAGGGACAATAATACAACTTTTCTAGCATGGAATTCAATTAGAATTAGAACTCAGAATAAGTCTCTCTTCAAAAAACCAACAGACATGAACAATGACTGTTCTGTACCATAATCAGTAGCTAAATATGGATAATAGGGCATGGAATACATACGGTGAGCTACAACAATGGTTAAAGAGCCTAACATAGCTAGGTTAAAAGATAACTGAGCATGCCACGATGTTGTTAGGATTTCATATAGTCCTTTATGGCCTTGACCTGTAAATGGACCTTTTTGAACCTCTAAAATATCTTTGGGACCAAAAGAATACAATGTTTCCCATAAATAATTCAAAACCACCATAATGAAGGGACAAAACAATACGATGTTTTCCTGCATTAAATTCATTTGAATCTTTGCAAGCATGGGATTCAATTTGATTTAGAATTCAGATTTAGTCTTTCTTCAAATGACAAAGGGACAAGGACCACCGAAGGGTCAAAAAAACATAATGTTTACCATATTGAATTCTAGTGCAAATTAGAATTCGGAATTAGTCTTTCCTTCAAAAAACCAACAGAAAAGCACAACCGAAGGGACAAAAATACAACTTCTCCAACATGGAATTCAATTAGAATTAGAACTCAGAATAAGTTTCGCTTCAAAAAACCAACAGACATGAACAATGACTGTTCTGTACCATAATCAGTAGCCAGATATGGATAGTAGGGCATGGAATACATACGGTGAGCTACAACAATGGTTAAAGAGCCTAACATAGCTAGGTTAAAAGATAACTGAGCATGCCACGATGTTGTTAGGATTTCATATAGTCCTTTATGGCCTTGACCTGTAAATGGACCTTTATGAACCTCTAAAATATCTTTGGAACCAAAAGAATACAATGTTTCCCATAAATAATTCAAAACCACCATAATGAAGGGACAAAACAATACGATGTTTGCCTGCATTAAATTCATTTGAATCTTTGCAAGCATGAGATTCAATTTGATTTAGAATTCAGAATTAGTCTTTCTTCAAATGACAAAGGGACAAGGACCACCGACGGGACAAATAAACATAATGTTTACCATAATGAATTCAAGTGCAAATAGAATTTAGAATTAGTCTTTCCTTCAAAAAACCAACAGAAAGGCACCACCGAAGGGACAATAATACAACTTTTCCATCATGGAATTCAATTAGAATTAGAATTTAGTATAAGTCTCTCGTCAGAAAACCAACGAACATGCACAATCGAAGGAACCAAAAGAATATAATGTTTCCCATAAATAATTCAAAACCTCCAGGAACGCACCACCGAAGGGAATATGCATGAAATTCATTTGAATCTTTACCAGCATGGAACTCAATTTGACTTAGAATTCAGAATTAGTCTTTCTTCAAATGACAAAGGGACAAGGACCACCGAAGGGTCAAAAAAACATAATGTTTACCATATTGAATTCAAGTGCAAATTAGAATTCGGAATTAGTCTTTCCTTCAAAAAACCAACAGAAAAGCACAACCGAAGGGACAATAATACAACTTCTCCAACATGGAATTCAATTAGAATTAGAACTCAGAATAAGTCTCTCTTCAAAAAACCAACAGGCATGAACAATGACTGTTCTGTACCATAATCAGTAGCTAGATATGGATAATAGGGCATGGAATACATACGGTGAGCTATAACAATGGTTAAAGAGCCTAACATAGCTAGGTTAAAAGATAACTGAGCATGCCACGATGTTGTTAGGATTTCATATAGTCTTTTATGGCCTTGACCTGTAAATGGACCTTTATGAACCTCTAAAATATCTTTGGGACCACAAGAATACAATGTTTCCCATAAATAATTCAAAACCACCATAATGAAGGGACAAAACAATACGATGTTTGCCTGCATTAAATTCATTTGAATCTTTGCAAGCATGGGATTCAATTTGATTTAGAATTCAGAATTAGTCTTTCTTCAAATGACAAAGGGACAAGGACCACCAGAGGGACAAATAAACATAATGTTTACCATAATGAATTCAAGTGCAAATAGAATTCAAAATTAGTCTTTTCTTCAAAAAACCAACAGAAAGGCACCACCGAAGGGACAATAATACAACTTTTCCATCATGGAATTCAATTAGAATTAGAATTTAGTATAAGTCTCTCGTCAGAAAACCAACGAACATGCACAATCGAAGGAACCAAAAGAATACAATGTTTCCCATAAATAATTCAAAACCACCAGGAATGCACCACCGAAGGGACAAAACAATATGCATGAAATTCGTTTGAATCTTCACCAGCATGGAATTTAATTTGATTTAGAATTCAGAATTAGACTTTCTTCAAATGACAAAGGGACAAAAAAACATAATGTTTACCATAATGAATTCAAGTGCAAATTAGAATTCGGAATTAGTCTTTCCTTCAAAAAACCAACATAAAAGCACAACTGAAAGGACAACAATACAACTTTTCCAGCATAGAATTCAATTAGAATTAGAACTCATAATAAGTCTCTGTTCTTAACACCACCAGACATAAGCAATGACAGTTCTGTACCATAATCAGTAGCTAGATATGGATAAGGGGGCATGGAATAGATATGGTGAGCTACAATAATGGTTAAAGAGCCTAACATAGCTAGGTTAAGAGATAATTGAGCATGCCATGATGTTGTGAGGATTTCATATAGTCCTTTATTGCCGTGACCTGTAAATGGACCTTTATGAACCTCAAAAATATCTTTGGGACGAAAAGAATACAATGTTTCCCATAAATAATTCAAAACCACCACGAATGCACCACCGAAGGGACAAAACAATACGATGTTTGTCTACATGAAATTCATTTGAATCTTTGCCAACATGGAATTAAAGTCGATTTAGAATTCAGAATTAGTCTTTCTTCAAATGATAAAGGGAGAAGGACCACCGAACGAATAAAAAAACATAATGTTTACCATAATGAATTCAAGGGCAAATTGAATTCAGAATTAGTCTTTCCTTCAAAAACCCAATAGAAAGGCACCACCGAAGGGACAATAATACAACTTTTCCATCATGGAATTCAATTAGAATTAGAATTTAGAATAAGTCTCTCACAAGAAAACCAACGGACATGCACAATCGAAGGGTCCAAAAGAAAACAATGTTTCCCATAAAAAATTCAAAACCACCAGGAACGCACCACCGAAGGGAATATGCATGAAATTCATTTGAATCTTTACCAGCATGGAATTCAATTTGATTTAGAATTCAGAATTAGTCTTTCTTCAAATGACAAAGGGACAAGGACCACCGAAGGGACAAAAAAACATAATGTTTACCATATTGAATTCAAGTGCAAATTAGAATTCGGAATTAGTCTTTCCTTCAAAAAACCAACAGAAAAGCACAACCGAAGAGACAATAATACAACTTCTCCAACATAGAATTCAATTAGAATTAGAACTCAGAATAAGTCTCTCTTCAAAAAACCAACAGGCATGAACAATGACTGTTCTGTTCCATAATCAATAGCTAGATATGGATAATAGGGCATGGAATACATACGGTGAGCTATAACAATGGTTAAAGAGCCTAACATAACTAGGTTAAGAGATAATTGAGCATGCCACGATGTTTTTAGGATTTCATATAGTCCTTTATAGCCTTGACCTGTAAATGGACCTTTATGAACCTCTAAAATATCTTTGGGACCAAAAGAATACAATGTTTCCCATAAATAATTCAAAACCACCAGAATAAAGGGGCAAAACAATACGATGTTTGCCTGCATTAAATTCATTTGAATCTTTGCAAGCATTGGATTCAATTTGATTTAGAATTCAGAATTAGTCTTTCTTAAAATGACAAAGGGAGAAGGACCACCGAAGGGACAAATAAACATAATGTTTACCATAATGAATTCAAGTGCAAATAGAATTCAGAATTAGTCTTTCCTTCAAAAAAAACCAACAGAAAGGCACCACCGAAGGGACAATAATACAACTTTTCCATCATGGAATTCAATTAGAATTAGAATTTAGTATAAGTCTCTCGTCAGAAAACCAACGGACATGCACAATCGAAGGAACCAAAAGAATACAATGTTTCCCATAAATAATTCAAAACCACCAGGAATGCACCACAGAAGGGACAAAACAATATGCATGAAATTCATTTGAATCTTTACTAGCATGGAATTCAATTTGATTTAGAATTCAGAATTAGTCTTTCTTCAAATGACAAAGGGACAAAGACCACCGAAGGGACAAAAAAACATAATGTTTACCATAATGAATTCAAGTGCAAATTAGAATTCGGAATTAGTCTTTGCTTCAAAAAACCAACATAAAAGCACAACTGAAAGGACAATAATACAACATTTCCAGCATAGAATTCAATTAGAATTAGAACTCATAATAAGTCTCTGTTCTGAACACCAACAGACATGAACAATGACAGTTCTGTACCATAATCAGTAGCTAGATATGGATAAGGGGGCATGGAATAGATATGGTGAGCTACAATAATGGTTATAGAGCCTAACATAGCTAGGTTAAGAGATAATTGAGCATGCCATGATGTTGTGAGGATTTCATATAGTCCTTATTGCCGTGACCTGTAAATGGACCTTTATGAACCTCTAAAATATCTTTGGGACGAAAAGAATACAATGTTTCCCATAAATAATTCCAAACCACCACGAATGCACCACCGAAGGGACAAAACAATACGATGTTTGTCTGCATGAAATTCATTTGAATCTTTGCCAACATGGAATTAAAGTTGATTTAGAATTCAAAATTAGTCTTTCTTCAAATGATAAATGGACAAGGACCTGATAAGAGTCATAAAATGCATCTAAACAATACTTAATTGTTAACACTTTAGGGTTAATTTCGATCGTAATCGCACTTTTAAATGTTGATAACTCTAAAGTGTTATTCATAAATCATTAATTTAATTCGATGCATTTTCAGGTGCGTTGAGTACAAAAGAGATGATAAAGCGATCCATGTTTAAAGCACCAAAAGATCTTGGGTGTCGGTGCTCGTTTTTGTCCAAGGTTTAGACATTTCCAAAAATAATTTAAAGATGATTAAAAGTCTAAACCAAGGTTGGAGCAATAAACTAAATTTAGTTGAAAGACTGCACACAAGTGTGTGCATCACTTTGGAACAAGTTAAGGGTAGGCACACTAGTGTGTGCACTTCTGCATACAAGCTGAAGGAGTTTCACTAAATTGCCAGAATTTCCCGTATAGATCAATCAACTTTGCAGGTTAAACTGTATTGATGTAGGAAGAACCAGGAGATGAGCTATATATTCTTAGAAAGATCCGGAAGTCTATTTTCTAGAGAATTTTACGGTTCGGAAAAAGGATTTTTCTAGTGAAAGTTATGGCAGTTTTAGCGGAAACAGTTCAGGGCCTCCAGAACAATGCCCAACGCCTCACCTCTCACTGTCCAGCGCCCTAGCGCCCAGGAAAACAAGAACCAGCGCCCCAGCGCCCAGGCAAACAAGAGTGAGCGCCTAGGCGCCCATGAACCAGCGCTGCGCCCCTCAGCCATCAGCGCCGCACCTCTCGCCAACTAACGCTGCACCTTTACTTTCCAGCGCCCAGGCGCACACTTGGACACGCGCACATGCTGCTGGACCCACCTTCACGTTCCAGCCTTCACTTTCCAGTGCCCAGGCGCACGCTTAGACAAAGCCAGCAGCGCGCACATGCTGCTGGACCACCTTCACGTTCCAGCCTTCACTTTCCAGCAGTGCGCACATGGACTCCAATTCAGACTCAAATTAAGGCTGTGCACAGACAGCTCTCCCTCGTGGGCTATAAATATATGCTTAAGGTTTGCAGCCGGCGGAGAGAGCTCGAGGAGAAAAACAAAGACAGTTTTTGATAGATAAAAATTAGAGAAGTTTTTAGCATTCTGTTTAAGTTTTCGTGAGTTGGAAATCAAGGAGAGAACATCCACATTGTTCTTCCACCTTGAGCTCCATGGCCAAGAAATCAAGGGGAGAACATCTATATTGTTTTTTCACCTTGAGTTTCATGGCTAACTAATCATCAAACAAGGGAAAGGGATGAATCCTTAGGGTTTTATTGTTCCTTATTTCCTGTTCTTGATTCATTTGTATGGACTTATTGTTAAAACATTGTCTATGATTTACTCTTTGATTAATTAAGAAGGATTTGAGTTCATGTGATAGCTGTATTCTATATTCTTCTTCTTTTAGTTTCTCTCAATCCGGTGATTGCATCCTTCTACTCCACATAAGTCTAGTCAAGCTTTTCTTATGTCAAGTTGTTTGGATGTAATTGATTTCGGTATATTTATCTTATAGATCGGCCATTACTGTGATATCATTATTGTAATATATTGTCGTTTCTTGCTAATCTATAAGATAAATCATGTGTGCTTGAATTGAAATCAAAGAGTAATTTGTAGCAATTATATTAGAGATATAAATGTGCTTGATTGAATACTTTCCGATTGCCTGTTTAGGATGTAAAACTTGCAATCGAGATAAAAATTTGAATCAAGAGTGGAAATAGGGAACGAACCTAAGGAGGATTCCTGGAACCTTGTTATTTCTTATTTATATTCTTTGTTATATTCGCACAACTCTTTTACACAATATTGCATTAACAAAACTCATATTCTCTCACCTAATCATTGTCGTTAGTGTTAAAGTTTATACCTTCTTTCGTAATTAACTTGTTTCCCTGTGGAATCGACACCCCAAAACTATACTACAATAACCGCATTATGTTTTGGGCGTAATCAAATTTTGGCGCCGTTGCCGGGGAAACGCGCTTAAGTACAAAAGAAGCTTGTCAACTTTAAGTAAAAAAAAAAATATTAAGAAAAAAAAAATCGTAAATATTTTTCTTTTCAGCACTTTGTAAATACCGTAATATTGTTCCTTTACTTTTATTTTTTTTTATTTGTTTATTATTCTGTTTTATTTATTTGTTTATTATTTTGTTTTATTTATTTGTCTATTATTCTGTTTTATTTATTTATTTATTTTTAATTATTTATTATTTTGTTTTACATATTTTATTTCCTCTCTAAATTAATTGGTGCATGCTTAAATCGAGAGATTCACGAGGCAGATTCATTAGAGGACCCGAATTAGAGTCACTCTCTCCTTCCACGTCCGTTAGTGAAACCTCGCCTAGATCATACCATAGTGCACCAATGCCCCACAAGCTGAGTTTAAGCCAGGCATGATACAACTGCTACCAACTTTCCATGGGTTTGAGAATGAAAGCCCCTACATCCACATTAGGGAATTCGAGGAAGTAGTAGCAACCTTCCAAAGTAGGGCTGATATGGTGGACACTGTCAGACTCCGGTTTTTCCCTTTTTCACTTAAGGAAAAAGCCAAGACTTGGTTGTACTCATTAAGGCCTAGGTCTATTGGTAGTTGGGATGAGATGGCCCGAGTTTTCTTCCAAAAACACTTCCCAACCCATAAGACCAACAACCTTAAGAGACAAATCTCAAACTTTGCACAAAAGGAGAGTGAAACCTTATATCAAGTTTGGGAACGTTTTAAGGACCTTTTAAATTCTTGTCCACACCATGGGTATGAAAGTTGGCGGGTAGTCAGCTATTTCTATGATGGACTCCTAAGTAGGGAGAGGCAATTCATAGAAATGATGTGTAATGGGGATTTTCTTCAAAAAGATCCCGATCAAGCCATAGATTTCCTAGATGACCTATCAGAAAAAGCCCACACTTGGACAGGACCGAGTGCCATGGAAAGTACTAGGAGAAATCAACCCGCTGGAATCTACCAACTTAAGGAAAAGGATAGTGTTAAAGCCCGTTTAGAGGCTCTATCTAAGGAAATTGAAGCCTTAAAAACCAAGGATGTTAGAGCCCCCGAACCAGTTGCTAGGGTAGAGTCCCATGAACCCTGTTTTATGTGTAATGGGATAGATCATGTACCAAAGGATTGTCCATCTTATTTGGACATAAAGGGAGAGTGTAACTCCTTGGGTATCCCCTTTAGGAAACCTTACTCACCCTACTCTAACACTTACAATCCTGGTTGGAAGAATCACCCTAATTTCAGTTGGAAATCTGATGTGCAACCTCCTACCCAATCTAGCCCCCATTGGAGATCTGATATACAACCTCATCCCCACTCTAGTACCCATTGGAGACCAGAAGCGACTTCATCTAGTGCATCACAACAATCTTTACCTTTGGAAGATGCTTTTAAGTCATTTTTCCAGGTACATCCCAAGAGTGCAGAAGAACAAGTCAAGATAAATCAATTGTTGCTAGAGGAGCAAAAGGGGATCAAAGAGGAGCAAAAGGAGATAAAAAGTCAACTCACCAAGTTGACTAGTTTCTTGACAATTCAAGAGCAAGGTCGGTTTCCTTCACAACCACAACAAAATCCACGGGGACAACATATGGCACAAACCTCCGATCCTGAAAATCATAATGTTAAAGAGGTTAATGCCATGATCACCCGTAGTGGTAAGAAACTAGATGGACCCACTCTATCACCAAATCTGAGTCCCAACGCCGTGAGCAACAAGGATGAAGCTCCCAAGGAACAAGATGCTCATATTGACCCTTCACCAGTGCCTTTCCCTCAGGCACTCCTTCAGCCTAAGGAGAGGAATTCAGCATTAAAAGGTGAGATCCTTGAACAACTTCAGCATGTTAAAATTAACCTCCCTCTTCTTCATGTCATAAAACAGGTTCCCAACTATGCTAAAGTCATCAAGGATCTGTGCACACTGAAAAGGAGACACCATGTGAAGAAGACCGCATTCTTAACGGAGCAAGCAAGTGCGGTAATTGATAGCACGACACCGCCCAAATATAAAGATCCGGACTGTCCAACGGTGGCTTGCCAAATTGGAAACAAATCTTGTGGGCAAGCATTGTTAGATTTAGGGGCTAGTGTGAACCTCATGCCATATTCCATCTACTTGCAGCTCGGTCTAGGTGAGATCAAACCAACCTCTGTGGTACTCCAATCAGCGGATCGATCGGTAAGAAAACCAAGAGGTATAGTAGAAGATGCTTTATTGCAAATTGAAAAATTCTATTATCCTGTTGACTTCTTGGTTTTAGATACCATCTCTATTGTGAATACGGAGACAAAAATTCCTTTGATACTTGGAAGACCATTCCTTGCCACCGCCAATGCCCTCATTAATTGTAGGAATGGCCTAATGACATTATCATTTGGAAATATGACTCTGGAGGTAAATGTTTTTTGAATGTCAAGGCAACCACATGAGGAGGATGAGTGTTTTGACACTTACATGATTGACGAGCTTATTTTGGAGAATGAATACATTAAGGACAATTCTAACTCTTTGGAATTCCTTCTTAATAATTTTTATTTTAATGATTCTTCTATATATCCCCATGCCGTTAATGTTGTTGATATTTCTGATAAGCCGCAGGGATTTATGAAGAAATCATGGCAGCCATGCTTTGAGGAGTTGCCTAGAGAAAGGGAGGCACCCAAACCCTCTTCCGAGGAGACACCAACGCCCAATTTAGCCCCACTTCCCAAAGGACTCAAGCATGTTTTCTTAGGCCCAGGTAATACCTTTCCGGTCATTATTTCCTCTGAACTTAGTGATATACAATGTGATCAACTGCTGAAGTTGTTGAGAGAACATAAATCTGTATTAGGTTGGACCATGGCTGACATTAAGGGTGTAAGCCCCTTAATTTGTTCCCATAGGATTTACTTAGAAGAAGGATTTGACCCCCATAGAGATCCACAGAGCAGATTAAACCCAACTATGAAAGAGGTAGTTAAGAAAGAAGTTTTAAAGCTGTTGGATGCAGGAATTATATATCCGATATCGGATAGTAAGTGGGTTAGTCCAACCAAAGTAGTTCCTAAGAAAGCTGGGGTTACTGTGGTAGAAAATGAGAAGGGAGTACTAGTACCAACTAAGGTAGTGACCGGGTGGCGAATGTGCACAGACTATAGGAAACTTAATTCAGCCACTCAGAAAGATCATTTTCCTCTTCCATTCATAGATCAAATTTTGGAACGGGTGGCTGGCCATCCTTTCTACTGTTTTTTGGATGTGTATTCAGGATACTACCAAATAGGGATTGCCCTAGAGGATAAAGAGAAGACCACTTTTACTTGTCCTTTTGGTACTTTTGCTTTTCGAAGGATGCCCTTTGGGTTATGTAATGCACCAGCTACTTTTCAAAGATGCATGATGAGTATTTTCAGTGACATGGTTGAAAAATGTGTGGAAGTGTATATGGATGATTTAACTGTGTTTGAAACTTCTTTTGATTCATGTTTATCTAATTTGAAAAATGTTTTGTGCAGGTGTGAAGAAAAAGGACTCGTGCTTAATTGGGAGAAGTGCCATTTTATGGTATCTTCTGGAATAGTCTTGGGCCATATAGTTTCTGAAAAGGGGGTAGAAGTAGATAAAGCAAAAATTGAATTGATCTCTAAACTCCTCACTCCTAAGAATATTAAAGATGTGAGGTCTCTCTTAGGTCATGCTGGGTTCTATAGAAGGTTTATTCAAAATTTTAGTGCCATCTCTAGACCTCTATGTAGCATTTTGACGAAGGATACCGAGTTTAAATGGAGCCTTGAATGTGAACAAGCCTTTAGGACATTGATTTCTAAGCTTACAACCGCCCCTATTATGCAATCACCAGATTTTACTTTGCCTTTTGAAATTATGTGTGATGCTAGTGACTATGCTGTAGGGGCTGTTTTAGGACAACGAAAGGAGGGAAAACCATTTGCTGTCTATTATGCTAGTAGAACATTGAATCATTCTCAAATGATGTATACCACAACCGAGAAAGAATTACTAGCTGTAGTATTCGCATTGGATAAATTTCGATCTTATTTGATTGGTTCACCTATCATGATATTCACAGATCACTCCGCCCTTAAATTTCTTTTTTCAAAAACGGATGCTAAGGCCCGTTTGATACGTTGGATTCTGCTTTTGCAGGAATTTGACTTAACCATCAAAGACAAGAAGGGGGTGGAGAATGTTGTGGCGGACCATTTATCTCGCTTGGAATTCAAAAGTGAAACTGACCTCGTGCCCATTGGGGAGGCCTTTCCGGATGAAAACCTATTTGCTGTTCTTGGTCACACACCATGGTATGCCGACATTGTCAACTACTTAGTTTCCCGCCAAGTTCCATCTACATAGAGTGCACAAGACAAGCGTAAGTTTTTGGCTGAGGTGAAAAACTTCTACTGGAATGATCCTTATTTGTTTAAATATTGCCCTGATCAAATAATAAGGAGATATGTTCCAGATATAGAAGTTAACAGTGTGTTAACCTTTTGTCATACATATGCTTGTGTGGCCATTTTTCTATCAAAAAGACAGCCGCAAAAATTTTGCAATGTGGTTTTTATTGGCCCACTTTATTCAAAGATGCTAATGAGTTTTGTAGATCATGTGACAGATGCCAAAGGTTAGGTTCGTTGTCCTGCCGTCATATGATGCCTCTCAACCCAATCCTAGTGATAGAAATCTTTGATTGTTGGGGGATCGATTTTATGGGACCATTCCCACCTTCCTTTGGGTATCTTTATATTTTGCTTGCTGTTGATTATGTTTCTAAATGGGTTGAAGCAATTCCTAGCCGCACTAATGATAATACAGTTGTTGTTAAATTAAAATACCATATCTTATCTAGGTACGGTACTCCACGTGTTATCATTAGTGATCAAGGGTCACATTTTTGTAACCGTTCTTTTGAGGCTTTAATGCGCAGGTATGGAGTCACCCATAAGGTTTCTACAGCATATCATCCACAAACTAATGGTCAAGCTGAATTAGCAAATAGGGAGATCAAGCGGATACTTGAGAAAACGGTGAATCCGAACCGAAAAGATTGGTCCTTGCGCCTGTCGGATGCACTTTGGGCGTATCAGATAGCATACAAGACGGTTCTTGAAGCACCTCCCTATCGTTTAGTATTTGGAAAAGCATGTCATTTTCCAGTAGAACTTGAGCACAGAGCATACTGGGCTATCCGATATTTTAACTATGACCTTAAGTTGTCCGGTGAAGAAAGGAAATTGCAACTTTGCGAACTTGCGGAGTTGAGGGATGATGCATATGACAATGCTAAGGATTTGAAATCAAGGATGAAGACGGTACATGATCAGAAAATACTCCGAAAACATTTTGAACAAGGTAATAAAGTCTTTCTGTATGACTCGCGATTACATCTCCATCCGGGAAAATTGCGATCGCGATGGAAGGGACCTTATGTGGTAAAGAGTGTTTTTCCCAATGGAGTGGTTGAGGTTGAAGATCCTTCCGATGGTCGAGCATTTCGAGTCAATGGCCAAAGGTTGAAGCTGTACTTGGAACACGAACATGTTAAAGACAGCACCGAATAAATTTCTTTGGTGGCCCCGATTTATGTTTGGTAATCGGGTACTTTCGTTCCACTGTATACTAGTTTTCATTTTGTTTTATTAAATTTTTTATTAATTTAGAATTTTTGTTTTATGGAATTTTTTGACTAATTTAGAATTTTTGTTTTATTAAATTTTTGTTTTGGTTAATTTAAGTCTTTGTTAATTTAGAATTTTTTTTGTGTTGTTAAGCCTATTTTATTTTTTTCTTTGTGTGTTGTTTTTGTACAAGCAAGGAATTTTCTGTTTTAGGACACTAGAACAGGCCAGGCGCACACCAGGCCCAGGCGCACAGCACAGGCCCAGGCGCACAGCACAGGCCAGGCCCAGGCGCACACCAGGCCCGCGCCTCGCCTCTCTCAGGCCCGCGCCTTACCTCTCTCCAGCCAGCGCCTAGGCGCCCATGAACTAGCGCCCAGGCGCACACCAGGCCCGTGCCTTGCCTCTCTCAAGCCCAGCACCTCACCGCTTGGCCGAGCCCATCAGCACCAAAACCCTAAAATCTGCCCTATTTAAACACTTTTTCCAGCCTCTTCTTCATTTCTCCTCTCACACCAACGGCTGCACACTCCTCTCTCTCTCTCTCTCTCTCATTGTCCCTCCATATCAACCCATACCAACTCTTTCCCTCTTCCTTTCTTGATCTAAACTTCAATTCTTGAAGAATTGCACACTAATGTCTCCCATTTTTTTGCAGAAAATTTCTCCAAGAGATTTGGTTCTAAGAGGAACTTGTTTTTTTTCACAAAGATATCAAATTGGTGGGTAGCTTTTCCTCTCTCCAATTGTGGGCAAGTAAGACCAATTTCTCTTCTTCATTGTTCAATTGTGCTTTTTGGTGGTTAAATTTTGCTCTTAAGTTCATTGTTTCATTTATTTAATTTCCATGGCACCAAGGATGAAGAGAGCTAAAGGAAAAGAACCACAAGAGTTTGATGAGTCTAAGTTTGTTAGTTTTGAAGCGAGTGAGAGCTATGTTAAAATAATGCAAAATAGAAAACTCATTCCCGAGAGAGGATTTAACATTATCGAGAGTGCGAACCCGACTCTTTTTAGAATGATTCTCTATAGGAATTGGAGTGCATTTACAAAATCACCCTTTCATTCCCTACCAAATTTGGTCCGAGAATTTTACGCTAATGCCGACGAACATAGCAATGGTAAAGTGTGGGTGAGAGGAAAAATAGTCTATTTTAGCAGCTCATCAATAAATACCTTCTATGGGTTACCTGACATCCCACACAGTGAGTATAGAGCATATGTGTCTACATTTAATTATGAAGAGATTCACCATACTCTCTGTATTCCGGGCACTACATGGAAAATGTCGGGTGATTCCCCGACCACCTTGCCCGCTACTTCTCTAAATGACAATGCTCGGGCTTGGCAATATTTTGTGTGTCACAGGTTGATGCCTGCCTTGCACTATAGTGATCTCACTGTTGAGCGAGCTATTCTGATTTATGCAATTTTGATGGGAATGACTGTCGATGTGGGCCAAGTCATCTGTAAATCCATCTTACACACTGTTAGACTAAAGCTCGGATTATACTTTCCTTCTTTAATTACCCAATTGTGTATCCGAGCTGGAGTCCCACACAATACTGATGAGGAAACCCAACCACCAAAGAAACCCATTGATGATGGCATGCTCGCTCAGATTAAAGCCTCCAGGCCGCCAACTTCGAGCGAGGGAGCCATAGCTGCTAGCACCCCTCCCCCCTTTAGGAATATCACGGTTGCTGAGCGCCTTGAGCGTTTAGAGAGTCGTTTTGACGAGCATCATAAATTGTTGTTTGATAGGCTAGATTGTCAAGACCAAATGTTAGCTAGGCAAGACCGGTTCCTGGCTCGGCAAGCCGATTACCAAGCAGAGGTCAACTCTGCTTTTGGTCAGATGTACCAACACCTTGCCTCTGCTACTGGTTGTAATATGGGTCTTTTTCCTACTATGCCACCCTATCCAGGTTCATTTTTTGACCCACCTCCCGAGGAAGGTGAAGGGACTGAAGAGATTGAAGTAGAGGATGATAATTTCAAGGATTAGTAGGGATATCTCTTGTTTGTCCACTTTTATTTTATTTATTGTACTAACATTTTTTGTGTTTTTATTTTATTTATTTTATCTTAGTGGTTAGTTATTTCCATTTCGTGTGCTAACCTAACATACGGTGGGAATCTTGATGTTACACCGCAGTTGCTTCCTTTTTGTTTGTTCTGTTCTATATTGTAGATCAAAAATTTCAGCGAGAAGAATGGTATGCATTTCAAATGGTGGTGTGCAATTTTTAGCTTCTATGCACTTTTGGCTAACAAAAGGGAGTTTTTTTTCTTTTTTCTTTCACATTGAGGTCAATGCAATGTTTAGGTTGGGGGTGGAGGAAACACGTTTCTTTCCTTTTTCCATTGAACTGCTTGGTGTCACTTTCCTACTTTTTGTTTGTTAGGATAATTAAAAAAAAAAAAAAAGTTTGTTTTTAGCATGCTTTGTGTTAGCCTTGGAGTTATTCACATATCAATGATATGACCTTAATTGAGATAGCATATAGCACTTAGAAGAAATTAAATCTTGCTTCGGTTTGAAATTAATTTAAGTATCAATCTTGATTTGGTTAGAGACTCTAGCCTGTGGTAAGATTGTACGATTAATCGTAAGCATTTAGAAAAGTTTTATGTGTGATTATTTTGTGAATATTTTTGCGGTCTCGGCAAGCTCTAGAACTTACTTGATAACCACTTGAGGCGAATTCCTAGAATGCACATTACTTAGGATATGATATAGGCCATTTTTGAACCGTTTGAGCCTTTCAAACCTATCCTTGCGATATATCTCACTAGTCACCTATTTGAGCCTTTTTCTTGAAAACGAAGTTGAGCCTGGTTTCTTTCAAAAACCCATTCACTTACCCTTATAATCCTAAAGAGAATATTTTATCCTTACCTCTCTCTTAAAAAGAATTTAACTATACACATGTTGTGAGAAGCACTTAAAATGAGTAAGGGTGGAAATATGAAAAAAATATCACTACCACAACCCAAGTACATTAAAGGAGATAAGTTGGGGGTTGTGGAAAAGAAAGAAATGAAAAAAGAGGTGAATGGTCTTTTATGCCAAAATACAAAAGAAAAAAAAATGGTGATTTGTTGAGAAAACAATCCTCGAAAAGAAAAAAAATAAATAAAAATGATTGGAAGAGTTGAGTATTGAAGTAAGGTTATCCAGTGCTTAAAGTGCTATGTTCAAAACTAAGAGATTAAGTTCTTTTACTTGTGAATTCTTCCCATTCTTTCTTAGCCTTTACCTTAACCGAACGTTACAAACTTATTAAAGACCTATTGATCCAATGTAATGTGATTTTTCTACAATAGTGGAGAGTGGTTTGAAATGTAAGCTTATGGAGCTTGTTTTTGTGATTGATGTCACGCGATTTATTTTTTTTAGAGGCTAAGACTTGTATTCATGAATATTGTGCATAAAATCATCCGGATGTTCAGATTATTGGATTGTGGTAAGACGGATGTTAAGAGTCAATAACGATTTTAAGATTGATGTTTGAATTATTTTTGGATTTGAGTGAAATTTAATGATTCTATATGCTATATGTTACGCATGATTTTTGAGACAAAGATTTTTGAATCACTCTTGGTTAACACTAGCATTGTTGTATTGTGCATTAATTTCTAAATAAAGAACTCATTTCATGTCTTTCGCTTGAATTGCTAGGGACTAGCGATAAGCTAGTTGGGGGTTGTGATAAGAGTCATAAAATGCATCTAAACAATACTTAATTGTTAACACTTTAGGGTTAATCTCGGTCGTAATCGCACTTTTAAATGTTGATAACTCTAAAGTGTTATTCATAAATCATTAACTTAATTCGATGCATTTTCAGGTGCGTTGAGTACAAAAGAGATAAAGCGATCCATGTTTAAAGCACCAAAAGATCTTGGGTGTCGGTGCTCGTTTTTGTCCAAGGTTTAGACATTTCCAAAAATGATTTAAAGATGATTAAAAGTCTAAACCAAGGTTGGAGCAATAAAGTAAATTGAGTTGAAAGACTGCACACAAGTGTGTGCATCACTTTGGAACAAGTTAAGGGTAGGCACACTAGTGTGTGCACTTCTGCATACAAGCTGAAGGAGTTTCACTAAATTACCAGAATTTCCCGTACAGATCAATCAACTTTGCAGATTAAACTGTATTTATGTAGAAAGAACCAGGAGATGAGCTATATATGCTTAGAAAGATCCGGAAGTCTATTTTCTGGAGAATTTTACGGTTCGGAAAAAGGATTTTTCTAGTGAAAGTTATGGCAGTTTTAGCGGAAACAGTTCAGGGCCTCCAGAACAATGCCCAGCGCCTCACCTCTCACTGTCCAGCGCCCCAGCGCCCAGGAAAACAAGAACCAGCGCCTAGGCGCCCATGAACCAGCACCCCAGCACCCAGGAAAACAAGAACCAGCACCTAGGCGCCCATCAACCAGCGCCCCAGCGCCCAGGCAAAAAAGAGTGAGCGCCTAGGCGCCCATGAACCAGCGCTGCGCCCCTCAGCCATCAGCGCCGTGCCCCTCGCCAACTAATGCTGCACCTTTACTTTCCAGCGCCCAGGCACACACTTAGACACGCGCACATGCTGCTGGACCCACCTTCACGTTCCAGCCTTCACTTTCCAGCGCCCAGGCGCTCGCTCAGACAAAGCCAGCAGCGCGCACATGCTGCTGGACCACCTTCACGTTCCAGCCTTCACTTTCCAGCAGTGCGCACATGGACTCCAATTCAGACTCAAATTAAGGCTGTGCAAAGACAGCTCTCCCTCGTGGGCTATAAATATATGCTTAAGGTTTGCAGCCGGGGGAGAGAGCTCGAGGAGAAAAACAAAGACAGTTTTTGATAGATAAAAATTAGAGAAGTTTTTAGCATTCTGTTTAAGTTTTCGTGAGTTGGAAATCAAGGAGAGAACATCCACATTGTTCTTCCACCTTGAGCTCCATGGCCAAGAAATCAAGGGGAGAACATCTATATTGTTTTTCCACCTTGAGTTTCATGGCTAACTAATCATCAAACAAGGGAAAGGGATGAATCCTTAGGGTTTTATTGTTCCTTATTTCCTGTTCTTGATTCATTTGTATGGACTTATTGTTAAAACATTGTCTATGATTTACTCTTTGATTAATTAAGAAGGATTTGAGTTCATGTGATAGCTGTATTCTATATTCTTATTCTTTTAGTTTCTCTCAATCCGGTGATTGCATCCTTCTACTCTACATAAGTCTAGTCAAGCTTTTCTTATGTCAAGTTGTTTGGATGTAATTGATTTCGGTATATTTATCTTATAGATCGGCCATTACTGTGATATCATTATTGCAATATATTGTCGTTTCTTGCTAATCTATAAGATAAATCATGTGTGCTTGAATTGAAATCAAAGAGTAATTTGTAGCAATTATATTAGAGATATAAATGTGCTTGATTAAATACTTTCCGATTGCCTGTTTAGGATGTAAAACTTGCAATCGAGATAAAAATTTGAATCAAGAGTGGAAATAGAGAACGAACCTAAGGAGGATTCCTGGAACCTTGTTATTTCTTATTTATATTCTTTGTTATATTCGCACAACTCTTTTACACAATATTGCATTATCAAAACTCATATTCTCTCACCTAATCATTGTCGTTAGTGTTAAAGTTTATACCTTCTTTCGTAATTAACTTGTTTCCCTGTGGAATCGACACCCCAAAACTATACTACAATAACCGCGTTATGTTTTGGGCGCAATCAGGACCACCGAACGAACAAAAAAACATAATGTTTACCATAATGAATTCAAGTGCAAATAGAATTCAGAATTAGTCTTTCTTTCAAAAACCCAACAGAAAGGCACCACCGAAGGGACAATAATACAACTTTTCCATCATGGAATTCAATTAGAATTAGAATTTAGAATAAGTCTCTCACCAGAAAACCAACGGACATGCACAATCGAAGGGACCAAAAGTAAACAAGGTTTCCCATAAATAATTCAAAACCACCAGGAACGCACCACCGAAGGGAATATGCATGTAATTCATTTGAATCTTTACCAGCATGGAATTCAATTTGATTTAGAATTCAGAATTAGTCTTTCTTCAAATGACAAAGGGACAAGGACCACCAAAGGGACAAAAAAACATAATGTTTACCATATTGAATTCAAGTGCAAACTAGAATTTGGAATTAGTCTTTCCTTCAAAAAAACTAACAGAAAAGCACAACCGAAGGGACAATAATACAACTTCTCCAACATGGAATTCAATTAGAATTAGAACTCAAAATAAGTCTCTCTTCAAAAAACCAACAGACATGAACAATGACTGTTCTGTACCATAATCAGTGGCTAGATATGGATAATAGGACATGGAATACATATGGTGAGCTACAACAATGGTTAAAGAGCCTAACATAGCTAGGTTAAGAGATAATTGAGCATGCCACGATGTTGTTAGGATATCATATAGTCCTTTATCGCCTTGACCTGTAAATGGATCTTTATGAACCTCTAAAATATCTTTGGGACCAAAAGAATACAATGTTTCCCATAAATAATTCAAAACCATCATAATGAAGGGACAAAACAATACGATGTTTGCCTGCATTAAATTCATTTGAATCTTTGCAAGCATGGGATTCAATTTGATTTAGAATTCAGAATTAGTCTTTCTTCAAATGACAAAGGGACAAGGACCACCGAATGGACAAATAAACATAATGTTTACCATAATGAATTCAAGTGCAAATATAATTCAGAATTAGTCTTTTCTTCAGAAAACAACAGAAAGGCACCGCCGAAGGGACAATAATACAACTTTTCCATCATGGAATTCAATTAGAATTAGAATTGGGTATAAGTCTCTCGTTAGAAAACCAACGGACATGCACAATCGAAGGAACCAAAAAAATACAATGTTTCCCATAAATAATTCAAAACCACCAGGAATGCACCACCGAAGGGACAAAACAATATGCATGAAATTCATTTGAATCTTTACCAGCATGGAATTCAATTTGATTTAGAATTCAGAATTAGTCTTTCTTCAAATGACAAAGGGACAAAAAAACATAATGTTTACCATAACGAATTCAAGTGCAAATCAGAATTCGGAATTAGTCTTTCCTTCAAAAAAACCAACATAAAAGCACAACTGAAAGGACAATAATACAACTTTTCCAGCATAGAATTCAATTAGAATTAGAACTCATAATAAGTCTCTGTTCTGAACACCAACAGACATGAACAATGACAATTCTGTACCATAATCAGTAGCTAGATATGGATAAGGGGGCATGGAAAACATATGGTGAGCTACAACAATGGTTAAAGAGCCTAACATAGCTAGGTTAAGAGATACTTGAGCATGCCATGATGTTGTTAGGATTTCGTATAGTCCTTTATGGCCTTGACCTGTAAATGGACCTTTATGAACCTCTAAAATATCTTTGGAACCAAGAGAATACAATGTTTCCCATAAATAATTCAAAACCAGTAGGAATGCACCACCGAAGGGACAAAACAATACGATGTTTGTCTACATGAAATTCATTAGAATCTTTGCCAACATGCAATTAAAGTTGATTTAGAATTCAGAATTAGTCTTTATTCAAATGACAAAGGGACAAGGACCACCGAAGGGACAAAAAAACATAATGTTTACCATAATGATGTAAAACCTTTCAGTGAGCTAACACATAGGGAGGACAGTTGGGTTGTAACTTCAGCAGATTGACCAAAGGAAAACCATAATGATGCCACAAAAAGAAAAAGTTCATAAAAAAAAAATAAGACAACAAAAATAAATCATAATATGTGTACAAAGAACATATAGATAACTGGTAACATTAGAAATACCTGCTTAAATTATATATCACTGTGATCATTGGGCCTCCATGTTGCATCACCAACATAAAAAGATCGACAAATGGAGAAAAATAGCTCAAATTAAAATTCCCATGTCGAAAGGATTTTCAAATTGTAGAATAAAGCCATATGATACTGCTGACATTAGGATGATTAGTATAGAATTAGATAGTTTTTTCAATCTTCAAGGAATCAAGTAAAGGTCAAAAATCTTAAAAATACGATAGATTAAAATAGTAACAGTAAAAGCAATAAAAGAAGAGAAAACTAACTGATCCATATCAATTGGAATGCCAGAGTTGGAATGATTCTCCATAATTCACCACATCTCAGTCTTGGGTTTGCAGAAGGGATCTTCTGCTTCACCAACCAAAAATAAATTTTTTTTTTATTTGGTCTACTTTACCAAAAGAATTACCAACCCCACAAGGAATAAAAACCTACATACAGAATTGCAGGAAACTTTCAATTAGAATTAGAACTAAGAACAAGTCTCTCTTCAAAAAACAAACATACATGAACAAATGAGAGTATTGTACCATAATCAGTAGCTAGATATGGATAAGGGGGCATGAAATACATATGGTGAGCTACAACAATGGTTAAAGAGCCTAACGTAGTTAGGTTAAGAGATAATTCAGTATGCCATGATGATGTTAGGATTTTATATAGCCCTTTATGGCCTTAACCTGTAAATGGACTTTTATGAACCTCTAAAATATCTTTGGGACCAAAAGAATACAATGTATCACATAAATAATTCAAATCCACCAAGAATGCACCACTGAAGGGACAAAACAATACAATGTTTGCTTGGATGAAATTCATTTGAATCTTTACCAGCGTTGAATTCAATTTGATTTAGAATTCAGAATTAGTCTTTCTTCAAATGACAAAGGGACAAGGACCATCTAAGGGACAAAAAAATATAATGTTTACCATAATGAATTCAAGTGCAAATAGAATACAGAATTAGTCTTTCCTTCAAAAAAGCAACAGAAAGGCACCAACGAAGGGACAATAACACAACTTTTTCATCACAGAATTCAATTATAATTAGAATTTAGAATAAGTCTCTCGTCAGAAAACAAACAGACATGCACAATCGAAGGGACCAAAAGAATACAATGTTTCCCAAAAATAATTCAAAACCACCAAGAACGCACCACCGAAGGGACAAAACAATATGCATGAAATTCATTTGAATCTTTACCAGCATGGAATTCAATTTGATTTAGAATTCAAAATTAGTCTTTCTTCAAATGAAAAAGGGACAAGGACCACCGAAGGGACAAAAAAACATAATGTTTACCATAATGAATTCAAGTGCAAATAGAATTCAGAATTACTCTTTCCTTCAAAAAACCAACAGAAAGGAACCACCGAAGGGACAATAATATAACTTTTACAGCATATAATTCAATCAGAATTAGAACTCAGAATAAGTCTCTCTTCAAAAAACCAACAGACATGAACAATGACAGTTCTGTACCATAATCAATAGCTAGATATAGAAAAGAGGGCATGGAATACACATGGTGAGCTACAACAATGGTTAAAGAGCCTAACATAGCTAGATTAAGAGATAATTGAGCATGCCACGATGTTGTTAGGTTTTCATATAGTTCTTTATGGCCTTGACCTGTAAATGGACCTTTATGAACCTCGAAAATATCTTTGGGACCAAAAGAATACAATGTTTCCATAAATAATTCAAAACCACAAGGAATGCACCACCGAAGGGACAAAACAATACAATGTTTGTCTGCATGAAATTCATTTAAATCTTTGCCAGCATGGAATTCAATTTGATTTAGAGTTCAGAATTAGTCTTTCTTCAAATCACAAAGGGACAAGGACCACTGAAGGGACAAAAAAACATAATGTTTACCATAATGAATTCAAGTGCAAATAGAATTCAGAATTAGTCTTTCCTTCAAAAAACCAACAGAAAGGCACCAACGAAGGGACAATAATACAACTTTTCCAGCATGGAATTCAATTAGACTTAAAATTTAGAATAAGTTTCTCTTCAGAAAACCAACAGACATGAACAATGACAGTTCTGTACCTTAATTAGTAGCTAGATAAGGATAAGGGGGCATGGAATACATATGGTGAGCTACTAGAATGGTTAAAGAGCCTAACATAGCTAGGTTAAGAGACAATCGAGCATGCAATGATGTTGTTAGGATTTCATATAGTCTTTTATGGCCTTGACCTGTAAATGGACTTTTATGAACCTTTAAAATATCTTTGGGACCAAAAGAATACAATGTTTCCCATAAATAATTCAAAACCACCAGGAATGCACAACCGAAGGGATAAAACAATACGAAGTTTGGCTGCATGAAATTCATTTGAATCTTTGCCAGCATAGAATTCAAAATTAGTCATTCTTCAAATGATAAAGGGACAAGGACTACCGCAAGGACAAAAAAACATAATTTTTACCATAATGAATTCAAGTGCAAATAGAATTCAGAATTAGTCTTTCCTTCAAAAAACCAATAGAAAGGCACCACCGAAGGGACAATAATACAACTTTTCCATTACAAAATTCAATTAGAATTAGAATTTAGAATAAGTCTCTCGCAAGAAAACCAACGGACATGCACAATCGAAGGGACCAAAAGAAAACAATGTTTCCCATAAATAAGTCAAAACCACGAGAAATGCACCACCGAAGGGACAAAACAATATGCATGAAATTTATTTGAATCTTTACCAGCATGGAATTCAATTTGATTTAGAATTCAGAATTAGTCTTTCTTCAAATGACAAAGGGACAAAAACCATCGAAGGGACAAAAAAAATAATGTTTACCATATTGAATTCAAGTGCAAATTAGAATTGGGAATTAGTTTTCCTTCAAAAAACCAACAGAAAAGCACAACCGAAGGGACACTAATACAATTTTTCCAACATGGAATTCAATTAGAATTAGAACTAAGAATAAGTCTCTCTTCAGAAAACCAACAGACATGAACAATGACTGTTCTGTATCATAATCAGTAGCTAGATATTTAGAATTCATAATTAGTCTTTCTGCAAATGACAAAGGGACAAGGACCACCGAAGGAACAAAAAAACATAATGTTTACCATAATGAATTCAAGTGCAAAAAGAATTCAGAATTAGTCTTTCCTTCAAAAAACCAACAGAAAGGCACCACCGAAGGGACAATAATACAACTTTTCCATCATGGAATAAGTCTTTCATGTTTGTCTACACGAAATTCAATTGAATCTTTGCCAGCATGGAATTCAATTTGATTTATAATTCAGAATTAGTCTTTCTGCAAATGACAAAGGGTCAAGGACCACCGAAGGAACAAAAAAACATAATGTTTACCATAATGAATTCAAGTGCAAATAGAATTCAGAATTAATCTTTCCTTCAAAAAACCAACGGAAAGGCACCACCGAAGGGACAATAATATAACTTTTCCAGCATGGAATTCAATTAGAATTAGAACTCAGAATAAGTCTCTGTTCTGAAAGCCAACAGACATGAACAATGACAGTTTTGTACCATAATCAGTAGCTAGATATGGATAAGGGGGCATGGAATAGATATGGTGAGCTACAACAATGGTTAAAGAGCCTAACATAGCTAGGTTAAGAGATAATTGAGCATGCCATGATGTTCTTAGGATTTTATATAGTCCTTTATGGCCTTGACCTGTAATTGGACCTTTATGAACCTCTAAAGTATCTTTGGGACCAGAAGAATACAATGTTACCCATAAATAATTCAAAACCAGTAGGAATGCACCACCGAAGGGACAAAACAATACGATATTTGTCTACATGAAATTCATTAGAATCTTTGCCATCATGCAATTAAAGTTGATTTAGAATTCAGAATTAGTCTTTCTTCAAATGACAAAGGGACAAGGACCACCGAAGGAACAAAAAAACATAACGTTTACCATAATGAATTCAAGTGCAAATAGAATTCAGAATTAGTTTTTCCTTCAAAAACCCAACAGAAAGACACCACCGAAGGGACAATAATACAAATTTTCCATCATGGAATTCAATTAGAATTAGAATTTAGACTAAGACTCTCGCCAGAAAACCAACGGACATGCACAATCGAAGGGACCAAAAGAAAACAATGTTTTCCATTAATAATTCAAAACCACCAGGAATGCACCACCGAAGGGACAAAACAATATGCATGAAATTCATTTGAATCTTTACTAGCATGGAATTCAATTTGATTTAGAATTCAGAATTATTCTTTCTTCAAATAACAAAGGGATAAGGACCAACGAATGGACAAAAAAACATAATGTTTACCATATTGAAATTATGTGCAAATTAGAATTCGGAATTAGTCTTTCCTTCAAAAAACCAACAGAAAAGCACAAACGAAGGGACAATAATACAACTTTTCCAGAAAACCAATAGACATGAACAATGACAGCTTTGTACCATAATCAGTAGCTAGATATAGATAGGGGGGCATGGAATACATATGGTCAGCTACAACAATGGTTAAAGAGCCTAACATAGCTAGGTTAAAAGATAATTGAGCATGCCATGATGTTGTTAGGATTTCATATAGTCCTTTATGGCCTTGACCTGTAAATGGACCTTTATGAACCTCTAAAATATTTTTGGTACCAAAAGAATACAACATTTCCCATAAATAATTCAAAACCACCATGAATGCACCACCTAAGGGACAAAACAATATGATGTTTGTCTGCATGAAATTCTATTTGATCTAGAATTCAGAATTAGTCTTTCTTCAAATGATAAATGGACAAGGACGACCAAATGGACAAAAAAACATAATGTTTACCATAATGAATTCAGGTGCAAATAGAATTCAGAATTAGTTTTTCCTTCAAAAAACAAACAGATAGGCACCACCAAATGGACAATAATACAACTTTGCCAGCATAGCATTCAATTGTAATTAGAATTTAGAATAAGACACTCATCAGGAAACCAACAGACATGCACAATCGAAGGGACCAAAAGAATATAACGTTTCCCATAAATAATTCAAAACCACCAGGAATGCACCACCGAAGGGACAAAAAAACGCAATGTTTGCCTGCATGAAATTCATTTGAATCTTTGCCAGCATGAAATTCAATTGGATTTAGAATTCAGAATTAGTCTTTCTTCAAATGACAAAGAGACAAGGACCACCGAAGAGACAAAAAAACATAATGTTTACTATAAAGAATTCAAGTGCAAATAGAATTCAAAAATAGTCTTTCCTTCAAAGAAACCAACAGAAAGGCACCATCGAAGGGATAATAATACAACTTTTCCATCATTGAATTCAATTAGAATTAGAATTCAGTATAAGTCTCTCGTCAGAAAACCAACGGACATGCACAATCGAAGGGACCAAAAGAATACAATGTTTCCCATAACTAATTCAAAACCAATAGGAATGCACCACCGAAAGGACAAAACAATACGATGTTTGTCTACATGAAATTCATTAGAATCTTTGCCAACATTCAATTAAAGTTGATTTAGAATTCAGAATTAGTCTTTCTTCAAATGACAAAGAGACAAGGACAACCGAAAGGACAAAAAAACATAACGTTTACCATAATGAATTCAAGTGCAAATAGAATTTAGAATTAGTCTTTTCTTCAAAAACCCAACAGAAAGACACCACCGAAGAGACAATAATACAACTTTTCCATCATTGAATTCAATTAGAATTAGAATTCAGTATAAGTCTCTCGTCAGAAAACCAACGGACATGCACAATCGAAAGGACCAAAAGAATACAATGTTTCCCATAACTAATTCAAAACCACCAGGAATGCACCACCGAAAGGACAAAACAATATGCATGAAATTCATTTGAATCATTACCAACACGGAATTCAATTTGATTTAGAATTCAGAATTAATCTTTCTTCAAATGACAAAGGGACAAAAAAACATAATGCTTACCATAATGAATTCAAGTGCATATTAGAATTCGGAATTAGTCTTTCCTTCAAAAAACCAACAGAAAGGCACCACCGAAGAGACAATAATACAACTTTTCTAATTCAATTAGAATTAGAACTCAGAATAAGTCTCTGTTCTGAAAGCCAACAAACATGAACAATGATAGTTCTGTACCATAATCAGTAGCTAGATATGGATAAGGGGGCATGGAAAACATATGGTAAGCTACAACAATGGTTAAAGAGCCTAACATAGCTAGGTTAAGAGATAATTGAGCATGCCATGATGTTGTTAGGATTTCATATAGTCCTTTATGGCCTTGAGTTGTAAATGGACCTTTATGAACCTCTAAAATATCTTTGGGACCAAAAGAATACAATATTACCCATAAATAATTCAAAACCAGTAGGAATGCACCACCAAAAGGACAAAACAATACGATGTTTGTCTACATGAAATTCATTAGAATCTTTGCCAACATGCAATTAAAGTTGATTTAGAATTCAGAATTAGTCTTTCTTCAAATGACAAAGGGACAAAGACAACCGAAGGGACAAAAAACATAACGTTTACCATAATGAATTCAAGTGCAAATAGAATACAGAATTAGTCTTTCCTTCAAGAACCCAACAGACAGACACCACCGAAGAGACAATAATACAACTTTTCCATCATGGAATTCAATTAGAATTAGAATTTAGACTAAGACTCTCGCCAGAAAACCAACGGACATGCACAATCAAAGGGACCAAAAGAAAACAATGTTTTCCATTAATAATTCAAAACAACCAGGAATACACCACCGAAGGGACAAAACAATATGCATGAAATTCATTTGAATCTTTATCAGCATAGAATTCAATTTAATTTAGAATTCAGAATTATTCTTTCTTCAAATGACAAATGGACAAGGACCAACGAAGGGACAATAAAACATAATTTTTACCATATTGAAATTAAGTGCAAATTAGAATTCGGAATTAGTCTTTCCTTTAAAAAACCAACAGAAAAGCACAAACGAAGGGACAATAATACAACTTTTCCAGCATGGAATTCAATTAGAATTAGAACTAAGAATAAGTCTCTCTTCAGAAAACCTTCAGACATGAACAATGACAGCTTTGTACCATAATCAGTAGCTAGATATGGATAGGGGGCATGGAAAACATATGGTGAGCTACAACAATGGTTAAAAAGCCTAACATAGCTAGGTTAAGAGATAATTGAGCATGTCATGATGTTGTTAGGATTTCATATAGTCCTTTATGGCCTTGAGCTGTAAATGGACCTTTATGAACCTCTAAAATATTTTTGGTACCAAAAGAATACAATGTTTCCCATAAATAATTCAAAACCACCATGAATGCACCACCTAAGGAACAAAACAATACGATGTTTGTTTGCATGGAATTCAATTTGATTTAGCATTCAGAATTAGTCTTTCTTCAAATGAGAAATAGACAAGGACGACCGAAGGGACAAAAAAACATAATGTTTACAATAATGAATTCAAGTGCAAATAGAATTCATAATTAGTCTTTCCTTCAAAAAACCAACAGAAAGGTACCACCGAAGGGACAATAATACAACTTTTAAAGCATGGCATTCAATTATAATTAGAATTTAAAATAAGACACTCGTCAGGAAACCAACGGACATGCACAATCGAAGGGACCAAAAGAATACAATGTTTCCCATAAATAATTCAAAACCACCGGGAATGCACCACCGAAGGGACAAAACAATATGCATGGAACTCATTTGAATCTTTACCAGCATGGAATTAAATTTGATTTAGAATTCAGAATTAGCCTTTCTTCAAATGACAAAGGGACAAGGACCACCGAAGGGACAAAAAAACATAATGTTTACCATAATGAAGTCAAGTGCAAATAGAATTCAGAATTAGTCTTTCCTTCAAAAAACCAACAAAAAGGCACCACCGAAGGGACAATAATACAACTTTTCCAGCATGGAATTCAATTAAAATTAGAACTCATACTAAGTCCCACTTCAGAAAACCAACAGACATTAACAATGACAGTTCTGTACCAGAATCAGTAGCTAGATATGGATAGTGGGCATGGAATACATATGATGAGCTACAACAATGGTTAAAGAGGCTAACATAGCTAGGTTAAGAGATAATTGAGCATGCCATGATGTTGTTAGGATTTCACATAATCCTTTATAGCCTTGACCTATAAATGGAACTTTATGAACGTCTAAAATATCTTTAGGACCAAAAGAATACAATGTTTCCCATAAATAATTCAAAACCACCAGGAATGCATCACCGAAGGGACAAAAAAACGCAATGTTTGCCTGCATGAAATTCATTTGAATCTTTGCCAGCATGGAATTCTATTGGATTTAGAATTCAGAATTAGTCTTTCTTCAAATGACAAAGGGACAAGGACCACCGAATGGACAAAAAAACATAATGTTTACTATAATGAATTCAAGTGCAAATAGAATTCAAAATTAATCTTTCCTTCAAAAAACCAACAGAAAGGCACCGCCGAAGGGACAATAATACAACATTTCCATCATTGAATTCAATTAGAATTAGAATTCAGTATAAGTCTCTCGTCATAAAACCAACGGACATGCACAATCGAAGGGACCAAAAGAATACAATGTTTCTCATAACTATTTCAAAACCACCAGGAATGCACCACCGAAGGGACAAAACAATATGCATGAAATTCATTTGAATCCTTACCAGCATGGAATTCAATTTGATTTAGAATTCAGAATTAGTCTTTCTTCAAATGACAAAGGGACAAAAAAACATAATGCTTACCATAATGAATTCAAGTGCATATTAGAATTCGGAATTAGTTTTTCCTTCAAAAAACCAACAGAAAGGCACCACCGAAGAGACATTAATACAACTTTTCCAGCGCGGAATTCAATTACAATTAAAACTCAGAATATGTCTCTGTTCTGAAAGCCAACAAACATGAACAATGATAGTTCTCTTCCTTAATCAGTAGCTAGATATGGATAAAGGGGCATGGAAAACATATGGTGAGCTACAACAATGGTTAAAGAGCCTAACATAGCTAGGTTAAGAGATAATTGAGCATGCCATGATGTTGTTAGGATTTCATATAGTCCTTTATGGCCTTGACCTGTAAATGGACCTTTATGAACCTCTAAAATATCTTTGGGACCAAGAGAATACAATGTTTCCCATAAATAATTCAAAACCAGTAGAAATGCACTACCGAAGGGACAAAACAATACGATGTTTGTCTACATGAAATTCATTAGAATCTTTGCCAACATGCAATTAAAGTTGATTTAGAATTCAGAATTAGTCTTTATTCAAATGACAAAGAGACAAAGACCACCGAAGGGACAAAAAAACATAATATTTACCATAATGAATTCAAGTGCAAATAGAATTCAGAATTAGTCTTTCCTTCAAAAACCCAACAAAAAAGCACCACCAAAGGGACAATAATACAACTTTTCCATCATGGAATTCAATTAGAATTAGAATTTAGAATAAGTCTCTCGTCAGAAAACCAACGGACATGCACAATCGAAGGGACCAAAAGAATACAATGTTTCCTAAAAATAATTCAAAACCACCAGGAATGCACCACCGAAGGGACAAAACAATATGCATGAAATTTATTTGAGTCTTTACCAGCATGGAATTCAATTTGATTTCAGAATTAAACTTTCTTTAAATGACAAAGGGACAAGGACCACCGAAGGGACAAAAAAACATAATATTTACCATAATGAATTCAAGTGCAAATTAGAATTCGGAATTAGTCTTTCCTTAAAAAAAACAACAGAAAAGCACAACCTAAGGGACAATAATACAACTTTTCCAGCATGGAATTCAATTAGAATTAGAACTCAGAATAAGTCTTTCTTCAGAAAACCAACAGACATGAACAATAACAGTTCTGTACCATAATCAGTACCTAGATATGGATACGGAGACATGGAATACATATGGTGAGCTACAACAATGGTTAAAGAGCCTAGCATATCTAGGTTAAGAGATAATTGAGCATGCTATGATGTCGTTAGGATTTCATATAGTCTTTTATGGCCATGACCTGTAAATGGACCTTTATGAACCTCTAAAATATCTTTGGGACCAAAAGAATACAATGTTTCTCAGAAATAATTCAAAACCCCTAGAAATGCACCACGGAAGGGACAAAACAATACAATGTTTGTCTGCATGAAATTCAATTGAATCTTTGCCAGCATGGAATTCAATTTGATTTAGAATTCAGAATTAATCTTTCTGTAAAGGACAAAGGGACAAAGACCACCGAAGGGATAAAAAAACATAATGTTTACCATAATGAATTCAATTACAAATAGAATTCAGAATTAGTCATTCCTTCAAAAAACCAACAGAAATGCACCACCGAAGGAACAATAATACAACTTTTCTAGCATGAAATTCAATTAGAATTAGAACTCAGAATAAGTCTCTCTTCATAAAACCAACAGACATGAACAATAACAGTTCTTTACCATAATCAGTAGCTAGATATGGATAAGAGGGTAGAGAATACATATGGTGAGCTACAACACTGATTAAAGAGCCTACCATAGCTAGGTTAACAGATAATTGAGCATGCCAGGATATTGTTAGGATTTTATATATTCCTTTATGGCATTGACCTGTAAAAGGACCTTTATGAACCTCTAAAATATCTTTGGGACCAAAAGAATACAATGTTTCCCATAAATAATTCAAAACCACCAGGACTGCACCACCGAAGGGACAAAACAATACGATGTTTGTCTGCATGAAATTCATTTGAATCTTTGGCAGCATGAAATTCAATTTGCTTTAGAATTCAGAATTAGTCTTGAAATGACAACGGGACAATGACCACCGAAGGGACAAAAAAAAATGTTTACCATAATGAATTAAAGGGCAAATAGAATAAAGAATTAGTCTTTCCTTCAAAAAAACCAACAGAAAGACACCACCGAATAAACAATAATACAACTTTTTCAGCATGGAATTCAATTAGAATTAGAACTCAGAACAAGTATCACTTCAGAAAACCAACATACATTAATAATGACAGTTCTGTACCATAATCAGTAGCTAGAGATGGATAGGGGGCATGGAATACATATGGTGAGCAACAACAATGGTTAAAGAGCCTAGCATATCTAGGTTAAGAGATAATTGAGCATGCCATGATGTTGTTAGGATTTTATATAGTCCTTTTCGGCCTTGACCTATAAATGGACCTTTACGAACCTCTAAAATATCTTTGGGATCAAAAGAATACAATGTTTCCCATAAATAGATCAAAACCACCAGGAATGCACCACCGAAGGGACTAAACAATACGATGTTTGCCTGCACGAAATTCATTTGAATCTTTACCAGCATGGAATTCAATTTGATTTAGAATTCAGAATTAGTCTTTCTTCAAATGACAAAGGGAGAAGGACCGCCAAAGGGACAAAAAAAACATATTGTTTACCATAATGAATTCAAGTGCAAATAGAATTCAGAATTAGTCTTTCCTTCAAAATACTAACAGAAATGCACCACCGAAGGGACAATAATACAACTTTTCCAGCATGGAATTCAATTAGAATTAGAATTTAGAATAAGCCTCTCGTCAGAAAACCAATGGACATGCACAATCAAAGGGACCAAAAGAATACAAATCTTTACATAAATAATTCAAAACCACCAGGAATGCACCACCGAAGGGACAAAACAATATGCACAAAATTCATTTGAATCTTTACCAGCATGGAATTCAATTTTATTTAGAAAACAAAATTAATCTTTCATCTAAAGACAAAAAGACAAGGACCACCGATGGGACAAAAAAACATGATGTTCACCATACTGAATTCAAGTGCAAATAAAATTCAGAATTAGTCTTTCCTTCAAAAAACCAACAGAAATGCACCACCGAAGGGACAATAATACAACTTTTCCAGCATGTAACTCAATTAGAATTAAAACTCATAATAAGTCTCACTTCAGAAAACCAACAGACATGAACAATGACAGTTATGTACCATAATCAGTAGCAAGATATAAATAGGGGGGCATGGAATACATATGGTGAGCTACAACAATGGTTAAAGAGCCCAACATAGCTAGGTTAAGAGATAATTGAGCATGCAATGATGTTGTTAAGATTCCATATAGTCCTTTATGGCCTTGACATGTAAATGAACCTTTATGAACCTCTAAAATATCTTTGGGACCAACAGAATATAATGTTTCCCATAAATAATTCAAAACCACCAGGAATGCACCACCGAAGGAACAAAACAATATGCATGGAACTCATTTGAATCTTTACCAGCATGGAATTAAATTTGATTTAGAATTCAGAATTAGCCTTTCTTCAAATGACAAAAGGACAAGGACCACCGAAGGGACAAAAAAACATAATGTTTACCATAATGAAGTCAAGTGCAAATAGAATTCAGAATTAGTCTTTCCTTCAAAAAAACCAACAAAAAGGCACCACCGAAGGGACAATAATACAACTTTTCCAGCATGGAATTCAATTAAAATTAGAACTCATACTAAGTCCCACTTCAGAAAACCAACAGACATTAACAATGACAGTTCTGTACCATAATCAGTAGCTAGATATGGACAAGGGGCATGGACAACATATGATGAGCTGGCATAGCTAGGTTAAGAGATAATTGAGCATGCCATGATGTTGTTAGGATTTCACATAATCCTTTATAGCCTTGACCTGTAAATGGAACTTTATGAACGTCTAAAATATCTTTGGGACCAAAAGAATACAATGTTTCCCATAAATAATTCAAAACCACCAGGAATGCATCACCTAAGGGACAAAAAAACGCAATGTTTGCCTTCATGAAATTAATTTGAATCTTTGCCAGCATGGAATTCTATTGGATTTAGAATTCAGAATTAGTCTTTCTTCAAATGACAAAGGGACAAGGACCACCGAATGGACAAAAAAACATAATGTTTACTATAATGAATTCAAGTGCAAATAGAATTCAAAATTAATCTTTCCTTCAAAAAACCAACAGAAAGGCACCGCCGAAGGGACAATAATACAACATTTCCATCATTGAATTCAATTAGAATTAGAATTTAGTATAAGTCTCTCGTCAGAAAACCAACGGACATGCACAATCGAAGGGACCAAAAGAATACAATGTTTCCCATAACTAATTCAAAACCACCAGGAATGCACCACCGAAGGGACAAAACAATAAGCATGAAATTCATTTGAATCCTTACCAGCATGGAATTCAATTTGATTTAGAATTCAGAATTAGTCCTTCTTCAAATGACAAAGGGACAAAAAAACATAATGCTTACCATAATGAATTCAAGTGCATATTAGAATTCGGATTAGTTTTTCCTTCAAAAAACCAACAGAAAGACACCACCGAAGAGACAATAATACAACTTTTCCAACACGGAATTCAATTACAATTAAAACTCAGAATAAGTCTCTGTTCTGAAAGCCAACAAACATAAACAATGATAGTTCTCTACCTTAATCAGTAGCTAGATATGGATAAGGGTGCATGGAAAACATATGGTGAGCTACAACAATGGTTAAAGAGCCTAACATAGCTAGGTTAAGAGATAATTGAGCATGCCATGATGTTGTTAGGATTTCATATAGTCCTTTATGGCCTTGACCTGTAAATGGACCTTTATGAACCTCTAAAATATCTTTGGGACCAAGAGAATACAATGTTTCCCATAAATAATTCAAAACCAGTAGGAATGCACCACCGAAGGGACAAAACAATACGATGTTTGTCTACATGAAATTCATTAGAATTTTTGCCAACATGCAATTAAAGTTGATTTAGAATTCAGAATTAGTCTTTATTCAAATGACAAAGGGACAAGGACCACCGAAGGGACAAAAAAAACATAATATTTACCATAATGAATTCAAGTGCAAATAGAATTCAGAATTAGTCTTTCCTTCAAAAACCCAACAAAAAAGCACCACCAAAGGGACAATAATACAACTTTTCCATCATGGAATTCAATTAGAATTAGAATTTAGAATAAGTCTCTCGTCAGAAAACCAACGGACATGCACAATCGAAGGGACCAAAAGAATACAATGTTTCCTAAAAATAATTCAAAACCACCAGGAATGCACCACCGAAAGGGACAAAACAATATGCATAAAATTTATTTGAATCTTTACCAGCATGGAATTCAATTTGATTTCAGAATTAGACTTTCTTTAAATGACAAAGGGACAAGGACCACCGAAGGGACAAAAAAACATAATATTTACCATAATGAATTCAAGTGCAAATTAGAATTCGGAATTAGTCTTTCCTTCAAAAAACCAACAGAAAAGCACAACCGAAGAGACAATAATACAACTTTTCCAGCATGGAATTCAATTAGAATTAGAACTCAGAATAAGTCTTTCTTCAGAAAACCAACAGACATGAACAATAACAGTTCTGTACCATAATCAATACCTAGATATGGATACGGAGACATGGAATACATATGGTGAGCTACAACAATGGTTAAAGAGCCTAGCATAGCTAGATTAAGAGATAATTGAGCATGCTATGATGTCGTTAGGATTTCATATAGTCTTTTATGGCCATGACCTGTAAATAGACCTTTATGAACCTCTAAAATATCTTTGGGACCAAAAGAATACAATGTTTCTCAGAAATAATTCAAAACCCCCAGAAATGCACCACGGAAGGGACAAAACAATACAATGTTTGTCTGCATGCAATTCAATTGAATCTTTGCCAGCATGGAATTCAATTTGATTTAGAATTCAGAATTAATCTTTCTGTAAAGGACAAAGGGACAAAGACCACCGAAGGAATAAAAAAACATAATGTTAACCATAATGAATTCAATTGCAAATAGAATTCAGAATTAGTCATTCCTTCAAAAAACCAACAGAAATGCACCACCGAAGGAACAATAATGCAATTTTTCTAGCATGAAATTCAATTAGAATTAGAACTCAGAATAAGTCTCTCTTCATAAAACCAACAAACATGAACAATAACAGTTTTTTACCATAATCAGTAGCTAGATATGGATAAGAGGGTAAAGAATACATATGGTGAGCTACAACACTGATTAAAGAGCCTAACATAGCTAGGTTAACAGATAATTGAGCATGCCAGGATGTTGTTAGGATTTTATATATTCCTTTATGGCATTGACCTGTAAAATGACCTTTATGAACCTCTAAAATATCTTGGGGACCAACAGAATACAATGTTTCCCATAAATAATTCAAAACCACCAGGACTGCACCACCGAAGGGACAAAACAATACGATGTTTGTCTGCATGAAATTCATTTGAATCTTTGGCAGCACGAAATTCAATTTGCTTTAGAATTCAGAATTAGTCTTGAAATGACAACGGGACAATGACCACCGAAGGGACAAAAAAAAAATGTTTACCATAATGAATTGAAGGGCAAATAGAATTCAGAATTAGTCTTTCCTTCAAAAAAACCAACAGAAATACACCACCGAATGAACAATAATACAACTTTTTCAGCATGGAATTCAATTAGAATTAGAACTCAGAACAAGTCTCACTTCAGAAAACCAACATACATTAACAATGACAGTTCTGTACCATAATCAGTAGCTAGATATGGATAGGGGGCATGGAATACATATGGTGAGCAACAACAATGGTTAAAGAGCCTAGCATAGCTAGGTTAAGAGATAATTGAGCATGCCATGATGTTGTTAGGATTTTATATAGTCCTTTTCGGCCTTGACCTGTAAATGGACCTTTATGAACCTCTAAAATATCTTTGGGATCAAAAGAATACAATGTTTCCCATAAATAGATCAAAACCACCAGGAATGCACCACCGAAGGGACTAAACAATACGATGTTTGCCTGCACGAAATTCATTTGAATCTTTACCAGCATGGAATTCAATTTGATTTAGAATTCAGAATTAGTCTTTCTTCAAATGACAAAGGGAGAAGGACCGCCAAAGGGACAAAAAAACATGTTGTTTACCATAATGAATTCAAGTGCAAATAGAATTCAGAATTAGTCTTTCCTTCAAAATACTAACAGAAATGCACCACCGAAGGGACAATAATACAACTTTTCCATCATGGAATTCAATTAGAATTAGAATTTAGAATAAGCCTCTCGTCAGAAAACCAATGGACATGCACAATCAAAGGGACCAAAAGAATACAAATCTTTACATAAATAATTCAAAACCACCAGGAATGCACCACCGAAGGGACAAAACAATATGCACAAAATTCATTTGAATCTTTACCAGCATGGAATTCAATTTTATTTAGAAAACAGAATTAGTCTTTCTTCTAAAGACAAAGGGACAAGGACCACCGATGGGACAAAAAAACATGATGTTCACCATACTGAATTCAAGTGCAAATAAAATTCAGAATTAGTCTTTCCTTCAAAAAACCAACAGAAATGCACCACCGAAGGGACAATAATACAACTTTTCCAGCATGTAACTCAATTAGAATTAAAACTCATAATAAGTCTCACTTCAGAAAACCAACAGACATGAACAATGACAGTTATGTACCATAATCAATAGCAAGATATAGATAGGGGGGCATTGAATACATATGGTGAGCTATAACAATGGTTAAAGAGCCTAACATAGCTAGGTTAAGAGATAATTGAGCATGCAATGATGTTGTTAGGATTCCATATAGTCCTTTATGGCCTTGACATGTAAATGAACCTTTATGAACCTCTAAAATATCTTTGGGACCAACAGAATAGAATGTTTCCCATAAATAATTCAAAACCACCAGGAATGCACCACCGAAGGGACTAAACAATACGATGTTTATCTGCATGAAATTCATTTGAATCTTTGCCAGCATGGAATTCAATTTGATTTAGAATTCAGAATTAGTCTTTCTTCAAATGAAAAAGGGACAAGGACCACCGAAGGGACAAAAAAACATAATGTTTACCATAATGAATCCAAGTGCAAATAGAATTCAGAATTAGTCTTTCCTTCAAAAAACCAACAAAAATGCACCACCGAAGGGACAATAATACAACTTTTCCAGCATGAAATTCAATTAGAATTAGAATTTAGAATGTCTCTCGTCAGAAAACCAACGGATATTCACAATCGAAGGGACCAAAAGAATACAATTTTTCCCATAAATAATTGAAAACCACCAGGAATGCACCACTGAAGGGACAAAACAATATGCATGAATTTCATTTGAATCTTTACGAGCAAGGAATTCAATTTGATTTAGAATTCAGAATTAGTCTTTCTTCAAATCACAAAGGGACAAGGACCATCGAAGGGACAAAAAAACATAATGTTTACCATAATGAATTCAAATGCAAATAGAATTCAGAATTAGTCTTTCCTTCAAAAAAAAACAGAAATGCACCGCCGAAGGGACAATAATACAACTTTTCCAACATGGAATTCAATTAGAATTAAAACTCATAATAAGTGTCACTTCAAAAAACCAACAGACATGAACAATGATAGTTCTGTACCATAATCAGTAGCTAGATATGAATAGGGGGCATGGAATACATATGGTGAGCTACAACAATGGTTAAAGAGCCTAACATAGCTAGGTTAAGAGATAATTGAGCATGTCATGATGTTGTTAGGATTTCATATAGTCCTTTATGGCCTTGACCTATAAATGGACCTATATGAACCTCTAAAATATCTTTGGGACTAAAAGAATACAATATTTCCCATAAATAATTCAAAACCACCAGGAGAGTACCACCGAAGGGACAAAACAATACGATGTTTGTCTGCATGAAATTCATTTGAATCTTTGCCAGCATGGAATTCAATTTGAATTAGAATTCAGAATTAGTCTTTCTTCAAATGACAAAGGGACAAGGACCACCGAAGGGACAAAAAAACATAATGTTTACCATAATAAATTCAAGTGCAAATAAAATTCAGAATTAGTTTTTCCTTCAAAAAACCAACAGAAAAGCACCACCGAAGGGACAATAATACAACTTTTCCAGCATGGAATTCAATGAGAAAAGAATTTAGAATAAGTCTCTCGTCAGAAAACCAACGGTCATGCACAATTGAAGGGACCAAAAGAATACAACGTTTCCCATAAATAATTCAAAACCACCAAGAATGCACCACCGAAGGGACAAAACAATATGCATAAAATTCATTTGAATCTTTACCAACATGGAATTCAATTTGATTTAGAATTCAGAATTAGTTTTTCTTCAAATGACAAAGGGACGAGGATCACCGAAGGGACGAAAAAACATAATGTTTACCATAATGAATTCAAGTGCAAATTAGAATTCGGAATTAGTCTTTCTTTTAGAAAACCAACAGGAATGCACCACTGAAAGGACCAAAGAATACGATGTTTGTCAACATGAAAATCATTTGAATCTTTGCCAACATGGAATTCATATAGAATTAGAATTCAAAGTTGATATTTCTTCAAAAAACAAAGGGACATGGACCATCAAAGGTACAAAAAAAAACAATGTTTCTCATAATGAATTCAACTGTAATTAGAATTCAGAATTAATCTTTCCTTCAGAAAACTAACAGAAAGGCACCATCGGGACAAAATAATACAATCTTTCCCATAATAGAATTCAATTAGAATTAGAATTCATTATAAACCTTGCTTCAGAAAACCAACATGCAGGCACCACCGAAGGGACCAATAGAATACAATGTTTCCCATAAATAGTTCAATTGAAATTAGAATTCAATAAGTCTTTCCTTCATAAAACCAACAGGAAGGCCAACCGAAAGGACAAGAATACAATGTTAGCATGGAATTCTTTTGAATCCTTGCCAATATGGAATTCAATTAGAATTAGAATTCTGAATTAGTCTTTCTTCAGAAAACCAACAGAAATGAACCACCGAAGGCACAAAATAATACAATCTTTCTCAATAATGAATTCAATTAGAATTCAGAATAAGACTTTCCTTCCGCCTTCAGAAAACCAACTGAAAAGCACCACCGAAGGGACAAGAATATAATGTTCCTAAGCATTGAATTCATTTGCAACTAGAATTCAAAATTATTTTTCTTTCAGAATTGAATTCATTTGCAACTAGAATTCAAAATTATTTTTTCTTTCAGAAAGCCAGTGAAAAGGCATTATGAAGGGACAAAAGTATAATGTTTGCCGGGATGGAATTCAATTGTGCCTAGAATTTAGAATTAGTACAATGACCAAGCACCAACGAAGCGGCAAAATAATACAATCTTGGCTAGCATGGAATTCAATTAGAATTTAGAATAAGTCTTTCTTTAGAAAACAAAGGGACAAGCACCACCAAAGGGATAGAAAAACATAATGTTTTCAAGAATGAATTCAATTGCAATTAGAATTCAAAATCAATCTTTCCTTCGTAAAACCAACTAAAGGCACCACAGAAGAGACAAAATAATACAATCTTTGCCAGCATGAAATTCAATTAGAATTTGAATTCAAAATTAGTCTTTCTTCAGAAAACAAAGGGACAGACACCACCAAAGGGGGAAAAAATACAATGTTTCCCATAATGAATTCAATTACAATTAGAATTCATAACTGGTCTTCCATCAAAAAACCAAATGAAAGGCACCATCGAAGAGAAAAAATACAATGTTTCCCATAATGAATTCAATTGCAATTAAAATTCAGAATTTGTATTTCCTTTAGAAAACCCCGGAAAGGAACCACCGAAGTATTTTTATAATAACATTATATTTTTATAATATTAATAATAATGATAATGATAATTATTATCATTATAATTATTATTATTATAATTATAATTATAATTATGATGATAATAATAACAATAATTATTATTTAATCATATTAAAATAGGAATTATAATAATAATAAATAATTATAATTATAATGATAGTAAATGTAATAATACTTTTAATGATTATGATAAAATAATTAAATAGTAATAATTATAATAATGATAATGTAAATAACTATTATTACTATAATATTTATATTAATATATAATATATTAATAATGATAATAATTATTATAATAATACTGATAATAATCGTATAATATAATTATATTAATGATAATAATGATGCTTATAATATTGATTATTAATTATAATAATAATTATTATAATTATGATGATAAAAGTAATAATTTCATAATAACTATTATTTATTATTATAATAATTATAATAGTAAAAAATATAATAATAATAATTAAATTTTAGTGTTTGTAAAGAAATTAGAGATTATTAAGAATGATGAATAGTAATAGTGTATTTTATATTTTGGTAATTAAACTTCTTATCACACTTTAGCCTCAATCCAACAATCTCGTAAACCAAACATAGGATTAAGGTTACCTCTTTAATCTCTCATTATCCTATCATATGTTAATTCTAATCATATCTCACTATAATCTTGAACCAAACAGACGCAAGTAACAATCAAATCATCATCCAATAATTCAACACCCTAAACTCTTTAAACAACAAAGTGTTTTAAATGGAGGCAGCAAGTTTCTACAAAAACCAATAAATGGAAATTATAAAATTAACTTTTAGTGAGAGAAGGGAATACCCTTGAATGCTCATGCAATCATCGAAAGCTCCCTACCAAAGCCTCCAACCCAAGTTACTAAAGATGAAATATCTGCTTGAGACCTATAAAATCAACAAATTTTCTAAAAAAATAAATAAATAAATTTAACTGTGTATAAACTTGTATATAATGCAAAAAACAATGCTTGGGAATGAGTGGAATCAAAGTATAGAAAGTAGAAGTTTACAATGAACTTTATGAGCATTGAAGCATCTCATTCTTCCCCTTGATAGGCTACCCTCTCAAATAGCATATGATTATCAAAGGGGAATTTCCTATCCTTCCCCTTAACGGCTTACCCTCCTAAATGTTATACAAAAGAACAAGAGATGTTCCAGCTCTACAATACACAATAAAGAAATCATCCTTCAATATAAACAAAACAAAAAAAATTCAAATTTTCTCCAATACAAGATGTATATTATTTTTCAGCAAAGGGTAAGCCACATTATTTACATGCCAAACTTTCTTTCTTCTTGGAAGTATCTACATGCCAAAATTTAAGAATAAGTGCCAATGTCACTATGCTTCTGATTGTTGAAGTTATGATTAATCTAGATAATTTTTCCTAAAAAATTAATAACATAAAAAGACATGACATTAGTTGTTGCATTGACAATTTATTTCGCCTTATACTCTGATTTCTATGTA
The DNA here is from genome assembly GCA_023935145.1 of Bretschneidera sinensis. NCBI lineage: Eukaryota > Viridiplantae > Streptophyta > Magnoliopsida > Brassicales > Akaniaceae > Bretschneidera > Bretschneidera sinensis. The sequence goes on from CM043700.1 coordinate 41,669,723, forward strand.
ATACTGTTTAAAAAAAAGTAAAAAGAAAATGGAATAACCTTCAAGAACGTGTTGCACAATATATATTAGGTACTCACAACAAATGACAAAAATGAGCCTAAACTGAAACTTAGTGGGGTTTTAAACAAATGTCTAGTTAGGTAGCTTCCTTTGACAACAACTTTGATTGCGTTAAACCTTCAAATCGATTATAAATTTATATTTTATAATCAAAGCACCAAATGATAATTTTTGTTATTTCCTAAAGTAGTTGACACATCTAAACTTCTAAGACCTTGAAACACACTAGCTATCATCATTCCTTTTGTTTAAGAATCCACCACAACATAGTTTAGGAAGATTGAATTATTAATGACTCATTAACTAAATTAACTTCACTTTGAATATTTTGTTTACTACATTGTGTTTTGCTTCAAAGATAGTGTACATAACATTATGAAGTTAAAACACCCACTTTAAACATCTTATGGGCTCGATTTACACCACAAATGATTATCATATCATTATTACAGATTATTTTGAAGCAAAAAGACTCATCTTGATCAAAGCCTTCTGGCTTAGTAGTTATTTCCGAATCCTCCATATAAGAGATCTGGATCCGATCTCCCTCCCACCAATGTACCAAAAAAAGAAGACTCATCTTACACATCATGCCTACTCTATAGACACCACGGTTGATTATCATATCATTAGTCAATTCAGTACCTCTAAAAGTCTACATACTACCTTGAAACTACATTTATGCATCCCCATCAGCAATAACAAAAATAGGAAAACATCTCACTTCAAAAGATTTAAATTTCAAGCAATCCGTAACTTCTCGCTTTCACTAACAGAAAACAAAATACCTGAATCAACTGCAATGAAACGTATTACATCCCTTTCATATCTACTAAAATTCAGAAGTAACAAGAATTCTTTAAGAGCCGAAGTACTCCTCATGGAAATAAAATTTCAATCCTACTTGCTGGAAGCAGAAAAACAGTTTTGAAAATATGCTTTTGACTTAATAGAACCAATAGTTAAAAAGTTCATACATCTTTTTCTTGGTCGTGCTAGAAAAAATAAAAGGATAGAACAACCATGAAACTTCCATAATATTTAAACTTAATATGATGAGAAAGAGGTAATATGCCAACTCAAAAGTGTGGACAGTTGCATCAAAAAGGAAAACAATGGAATGCACCATATGGAAAATATGTTTTAGTGGTGTACTACTTCAAGCAGTGATATATGAAGGAAATAACTCAATTGTGGTCCTCTACAGTAAGCTATTTCAAGAGAAATGCAACACCATCATTTTCTTCTCAAAGAAAGATATCAACTTAAATTCTGCACAAATATCACCTTGACAAGTGTGGTGTCCAATGAAGTCCAAAATCATTATATGAAACAAGTATTGTGCAATTTATCAGCAAATTCATGTTATGTAACCGTCATTTCATATCCTATTGAGAATGGGACAACAAAGAAACATGTTGCAAAACTGTTTTATTTTCAATAAGCTACACATTGGGAGGACAGTTGGATTGTAGCTTCAGCAGATTGACTAAAGGAAAACAATAAGAAAACAAAAATAAATCATAATTTGTGTACAAAGAACATACACAACTGATTACTTTGAAAATACCTGCGCAAATTTTATATCATTGGCCCTCCTCGCTGCACCACCAACATAAAAAGATCTACAAATGGAGAAAAAGATCTCCCAGGTCAATATGTGCGTAGTTATTCAGTTAACATGGGCGTAGTTATGTTAAGAAACCATGAATGAAAACAAGAGGGCCTTAGTGGGCCAATATGGATAGAGAACATGCTTCTGTACTGCAATGGTATGCGCTCCTGCATTTCAAATAGAATAAAAAGAAAACGATCGCAACAGCGAGAAACAAGAAGCTGATTGTTGTCTCAATACGATGAGAGGAAAGATCTTGATCAAGATAACTCGTTTTAGGAGACAACGAAAACACTTCCTTCACGGTGTGTAGTAAACGGGGTTTGTGATTTTCAATATTAGTCCTCCAAAAATCGTATATATATATATACATACATTTTTTTCAATTTACATTCAACTTAGAAATCCAACAAAAATTAACTCAATCACCCTCCACCCCAAAAAAAAAAAAAAAATCAGAAATATCCAATGTTTTTATTTTATAGATTCCATTTGAGCTATATAAAAATATATCAACTTGTTTTGAAATACATTTAAATGTCTATAAATGTGTATAAGAATTTACCAAAAAATTGAGGAGAACACAGGGGTGGCTGATGGTGGACAGATTGCATTTTCCGGCCACACCATGGTCGGATTTCTCTTTGCCCATGGATCTCTTCCTTCACGCCAACAAAGAGAAAATATAACTAAATTTTTCGAGAGAGGGAGAGATGGACGCGAGAGAGTGATACCGGGAGAGAACAGAGGAGGAGGGGGAGGAAATCGGAGAGAGAGATCAGTTTTCTGGAAGAACAAGAAATCTCTCCCTCTCTTTATTTTCTTTCTTTCTTTCTTTACCAAAAATTTAAGGAGGACACAGTGGTGGTTGATGGTGGCCGAACTGCATTTTCCGGCCACACCTTAATCTGATTTCTCTTTGCCCATGGATCTCGTCCTTCACGGCAAAAGAGAGAAAATAGAACTAATATTTTCAATAGTGAGAGAGGGAAACGAGAGAGTGAGACCGATAGAGAATAGAGGAAATCGGAGAGAGAGAAGACAAGGAGAAAGATAGGTTTTTGGGAACAAGAAGACGTTTCTCCTTCTCTTTATTTTCTCTCTCTCTTTCAGAAGATTCTGGACCTCAAAAAAAATATGACTGAGAATGCCCTGACTGCCTTGAACATACTGGGCATATTGCTAGTCTTGGGCTCATGGCAATATGGCATAGGTATGAAATTTGAATTGGGCCATTTCAAGATTTCTTTCATATTATTTAACTTAAAAAATATTTTATACTTAATATACTTGTGACTGGCTTAAAGTAAAATGTTTAGAATATTAATATTTTAAATAATTTACATATAATAAATATATAAAAATTAAAAAATCAAAATATATCTTTTTTACTTAATCTAATTATATTATACATATGCTTTAATATTTGAGTGGTGTATTTATCCTTTTTTAAATTATCCATTATAAGTACTTGATACTAGTAAAATAACATACAAACTTAATATCAAATAACTGTAAACATTAAAGACTTTGTTCATTCTTTTTTTTTTTAATTCTTGTTTTTCAACTCGTGACGTATACCCATAAGTTGAGACACCATTTAATTTTGTAAGCGAATACTAAGTTTGTTGGTTTTCTTTATTATTAGAAGTAAGTTTATGATAAAATAGTAATAACATTTTTTCAATAGGACACCCATTACAAATCAATTTAATAAAAAAATTAATTTACATAATTCATACCTTTAATAAATAAAAAATAAAGTTCTTATGAAAAAACATACACATAAAATAATAAATCCATTTTCATAAAAATACATATTTTCTGTGTGACCTCCTAAAAAATATAGTTCAGAATCCGTCAATATGTATGTGAGTAGGAATTAAGGGTATGTACGTTAGATATTCGCTATAAAATAAATAAAAAATAAATACAATAATTTGCTCATCTAATAAACATGGTCAGCTAATCATTAATAAAATAAAACAATAATTCAATCGTATCTTTTTTAAAGTGAAAGAGAATTTTTTGTCCTCATCGATATGGAAAAGCATGATTCGATTTAAATAAGTAAAAAATATCTTAAATTTAAGTGTAATAATTTTTTATTAATTTAATAAATTTAATTACAAATTGATCACTTGTTTGTGTAAAAACTTGTTCGCATAGAATAATTATTTTTTTTATTCTGTAAACAACTTGTTTATATATATAATAAAACTAAATCTTAATTATTTGAAGTAGGAGTGTGCAAACGGTCAAAATAGTCGGTTAAAAATTTTAATTGATTTTTTTGGGTCAAATTTTTTTAACCATTTCAACCGAATTAATCTAAGTATTTCAACATTAACCGATTAAATTAATTTCGGTCGGTATGGTCGGTTAATCAGTTAACTGATACTGTTTATATAATTAAGTTTTTTTAATTTATTATATATTATATATTTAATTTATACTTAATATTTTTTTAGCTTATTATATATTATATTTATATTTAACATATTATTAATATTAATTATTTTTCTAATCGGTTAAACGGTCGAAAGAGATAAAAAAATTTAACTATTAACGAACCAATTAACTGATATATCTTATTTTGTTAACATATTTAATCAATTAACCAAATCGGATCGATATAGTCGGTTAATCGATTTTAACCGTTTAGTGAACATTCCTAATTTGAGGAAACTAAAGTGTTAATTTAATTGATTTAGTTACATAATAATTTATTCTTTCACAAAATAACTTGTTTATATAAAATAATATTTTTTTGTCAAAATCCTAATTTTAAAAGGAAAAGAAAAGATAATTATCAAGTACGGGTATTTTTTCTAGTGATATCAATTGGTGAGATACTACTTTTACATGTGTGAAAATGCATACCTAAATATTCTTCTAATTATAATTGAATTGTTTGATTGTAGAATATAGATTATAGATACTATAATTAAGTTTGTTTATTATACTTAACTTGCTTAGATTTTTAACATTGGACTTCTATTGAGTGAGCTTTGCTATTTTGGGTTTTATATAGTCCAAATAATTATAGTTATAATTTTTTCTTCTATAAATAACTTTTTTTTTATATAGAGTAAAACTAAATCTTAATTATTTGAGTATACTAAAAAAATTAATTTAATGATTTAATCATATTTTAATTTATTGTAAAAAAAAAAAAAAAAAACTTGTTTATGTCAAGTAGTGAATTTTTTGTAAACAATTACTTATAAAAAATCCTAATTTTAAAAGGAAAAGAAAAGATATTGTTAAATACATGTGATACTGCCATAAATAGGAAGGCAACATGTGGACCCTCTTGATGACAGGACACAAGGAAACACGTGGACAATCCAGGACCAAATAACTAAGCCTTCAGGTCATAAACCGCCCTTCAGGGCTCCATCACCCATAGTTGGGCCTCCACATCATAACCGCCCTCCAGACCATCATTGCCTAGCTAAGTTGGGATGTCAAGTCAGCAGACTACCTTAGGCACATGAACGGCTCCTGATCGAACCAACAAGGCAAAAGCCCCAGTAAACGGCCCTCAGCCACCAAGCTGGACCTCCTAGGCATCATTGGCTGAACCAATTAGGGGCATCATATCACCACTGCCCTAGGACAAACACCGCCTCCAAAGCCCTATAAAAAAAAGGTCAGGTATGCATTCAAAAAGATCAGACTTTTCACAACAAAAACAAGGGAATGCTCATCCCCTACATACACCTTATCACGCTCTAACTTAAGCTTCAGAGCATCCCCGGAGGCAACCCTCTTGCGACCCCATAGCTCATATCTCTTTCCCTATGCAGGTATATCCGAGGCCCGGCCTCCAGCTCAGCAAAACACATTTTTGGCATCAACAGATTGGCGTCATCCGTGATAAACCACCATCTCTCGCTGGCAGTAACAGCGAAGAAGTTTAAAGAACTCATTTATTGCCATGCCAACCAAAACCCCTGCCAAGGACCTTGGTAAGGGCGTAATGAGGACTGGGACGAGTTCCTCGGCTGAGTCTGAGGCATGCTCCAACATAGCCACTCTTCAAGCGCAGTTTGCAGAACTCTCACGACTTGTGACCAACCTAACCGCTGAGATCCACGAAGGAGGTCGCCAGCCATCACCAGTACCCCCTCAACCAGACCTTAGTCATACTATGTCAGGTAGCCGCAGACGCTCTACCGATGGCTGTTTCGCAATCGCGTTTTCCCAGCCTCGTATGGCTAAGTCCAGAGAAAGTCCCTCGTCCAAACACAGTGGTGATCTCGGAAGGCGAGTCGAGGACATAGAATGATGGATCAATAAAGCTCTTAAAGGTCGTGGTCACAACGTCATGGACAAGCTCGATGTGCAGGACCCCCCTTCACTCGGGAGGTCCTCGAAGCCCCCCCGGCCAAATTTCAGAATGCCTTAGATTAAACCTTATGATGGATCCACTGACCCTTTAGATCACCTCCAGCACTACAGAACCATAATGACACTCCATAGACATTCCGACCCTGTGATGTGTCGAGCCTTCCCTCTAACACTTGAAAAGGCAGCCGAAACGTGGTATTCCTGTTTGAAACCAGGAGGCATCCGCACGTTTAAAGAGCTAAGTTACGCTTTTGCCTCTCATTTTATCAGTAGCAAAGGACCAAAGAAGACCTCGAAATCTTTGTTCAACATCATCCAGCTAAAAGGAGAGAAACTTTGGGCCTATATTTTAAGGTTCAACTCCGTCGCATGGGAGATCCCAGACCTTGATCCTAGCGTTCAGCTATTGGCTTTCAAAAATGGGCTAAGATCTGGGATCTTCAGTTCAAAACTTACCAGACGCCTACCTCTTGATATGAGTGAAGTCTTGGCCCGAGTTGAGAAATACATGCTGGCGGAAGACGACCAGGTGTTCAGCAGAAAGTGAGAATGAAACGTGGAAAGAAGAAAGAGAGGCCCTACCAGCCTGGGCTGTGAGCCTGCTAAACGACCATTTCGCGACGAAAGACCAACAGCCCCTAGACCTTTAGAAGGCAGGCCTCAAACCCCTAGAACCTTCGGAACCAGACCTAGGGCCTATGGGCCATCCGAAAACTATACTTTGTTGAATGCATCAAGGAACAACATTCTAATGTAGATCCACAACAAAGGTCTCTTGCAGTGGCCCCCGAGGCCACCAAACCTCAATCCAGATCGAAGTACTTAGTGTAGGTTCCACAAAAACTACGGCCACGATATAGAGGAATGTAAGGCCTTCAAGAACTAGATAGAGGCTCTCATTAACAGAGGATATCTAAAGGAATTTACTGGATTACGGACGAAAAAATTCGCAGAGCAACCCCGGAAAAGCCCTGAACGCTCACTCGAGCGGAACAGGCCTGTGCAGCATATCCGAAAGATCTCGGGGCCGAACTGTGAAGAACCCAGCCAGAAGAAACCAGAGGCCCCTGATAATAGCCATTAAATGCATTATATTCGTACTTATTTGTTAGCACTTTAGGGTTGATTTAGGTCTTAATTGCATTTTTATTCATTAACAACTCTAAAGTGGTATTTTTGGAGCATTAATTTATTTCGGTGCATTTTTCAGGTATCTTGAGTTAAAGGAGATGGAAAAACTATCATCATTTTGAAACACAAAGTTCCATTGAACACTCAAGCAAAAGAATGATCGCGGAAGAGCCAAGATGAAGAGAAACTATGGAAGGAGTTTTCACTAAGTTGCTGGAGTTGGCATACAAATCAACCATCTTTAAAAATTAAACTGTATCGATGTAGAAAGAACCAGGAAGTGTGCCACATATGATTAGAAAGATATGGAAGTCTATTTTCTGGAGGATTTTACGGTTCATTAAAATCATTTCTCTAGAGGAAATTATGGCGATTTTAGCGGACAGAGGTCAGACTTTCTGAATCAGAGCGCGCACAGCCTTGTGCACTCCGAGTTAGACCCTAATTAGGTCTTTAATGACTTATTCAAACCCTAAAACACCCCTAGACCTTGTATAATATAAATATACCACTTAGGGTTTGTAATTGGAGATTCAAAAAAACCTGGAGAACTCAAGAAAGCAGCAACTTTCCTTCCATTGTGCAACCATGAGCCCCATGGCTAACTAATCTCCAAGCAATGAGAAGGGATGAATCCCTAGGTGTAGTTGTTTCTATTTCCCTTATTTGATTCAGTTGTAATGGAGCTTTAACGTTCAAATATTGTTATGATTTACTTTTATTCTAATTATAAAGATTTCATCTAATCCGGTGATTGTATCTTTTTCCTTGATATAGATTTAGTCATGCTTTCTTTATGTCAAGATTATTTGGGTATGATTGAGTTCGGTAGATCTAGCCTTTAGGTTTGTCCATTACTGCAATATTGTCATCAAAGATATATTGTCGTTTCTTGATAAACTTAAAGGATAGATCATATGTGCATGAATTGAAAATAAAGAATATTTCATAACAATCAAATTAGGGTTTATACATGTGCTTTAATTGAATATTTGCCGATTGCCTGTTTGGGATGTGAAACTTGCAATCGAGATAAGAAAAACAACTGAATCCAGTTAGGATTAAGACAACAAACCTAGGGAGGATTCCCGGATCCTTGTTGCTTCTCCATTATATTTCACAATCTACTTTACACAATTGTCTCACTATCAAATTTCAGATTCTATATTTAATTTGATCATATCGTCTCATATTAAAGTTTACACCTTCCTTTATAGTTAATTTATCTCCCTGTGGAATCGACACCCCAAAGCCGTACTGCAACACCGTGTTACTGTTTTGGGCGTAATCAAATTTTGGCGCCGTTGCCGGGGAGACGCGCTTACTTACAAGGAAGTTGTCAACTCTAAGACATGACGGTAGAAGAGTTGTAGATAGTTTTTCTTTCAGTAGTTTGTAAAGGCGGCAACTTTGTTCCCTCTTTTTGCTTGCTACATTAATTTTTTTTTTATTATTTTATTTTATTTTATTCTTTTATTCTTTTATTCTTTTTTATTTTTATTTTTTTTACCTTGAATGCAAAGACATAGAGATGCTTTGGGTAGATTTGCTAGTAGGCCTGTGCTAGAGTCAAAATTAAATTCCTTTCTAAATCCCTTATTTGACAACCCATCTAGTCCCGAAGAAATGAGTGAACATGAATATCAACCCCCTAGGACCCTTCAGGATTACCTCAACCCTACACGCACAGCCACACCATCATGCATCATGTTTCCAGCCAATACTCGCCAATTAGATCTTAAACTAGGGATGATTCAATTACTCCCTACATTCCATGGCTTGGAAAACGAAAACCCATATGTGCACATTAGAGAGTTTGAGGAAGTAGTTGCGACTTTTCATAGTCAAGATGAAACTCATGACATTATGAAACTTAAGTTCTTTCCTTTCGCTTTGAAGGATAGAGCTAAGAGTTGGTTATACTCACTAAGACCATGATCTATTGGGTCGTGGACTCAGATGACTCGGATCTTTTTTAATAAATACTTTCCCCAACATAAGACCAATGCTTTAAAAAGACAAATCTCCACCTTTGCACAAAAGGATAGCGAGACTTTGTATAAGTCATGGGAGAGATTTAAAGAGTTATTGAGTATGTGTCCTCACCATGGGTATGAGAGTTGGTGCTTAGTGAGCTATTTTTATGAGGGACTTGCATATAGAGAGCGTCAATTCGTAGAGATGATGTGTAATGGTGAATTTTTGGAGAAAGATCCTGATGAGGCCATGGAGTACCTCAATGAGCTTGCTGAAAAAGCTCACACTTAGACTGAACCTTGTGCTACTGAAAGCACAAATAAGTCACGACCTATAGGGAACCCAAATGGTGGTGGAATTTACCATCTTAGGGAGGAGGATAACCTTAAGGCCAAGGTCGAGATGCTCACTAGGGAGCTAGATGAATTAAAAACTAAGAGCTTAAAGCCAACACACCTAGCTAATCATGCAAAGTCTTTGAAACCATGTTTTGTGTGTAGAGGGGTAGATCATCTCGCCCAAGAGTGTCCTACATTTGCTGAAATGAGAGGGATGTATGAGGAACAATGTAATGCCTTAGGCATGTACAAGAAGCCTCATGCACCCTTCTCTAATACCTATAATCCGGGGTGGCGTGATCACCCAAATTTCAACTGGAAGTTTGAAAATCAGCAGCTTGCACAACCCCCTGCACCATATCTTGAACCATATCATGCACCCGTGTCTTCTAGGAGTTCTTTAGAAGACACTTTACATGCTTTTATTGAAGCACAAGGGAAGACTAATCAAAGGCTTGAATCTTTAATTGTGCAGGTTGTTGAAGAACATAAAGAGATAAAGAGCCAAGTGTCCAAGTTGATGAGCTACTTGAGTGTGACTGAGCGAGGTAAGTTCCCTTGTCAAGCTCAGTCCATATCCCATGGTCAACACCTAGCACAACAGAATTTGAAGGAGGTGAATGTTCTTGAGACACTAAGTGGTAAGTCATTACACATCCCAGCAACGAAAAAATCAGAGGATGTGAATGAAACCCACCAAGCATACATGATTGACTCATTCATGGAAAAGGTCCAGCACCTTAATCCATTGGAGTCCACCTTCATCCATGGCTTCACAAAAGCACATATCGAGCCAGAATTTGCGGATGTTACTGATGACATCCTTGAGGCCTCTCAAAAGCATACAAGCACCAAATTTGGCAATGAAGCAGTGGCTGGTGCATTCAACCTATGTTTGTCTAGGAGAGAATAAAAGTGTCTGGCTGAAGACATAAAACTTAGCGCTCATGGGAGGCAACCCACAACATATCCTTTTATTTTTACTATTTTTCATATTTCTTTTTCTTATTTATTATTGTTATTTTGCTGTTTTCTAGTATTAACTTAGCATTTCTTTTTCAAGGAAAATATACGAAGCAGTTCAAATGGTGGAGCACAATTTTCAGCTTCTGTGCACCTTTGGCTACAAAGGGAGTTTATTTTACTCTTTCTTTTACATTGAGGTCAATGCAATTTTTAAGTTGGGGGTGGAAGAAACACATCTCTTTGTTTCCATATTCTTTATTTCCATACATTTTTTTCCTTTGAACTGCTTGGTGTCATTTTTTTTTGTTTATTTTTAGCATGCTTTGTGTTTGCCCTAGAGTTAATTCACATGTCAATGATATGAACTTAATTGAAATAACATATAGCATGTAGAAGAAGTTAAATTCAATTTCAGTTTGAGAATAATTTAAGTGTCAATCTTGATTTGGTTTGAGACTCTAGTTTGTGGTAAGATTGAATGATTAGTCTAAAACATCTAGAAAAGTTTTATGTGCGATTGATTGTGAATATTTTTGCGGTCTCAACAAGCTCTAGAACTTATTTGATAATTACTTGAGGCGAATTCCTAGAATGCACACTACTGAGGATATGATATAGGCCATTTTTGAATAATTTGAGCCTTTCAAACCTTCCCTTACAATATATATATCACTAGTCACCTATTTGAGCCATTTTTCTTGAAAAATAATTTGAGCCTTGTTTCTTTCAAAAACCCATTTACTTACCCTTATGAGTCTAGAAATATTTTATCCTTACCCTTCTTTTAAAAGAACTTAGTTGTACACATTGTTGAGAAGCACTTAAGAGGAGTAAGGATGGAAATATGAAATATCATAACCCAAGTATATTAAAGAAGATAAGTTGGGGGTTGTGGAAAAGAAAAGAAAAAAAAAGAAAAAAGAAAAAAAAAGAGATGAATGAGTATTTGCCAAAAACAGAAAAAGAAGAGAAGTATGGCAAAGAAAGAAGAAAAAGAAAAGAAAAGTGGTGACTTATCAAGAGATATGCTCTTATAAAAAATGGGTGAAGGAGTTAAGCATTGAAGTAAAGTTATCTAGCACTTAAAGGTGGTTGTGTTTAAAGCTAAGAGATTAAGTTCTTTTACTTGCAAATCCTTCCCATTCTTTCTTAACCTTTACCTTGGCATAGCATTACAAGCCCATTAAAGACCTATTGATCCAATGAAGTGTGATTTTTCTACAATAGTGGAGAATGATTTGAAAAATAAGCCTATGGAGCTTGTTTATGTGATTGATGTCACACAATTTGTTATGTTTTTAGAGGCCAAGACTTGTATTCATGAATGTTGTGCATAAAATCATCCGGATGTTCGGACTAATGGATTGTGGTAAGATGGATGTTAAGAGTCAATAACGATTTTAAGATTGATGTTTGGATTACTTTTGGACTTAGGTGAAATTTAATGATTCTATGTGCCGTATGTTATGTACAATTTTTGAGACAAAAAGTGAATTACTCTTGGTTCACCGCTAGCATTGCTTTACGTTGTTTTTAACTCCTACCATAGAATTCATCTCTTATTTTCGCTTGAATTGCTAGGGACTAGCAATAAGCTAGTTGGGGGTTGTGATAATAGCCATTAAATGCATTATATTCGTACTTATTTGTTAGCACTTTAGGGTTGATTTAGGTCTTAATTGCATTTTTATTCATTAACAACTCTAAAGTGGTATTTTTGGAGCATTAATTTATTTCGGTGCATTTTCCAGGTATCTTGAGTTAAAGGAGATGGAAAAACTATCATCATTTTGAAACACAAAGTTCCATTGAACACTCAAGCAAAAGAATGATCGCCGAAGAGCCAAGATGAAGAGAAACTATGGAATGAGTTTTCACTAAGTTGCTGGAGTTGGCATACAAATCAACCATCTTTAAAAATTAAACTGTATTGATGTAGAAAGAACCAGGAAGTGTGCCACATATGGTTAGAAAGATATGGAAGTCTATTTTCTGGAGGATTTTACAGTTCATTAAAATCATTTCTCTAGAGGAAGTTATGGCGATTTTAGCGGACAGAGGTCAGACTTTCTGAATCAGCACGCACACAGCCTTGTGCACTCCGAGTTAGACCCTAATTAGGTCTTTAATGACTTATTCAAACCCTAAAACACCCCTAGACCTTGTATACTATAAATATACCACTTAGGGTTTGTAATTGGAGATTCAAAAAAACCTGGAGAACTCAAGAAAGCAGCAACTTTCCTTCCATTGTGCAACCATGAGCCCCATGGCTAACTAATCTCCAAGCAAGGAGAAGGGATGAATCCCTAGGTGTAGTTGTTTCTATTTCCCTTATTTGATTCAGTTGTAATGGAGCTTTAACGTTCAAATATTGTTATGATTTACTTTTATTCTAATTATAAAGATTTCATCTAATCCGGTGATTGTATCTTTTTCCTTGATATAGATTTAGTCATGCTTTCTTTATGTCAAGATTATTTGGGTATGATTGAGTTCGGTAGATCTAGCCTTTAGGTTTGTCCATTACTGCAATATTGTCATCAAAGATATATTGTCGTTTCTTGATAAACTTAAAGGATAGATCATATGTGCATGAATTGAAAATAAAGAATATTTCATAACAATCAAATTAGGGTTTATACATGTGCTTTAATTGAATATTTGCCGATTGCCTGTTTGGGATGTGAAACTTGCAATCGAGATAAGAAAAACAACTGAATCAAGTTAGGATTAGGGCAACAAACATAGGGAGGATTCCCGGATCCTTGTTGCTTCTCTATTATATTTCACAATCTACTTTACACAATTGTCTCACTATCAAATTTCAGATTCTATATTTAATTTGATCATATCGTCTCATATTAAAGTTTACACCTTCCTTTATAGTTAATTTGTCTCCCTGTGGAATCGATACCCCAAAGCCGTACTACAACACCGCGTTACTGTTTTGGGCGTAATCAGCCCCCATGACAAAAATCATCAAGACCATTTGTAGAGGGCCCGCAGCTGGGGGTGTGTCCAACAATAGCATGAAGTCTTATGCCAGGTCGATAGCTTCCGTCTTCGGACCCTATAAATGGTATAAGGCGGGCGAAACCATTTCCTTTCCAGACGAAGACTTACAAAGAGTTCAGACTCCACACGACGATGCTGTCGTAATTTCCCTCCTCGTGGCCAACCACGAGGTTAGGCGAGTCTTGGTCGATAACAGAAGCTCAATCGACATTCTGTTCTATGACACTTTCCAACAAATGCAACTGGGAGAGTCCCAATTAGAGCCAGTCTTCACCCCGCTTTACTGTTTCTCAAAAGGAGTAGTCTTTACAGAAGGCAGTATAACCCTCCCAATGACTGTGGGGACGGCCCCTCAGGTGACAAATGTACATACTACTTTTCTAATCGTCCGGCAACCCTCATCCTATAATATGATACTTAGACGGTCAACACTGAATAAACTCCGAGCGGTTGTCTCCACCCATTACCTGAAAGTCAAATTCCCCACCAAAGAATGAGTGGGTAAAGTCAAGGGAGATCAACAAACCTCAAGGTCCTACTATCTCAGTGCGGTGAGAAAATGCAAGCAGACGGAAGCCTTCCCGCTTGAGCTGGACGATCTTAGAGATGAAGGAAGCAACCCAAGGGGCCAACCAATAGAAGAACTAACCGCTGTCCCCCTTGGTGAAGACAGCTCTCGGACCATCCAAATTGGTTTAAACCTACCTGAAGCCCTCAAAAAGTCTTTGCTAGCCCTCCTTCGAGCAAATCATGATCTATTCGCTTGGACTACCGCAGATATGCCTGGAATCAGCCCAGAGGTCATAGCACACCGATTAAGTGTGGATCCAAATCACAAGCCGGTCATCCAAAAGAAAATATGGTTCACCCTTGAGCGACAGGCAACCATCTGAGCAGAGGTTGACAAATTGCCCACGACCAAGTTTACCCAAGAGGTACGCTATCCGGACTGGGTATCTAATGTAGTTATGGTGAAAAAGGCAAATGGCAAGTGACGGATCTGCATCGATTTCTCTGATCTAAATAAAGCTTATCCGAAATACAACTTCCCTTTACCCAGGATTGATCAACTTATCGACGCAACCTCAGGGCATGAATTACTAACGTTCATGGACGCATATTCAGAATATAATCAGATCTTCATGCACCGATCAGACCAAGAGAAAACAACTTTTATTACAGAACAAGGACTCTACTGCTACAGGGTCATGCCCTTCGGCTTAAAGAATGTCGGGGCCACTTACCAGAGGTTAGTGAATAAAATTTTTCAAGGGCACATAGGTCAAAATATGGAAGTTTATGTCGATGATATGTTGGTTAAAAGTGTCAAGGCCAGAGATCACGAGGTCGGCTTAAAAGAGGCCTTCGACGTCCTCCACCATCATCAAATGAAGTTGAACCCCACTAAGTATGCCTTTGGAGTCACTGAGGGAAAGTTCCTTAGGTTCATAGTAACCCACAGAGGCATAGAAGAAAACCCTGAGAAGATAGATGTCATCTTTAGCATGAACCCGCCTCGGACTGTGAGGGAAATCCAACGACTCACCGGAAGGATAGCCGCTTTGAGCTGGTTCATGTCAAAGTCTGTCGAGAAGTGCCTACCCTTTTTTAAAGCCATCCTGAAGGCTGATGAGAGTCATAAAATGCATCTTAATAGTACTTAATTGTTATTATTTTAGGGTTGATCTAGGTTTTAATTGCACTTTTATACGTTAACAACTCTAAAGTATCATTCTTGGATCATTGATCTATTTCAGTGCATTTTCAGGTACTTAAGCTCAAAAGAGGAGGAAAAGTTATCATTGCTTGAAGCACAAAGACTCGAGTCATACTAGAGTGAAGGAATGCTTCTGAAAGGATAAGATAGAGGGCTTAAAAGAGCAACAGTTGTTGCCCGCACGAGAAAGGAGATTTACTAAATTGCCAGAATTGCCCGTATAGATCAATCATCTTTTAAAATTAAACTGTATTGATGCCAAAAGAACTAAGAGATGAGCCATATATTCTTAGAAAAATCCGGAAGTCTATTTTCTGGAGAATTTTACGGCTTGTAAAAATGATTTTTCTAGAAAAAGTTATGGCAGTTTTAGTAGACCAAGGTCAGGCTGTGCGGGCTATGCGGGATTTCAACGTGATTTTAGGCTTAAATCCCACATCCTACATCGGTTGAAAAATATATTTCTACATCCCACATCCCACATCAGATTGGAAACGCATTGCACTCGTGGTATTTCCCTATAAAAGGCCTACTCCACTTCAGCTTTGAGGCATTAATCGGAGCTCATCTGAAATCATCAGAGAGTGAATCCAGAGGGCCTTTAGGATGAATCCGAAGTATAATTTTGGAGGGCAAGCTGAGGAATCACCGAAGCTTTCGCTACCAAGGGGGAGATGATCGTTAAGAGGCCGGAGGCAACTCAAGGAAGCATGAGCCCCATGGCCAGCTAGTCTCTAAGCAAGGCAAAGGGATGAATCCCTAGATGTAGTTGTTCTTATTTTCCTTTATTTGATTCAGTTGTAGTTTGGTATTATTTTCGTTAAATATTGTTATATTTTATTCTTTAATTTAATTAGTAGATTTATTATTACTCCTGTGATTGCATGCTTCTTTTCCATATAAGTTCAGGCATGCTTTTCTTATGTGTACCTGTTTGGGTGTGGTTGAGTCCGGTAGATCTCTTTTATAGATATGTCCATTGCTGCGGTATTGTCATTTAGATATATCGTCGTCTCTTGATAATTTATAAGTTAGGTCATGTGTGCTTGAAAGTAAAGAAGATTTCATAACAATTACATTAGGATTTATAAATGCGCTTTAATTGAATATTTTCTGATTGCCTGTTTGGGATGTAAAACTTGCAATCGAGATAAAAACAACTAAATCAAGTTAGGATTAGAGCAACGAACCTAGGGAGGATTTCTGGAACCTTGTCATTTTTTATTTATATTATTCAATCTATTTACACAATTTGCTCACAACTCAGATTCTCTCATTTAATCTTTTATCGTTTGAGTTAAAGTTTACACCTTCTTTGTAATTAACTTGTTTCCTTGTGGAATCGACACCCCAAAGTTGTACTACAATAACCGCGTTATACTTTGGACGTAATCAAAATTTAATTACGCCCAAAACATAATGCGGTTATTGTAGTACAGCTTTGGGGTATCGATTCCACAGGGGAAACAAGTTAATTACAAAAGAATGTGTGAATTTTAACACAGACGATAAAAGATTGATTGAAAGAATCTGAATTGTGTGAACATAGTGTGAAGGATAGTATAATAAAGAAACAACAAGGTTTTAGAAATTCTCCCTAGGTTCGTTGCCCTAATCCTAACTTGATTCAGTTGTTTTTATCTTGATTGCAAGTTTCATATCCCGAACAGGCAATCGACAAATATTCAATTAAAGCGCATATATAAACCCTAATGTAATTGTTATGAATTATTCTTTACTTTCAAGCACACATGACCTAACTTATAAATTATCAAGAGACGACGATATATCTAAATGACAATACCGCAACAATGGATAAATCTATAAAAGAGATCTACCGGACTCAATCACACCAAAACAAATACACATAAGAAGAGCATGACTAGACTTATGTGGAAAAGAAGCATGCAATCACCAGACTAATAAAAATCTACTAATTAAATTAAAGAATAAAACATAACAATATTTAATGAAAATAATACCAAACTACAACTGAATCAAATAAAGGAAAATAAGAACAACTACACCTAGGGAGGATTTCTGGAACCTTGTCGTTTCTTATTTATATTATTCAATCTATTTACACAATTTGCTCACAACTCAGATTCTCTCATTTAATCTTTTATTGTTTGAGTTAAAGTTTACACCTTCTTTGTAATTAACTTGTTTCCCTATGGAATCGACACCCCAAAGCTATACTACAATAACCACGTTATACTTTGGGCATAATCAAATTTTGGCGCCGTTGCCGGGAAAACGCGCTTAAGTACAAAGAAGTTTGTCGACTTTGAGACATAACGGTAGAAGAATTGTAAATATTTTTCTTTTCAGTAGTTTGTAAATATAGTAATATTGTTCCTTTACCTTAGTTTTGATTTTGTGATTTATTTTGTTTTATTTATTTCCCCTCTGATTCATTTGGTGTATGCTTAGACCGAGAGATTTGTGAGGTAGATTCATTAGAGGATCCGAACTAGAATTACCTTCCTCTTCCGAGTCTGATAGTGAAACCTCGCCTAGATCAACCAATAGTGGAAACCTAAGTGAGAATTTAGAAGATTTTGTTAACATGGTCGATAACCATAATGAGAATGTTGCTAGGACACTTCAGGATTACCTCCACCCTACACGCACAGCCACACCATCCTGCATCATGTTTTCAGCCAATACTCACCAATTAGATCTTAAACCAGGGATGATTCAATTACTCCTTACATTTCATGGCTTGGATAATGAAAACCCATATGTGCACATTAGAGAGTTTGAGGAAGTAGTCACGACTTTTCGTAGTCAAGATGAAACCGATGACATTGTGAGGCTTAAGTTCTTTCCTTTCGCTTTGAAGGATAGAGCTAACAGTTGGCTATACTCACTAAGACCACGATCTATTGGGTCGTGGACTGAGATGACTCGAGCTTTCTTTAACAAATACTTTCCCCAACATAAGACAAACGCTTTGAAAAGACAAATCTCCACCTTTGCACAAAAGGATAGTGAGACCTTATATCAGTCTTGGGAAAGATTTAAGGAGTTATTAAGTATGTGCCCTCACAATGGGTATGAGAGTTGGCGCTTGGTGAGCTATTTTTATGAGGGACTTACGTATAGAGAGCACCAATTCGTAGAGATGATGTGTAATGGTAGGTTCTTGGAGAAAGATCCTGATGAGGCCATAGATTACCTCAATGAGCTTGCTGAAAAAGCTCACACTTGGACTGGACCTAGTGCTACTGAAAGCACAAATAGGTCACGACCTATAGGGAACCTAAATGGTGGTGGAATTTACCATTTTAGGGAAGAGGATAACCTTAAGGCCAAGGTCGAGATGCTCACTAGGGAACTAGAGGCATTAAAGACTAAAAGCTCAAAGCCAACACACGTGGTTAGTCATGCTAAATCTTTTGAACCATGTTTTGTGTGTGGTGGGGTAGACCATCTCACCCAAGAGTGTCCCACATTTGCTAATATGAGAGGGATGTATAAGGAATAATATAATGCCTTAGGCATGTACACGAAGCCTTTTACATCCTTCTCTAATACCTATAATTCGGGATGGCGTGATAACCCCACCTTCAGCTGGAAATCTGAAAATCAGCAGCTTGCACAACCCCCTAGCTCATATTCTGCACCATATCATGCACCTGTGTCTTCTAGGAGTTCTTTAGAAGACACTTTACATGCTTTTATTGAGGCACAGGGTACGACTAATAAAAGACTTGAATCGTTAATTGTGTAGGTTGTTGAAGAACATAAGGAGATAAAAAGCAAAATGTCCAAGTTGATGAGCTACTTGAGTGTGAATGAAGGAGGTAAGTTCCCTGCTCAAGCTCAGTCCACATCCCATGGTCAGCACCTGGTGCAACAGAATTTGAAGGAGGTGAATGCCATTAAGACAGTAAGTGGTAAGTCCTTACACATCCCAACAACGAAGAAATTAGAAGATGTGGACGAAAGCTACCAAGCATACACGATGGACTAATTCATGGAAAAAGTCCAGCATCTTAATCTATTGGAGTCCACCCCCACCCATGGCTTCACCAGAGCACATATCGAGCCAAAATTTGTGGATGTTACTGATGACATCCTTGAGGCCCCTCCCGAGCATAGAAGCACCGAATTTGGTATTGAAGCAGTGGTGGATGCATTCAACCTATGTTTTTCAATGAGAGAATAAGAGCGTCTGGCTGAAGACGTAAAACTTAGCGCTCATGGGAGGCAGCCCACAACGTATCCTTTTACTTTCACTATTTTTCATATTTCTTTTTCTTGTTTATTATTATTATTTTTCTGTTTTCCAATTTTACTTTAGTATTTATTTTTTAGAGACAAATAAACGAAGTAGTTCAAATGATCGTGCACAACTTTCAACTCCACGCACCGTTGGTTAAAAAGGGAGTTTCCTTAACTTTTGTTTTTTTTCATTGAGGACAATGCTTATCTTAAGTTGGGGGTAGAAGATATATTTCATATCATTGAACTGTTTGGTGTCATTTTTGTTTGTTTTTAGCATGCTTGGTGTTTGCCTTAGAGTTAATTTACATGTCAATGATATAAACTTAATTGAGATAACATATAGCATTTAGAAGAAGTTAAATCTTGCTTCAGTTTGAAATTAATTTAAGCATCAATCTTCATTTGGTTAGAGACTCTAGTTTGTGGTAAGATTGTATGATTAGTCTTAAACATTTAGAGAAATTTTATGTGTGATTGTTTTATGAATACTTTTGCGATCTTGAAAAGCTCTAGAACTTACTTGATAATCACTTGAGGCGAATTCCTAGAATGCACACTACTTAGGATATGATATAGACCATTTTAGAACCGTTTGAGCCTTTCAAACCTACCATTGCTATATTTATCAATAGTCACCTATTTGAGCCTTTTTCTTGAAAAGAAAAATTGAGCCTTGTTTCTTTTGATAAACCATTTACTTACCTTTATGAGCCTAAAAATATTTTATCCTTACCTTTATTTTAAAAGAACTTAGTTATACACATGTTGTGAGAAGTACTTAAAAAGAGTAAGGGTGGAAATATGAAAAAATATCACTACCGCAACCCAAGTACATTAAAGGAGATAAGTTGGGGGTTGTAGAAAAGAAAAAAAAATGAAAAAGAATGTGAATGGTTATGTGCCAAAAATAAAAATAAAAAAAGAATTATGGCAAAGAAAGAATAAAGAAAGAAAAGAAAAAAATGGTGATTTTTTGAAAGAAATGCTCGAAAAATGGTTGAATGAGTTGGGTGTTGAAGTAAGGTTATCCAGTGCTTAAAGAGTTGTGTTCAAAAATAAGAGATTAAGTTCTTCTACTTGTTGAATCCTTCCTGTTCTTTCTTAACCTTTACCTTAGCCTAACGTTACAAGCTTATTAAAGACCTTTTGATCCAATGTAGTGTGATTTTTCTACAATAGTGGAGAGTAATTTAAAAAGTGAGCCTATGAAGCTTGTTTTTGTGATTGGTGTCACGCAATTTATTATGTTTTTAGAGGACAAGACTTCTATTCATGAATATTATGCATAAAATCATCCGGGTGTTTGGATTAATGGTTTGTGGTAAGATGGATGTTAAGAGTCAATAACGATTTTAAGATTGATGTTTGGATAACTTTTGGACTTAGATGAAATTTAATGATTCTATGTGCCGTATGTTATGTGCAATTTTTGAGACAAAAAGTGAAATACTCTTGGTTCAACGCTAACAACACTTTACTTTGTTTTTAACTCCTACCATAGAATTCATCTCTTAGTTTCGCTTCAATTGCTAGGGACTAGCAATAAGCTAGTTGGGGGTTGTGATAAGAGTCATAAAATGCATCTAAACAATACTTAATTGTTAGCATTTTAGGGTTGATTGAGGTTGGAATTACACTTTTATACCTTAATAACTCTTAAGTGTTATTCTTAAATCATTGACTTATTTCAGTGCATTTTCAGGTACTTTGAGCTTAAAAAAAAAAGATAGAAAAGCTATCATCATTTTAAACATGAAGCTTCAATGAATACTCGAGTGAGATAATGGTCGCGGAAGAGCCAAGATGAAGAGAAACCAAGAAAGGAGATTTACTAAATTGCAAGAATTGCCCATACAGATCAATCATTTTTGAAAATTAAACTGTATTGATGCAAGAAGAACCGGGAGATGTGCCATATATACTTAGAAAGATCCGGAAGTCTATTTTCTGGAGAATTTTATGGCTTGTAAAAATGATTTTTCTAGAGAAAGTTATGACAGTTTTAGTAGACAAAGATCAGGCTGTGCGGGCTGTGCGGGATTTCAGCATGATTTTGGGCTTAAATCCCACATCCCACATCAGTTGGAAAACACATTTCTATATCCCACATCCCACATCGGATTGGAAACACATTACACTCATGGTATTTCCCTATAAAAGACCTACTCCACTTCAGCTTTGAGGAATCAATCGGGGATGAATCCAGAGGGCCTTTAGGAGCAATCCAAAGGGCCTTTAGGAGGAACCTGAAGTATAAATTTGGAGGGCAAGCTGAGGATGATCATTGAGAGGCCGGAGATAACTCAAGGAAGCATGAGTCCCATGGCTGGCTAGTCTCCAAGCAAGGCGAAGGGATGAATCTCTAGGTGTAGTTGTTCTTATTTTTCTTTATTTGACTCAGTTGTAGTAGAATTATTTTCGTTAAACATTGTTATGTTTTATTCTTAATTTAATTAGTAGATTTATTATTACTCTAGTGATTGCATGCTTCTTTTCCATATAAGTTCAGGCATGTTTTTTTTTATGTGTACCTGTTTGGGTGTGGTTGAGTCCGGTAGATCTCTTTTATAGATTTGTCCATTGCTGCGGTATTGTCATTTAGATATATCATCGTCTCTTGATAATTTATAAGTTAGGTCATGTGTGCTTGAAAGTAAAGAAGATTTCATAACAATTACATTAGGATTTATAAATGAGCTTTAATTGAATATTTTTCGATTGCCTGTTTGGGATATGAAACTTGCAATCGAGATAAAAACAACTGAATCAAGTTAGGATTAGAGCAACGAACCTAGGGAGGATTTCTGGAACCTTGTCGTTTCTTATTTATATTATTCAATCTATTTACACAATTTGCTCACAACTCAGATTCTCTCATTTAATCTTTTATCGTTTGAGTTAAAGTTTACACCTTCTTTGTAATTAACTTGTTTCCCTGTGGAATCGACACCCCAAAGCTGTACTACAATAACCGCGTTATACTTTGGGCGTAACCAAAGGCCAAAGATTTTGTTTGGTCCGAAGATTGCCAAGAAGCATTCAGGGAACTAAAGAAATATTTGGGTACTCCTCCTTTACTCTCCAAGCCAGTAGCTGGCAAAGAACTCTTTTTGTATCTCTTGGTTGGACCCGAAGTAGTGGCCTCAGTCTTGATTCGAGAAGAAGAAGGCATGCAGAAGCCCGTGTACTATGTAAGCAAAGTGTTCCACGACGCCGAAACAAGGTATCTCCCTGTGGAAAAAATGGCGTATGCTATCTTGATCTCGGCCTGGAAGCTCAGGTCGTATTTCCAAGCCTACACAATCACTCTTCTCACCAACCAACCCTTTCAGCAAGTACTCCAGAAACCTGATGTTTCTAGCAGAATGGTGAAATGGTCAATAGAGCTGGGCGAGTTCGACATTCGCTACAGGCCTCAGACAGCTATTAAAGCCCAGGCCTTAGCCGATTTCGTCATGGAAACCACTCTACCAAGATCAGAAGAACCGCTTCAGACGCCCGACGAAACAAACCTGTTCCCTCAGTGGACTTTTCATGTCGATGGGTCCTCCACTGAAACTGGAAGTGGTACCGGACTCATCCTAAGCGGTCCAGACAACTTCACCATTGAATAAGCCTTGAGGTTTGAATTTAAAGCATCCAACAGTAAGACCGAGTACGAAGCTTTGCTAATAGGAATGAAACTAGCCAAGGTACTTTCCATAAAAATCCTGAACGTATATAGCGACTCTCAGCTAGTAGTAAACCAGATTAACGGGGGGTTTGAGGCTTGAGGGGAAAAGATCGCTCGTTACCTTGCGAAGGCTAAAGCATTGGCCACAAAGTTTGAAGTATTTCGCATCAGCCAGATCCCGCAGGCTGAAAATTCAAAGGCTGACTCCTTAGCCTAGCTCACATCTTCCCTCCAACTTGAACCAAGGCGAGCAGTTTATCTCAAAACACTGACCGTACCTAGCATCGATGAAGCTATGGTATTACCCATGGTTGGTGAAAAGACATGGATGAGTCCTATTCTTGAGTACCTGCGATATGGTCGTCTTCCAGACGATAGAAACGAAGCTCAAAAGGTCATGTCTTGAGCAGTGCGGTACATTATCTTGGACGATTGATTATATAAAAGAGACGTCACAATGCCCTACTTAAAATGCCTTGACTCGACCAAAGCTGATTACGCCCTCCAAGAGGTCCACGAAAGAATATGCTGAAATTATCTTAGAAAAAGGGCCCTGGCATTCAAAATCCTTTGCCAAGGTTATTATTGGCCCAGAATGAGGGAAGAAGCAATGAAGATGGTAAAAAAGTGTAAAAGCTGCCAACAATATGCGGCGTACCACACAGACTTGTAAACCTCCTAACTCCAATCACCAGTCTGCTTCCCTTCGCTATGTGGGGAATGGACCTTCTTGGACCTTTTCCCGGAGCAGCTGGCCAGCGGAAGTACCTCATAGTGACAATAGACTATTTTATGAAGTGGGTAAAAGCCGAGCCCTTGGCCAACATCACCAAATATCATGCCCGAGGTTTCGTGTGGAAGTCGATAGTATGTCAATTTGGAGTACCTTGAGTATTGGTAATGGACAACGGCAAACAGTTCGACAGTGCTTGGTTCAAAACATTCTGCGATGAATTGTGCAACGATCATCGGTTTTTCTCAGTCGGATATCCATAAGCTAATGGACAAGCCGATGTAACTAACAGAATGCTCCTTCAAGGCATTAAGAGGCCCTTAGACAAAGCGGACAAACAATTGACGAGCCATCTGCCCCACATACTCTGGGCATACCGAACCATGGCTCGAATGCTCACAGGGGAAACCCCTTTCTTCATGACCTATGGGTTGAAGGCCGTGATTCCCTTGGAAATAGGAGTACCCTCCTTCCGAATACAAAGCTTCGAGGAAAAGAGCAACGAATAAGCCCTCTGTATGAATGTTAATCTCCTCAACAAGGCCCGAAATAAAGCCCAAATCCGAGTAGTAGCATATCAACAGCGCACCACTAGGTATTACAACTCAAGAGTGAAAGAAAGACACTTTCTGCTCCATGACCTCGTCCTACGAAAGAACAAAGTATCCTGACCTCG
Organism: Bretschneidera sinensis; assembly: GCA_023935145.1. Classification (NCBI taxonomy): domain Eukaryota; kingdom Viridiplantae; phylum Streptophyta; class Magnoliopsida; order Brassicales; family Akaniaceae; genus Bretschneidera; species Bretschneidera sinensis. Next base: position 41,694,216 of record CM043700.1, read on the forward strand.
AGAAACGAGAAAGCTGATCCCTAACTAGGAAGGACCATATCGAATAAAAAAGGTGTGCTGCCTTGGTACTTTCGAGCTCGAGGAGTTGAATAGGAAACCCGTTCCTCAAACCTGGAATGCCAAACACCTTCAACGTTTTTACGAGTAAAAACTGGGAGCCTACGCTCGAGTTCCAAGAAGGAAGGTTATCCTAAAACGGTTATCCTAAAACAAACTAAATGTAAAAGCATGGAACTATTGTCTGAAAGACAAAAGTTTGAAGAAAGAAATTTTTATTAACTTTTTAAACAAGTTACAACTAACGACCTTGAAGTACAGATAAAATATGGCCCTAACGACTTCAAAGTATAAAATAAAAAACCAAAAATTCTGGCCAGGCTAGATCAGGATGAGCGCTACTGTAGCCTCTTTACCCACTTGCCTCAGCCTTTTTATCATCTTTGGCGAGCTGCTCTCATCCAGAGCCTGGATGCTTTTCCCCCGGGGGAGGCGGCACTGTGCCTGGATATTCCTATTGCCCTCCCGGCTGCTCCTGCCTCTCGGTCTGCTCCCCATCCGAATCCAGCTGCTTCTCATCCTCTTCTTCGAGCCCCAGCATATCCAAGCTTGAGAAGTCTAGCTCCGGGTACAGAGCCTCGGCCTTCCCCTTTGCCTCCATAAAGTCGGTGAGGTACTGCTGGCCCCCCTCAGAGATCACAACCAATCGATAGGCCTCCGAGCCTTGGAAAGTCACTAGGGCATCCTTTACGGCCACCCGGGTGCGAGCCTCGGCTCCCTCCACAACAGAACGGACACGGGCCTCAGCCTCCTCAGCAACAGCCCAAGCATAAGCCTCAGCTTCAACTCTGGCCTAGTTGGCTGAATCCAACAAGGCCTGAAACTGGCGAAGGGCCTCCGTCTTCTCCTCTAGCTGATGCTGAGTATGTCTGAGAAGCTCGACCGTCTCCATACAGCGATGAGAGGCCATACCTACGATGATGCCCATCTGAGACCAGGTGAAAAGTGTTAGAAAAAATTAGAAATATTAAGGAAATAAAACAAACACTGGAAGGAAAAACTTACTTGGGACGCCACCGTCTCAGTAACAGCACAAAGGACCACTGTGGTCTTCTTACCCAGCTCCGCGACGTCCCGAGAAGGGAGTCCCCTTGGTTAAATATTCCCGTACCACCCGAGGGTGAGCGAAGATGGAATCATCTATCCTCAGGGCTTAGTTGGGCGTAAAGATTGGGGCCTCAGAAGCTGCTCCCTGACTAATACCGGGAGCAGTAGAGGGTCTGGCAGTGGCAGGAATTGGTGGGGCAGCACTGGAGACAAGAGTGGTCTCTGACTAGGAGGGATACCTCAGAGGAGTCTCTAGATCGATCGGAGTAAAAGATTGGGCCCGAGGCCTCTTACTTGTCCCCGAGCCTGAGGCCTGCTGCTTCTCGAACTGGGCCGTTCTCCTCTTCTCAAGGATTAACTTCCTGGTATGCTCCCTGGCGAGCGTCGCGGCCTTCATCTCTGCTCAAAAACACAAACCAAGAAAAAAACATAAGTATAAATCTCAGGGAAGGACAAATGCAAAAAAGCAAGGAAAACAAAATATAAAACCAAAGCTTTTACCACTCTCGAGCGAGGGCTCAGGGCATGAGGGGCAGAGACCATGTCTGGCCAACTCTTCATTGTCATAGAGGACTTCGACATCAATTGGTGAGGCTACTATGGCATCCACGGTCTCTTGTTCATAGGGAAGAAGATCCACTTTCTTGCATTTCCCATTCCGGTCCATACTCCAGGAACGAGGAAGGCCGAAGTCCTCGGCAGATCGAACGAAGAAGAAGTTCTTCTTTCACCTCGTGATCGACGAAGGCATCTTTTTCAACAACCTTCTTCTCGGTCGAGTGCTAAAAACCACCCATCCTATCTGACCGTGCCTGCTGATCAGGAAATGGGCGTTGAAAACATCCAAGGTCATTGGCATGCCCAGTTCCAAGCAAACACAGGTAAAGGCTATGATCAACCGTACCAAGTTTGGTACCAGTTGACATAGTGCAATATCAAAGTACCAAAGGAAAATACAGAAAAATGGGTGAAGGGGAAACCGCAGCCCGACCTGCATATGGTGTTCATATACACAAAGCTCATAAGGGGCTCAGTTAGGGAGTGCATCACAGGCCCTCTCCCCTACCCCGGCCAGCTGGGGGCATACTTTCCTGGAATACAGTACGTCTTCCGGATCACCTCTAGGTCATCCTCTTTAAGTTGGCTGGGGATCTCATTGGCAGTATAATTCCACTGCTCTCTCTCTTCTCCAGCCGAGGTCTCCCGAACATCAGTCAAAGCCCTGACCATTTAATCCCCAGAGGAGGAGCCCTCTTCAACTCCTCCCCCAAAGGGACATACGGCACCATTACCTAAGGGCCTGCCCTCGGCACGGCCCCCACAAGGGTCATTCTCCTCGATGAGGAAGAGGATGTCTCTACTTTCTCGGTACTATCACCACTAATGTCATCTACACTACTCCTACTATTATTACTACTACTAAGTCTATCACGATATGCATCAAACGAAGACATGATTAAAAAGAAGGACGGACAAACTCACCAAAGTCCAAAGGATTCGAACTTGAGCTCCTCCTAATGACCAAGGCTATCAAAAGCACTCCTCCCCTGCTACTCCAAATGTCATGGCCACCAGAACTCCAGCACCAAGTCAAATCCGTGTTCCCATGAAAGTCAAACACAAAAACCTCCAAACTGGATTTAGAACGAGGATGAAGACTCACAGGGTTAAAACTCTTGAAAGAAAAAAAGGACGAAGGAAACAAGTTCTCTGATATAAGAAGACAAAAACAAAGACTCTCAGTATAAATGGTCGCGGATGAAGACTCTTAAGGACGAGGCCGAGGGCTCTTAAGAATTTCTCTCTTGCAAAAATATTCTAATTTTGAATTGAAGTGAAGAAGAAAATGAGCAAAAACTCTCTTATGTAAGAAAGAAGAACACAGCAAACGAGAGTCATTTAATGCTGGCACGGAAGCATAGGGGACTCTTCAGAGTCCCAAAGCAGCCCTTACACTTCCCCAAGTGGCGTCCCATTCCCCAAGGTGGACGTTGTTTTCCCAAAATGGCTTTTTATTTCCTAAGGGAAATCATCACTTCCCATACATCGCCATTTACGTAAAGAGCGCCACGTGTCAAGCTCGACGTTGTTTTTCAACAATGATCAAATTCACAATTCTCCACTGGTCCTAAGCCCAAAAGCCTTCATGGCCAAGCAGATGGATTACTCCACTGATTCTCGGTCTGAAGCGTTTATGGCCGAGCAGATGGATTGCTTCACTGGTCCTCGGCCCGTTATCTTCATGGCCGAGCAGATGGATTGCTCTACTGGTCTTAGGCCCATTCTCTTCAAGGTCTGAACAGATGGATTACTCCACTAATCCTCAACCCGAAGCATTTACGGCCGAGCAGATGGATTGCTCTACTGGTCCTCGGCCCGTTCTCTTCAAGGTCCAAGCAGATGGATTGCTCCTTTTGTCCTTGGACTCAAGCCTTCATGGCAGAGCAGATGGATTGCTCCACTGGTCCTCGCTCGTTCTCTTCAAGGTCCGAGCAGTTGGATTGCTCCACTGGTCCTCGGCCCGTTATCTTCATGGCCGAGGAAATGGATTGCTTTACTGGTCGTCGGCCTGTTCTCTTCAAGGTCCGAGCAGATGGATTACTCCTTTTGTCCTCGGACTTAAGTCTTCATGGTCGAACAGATGGATTGCTCCACTGGTCCTCGGCCCGAAGCATTTATGGCCGAGCAGACGGATTGCTCCACTAGTCCCCGACCCGTTATCTTCATAACCGAGCAGATGGATTGCTCATTCTATCCTCGGACTCAAGCCTTCATGACCGAATAGATGGATTGCTCCACTGGTCCTTGGCCCATTCTCTTCAAGATCTGAACAGATGGATTGCTCATTCTGTCCACGGACTCAAGCCTTCATGGCCGAGCAGATGGATTGCTCCAATGGTCCTCAGCCCGTTATCTTTATGGTCGAGCAGATGGATTGCTCCACTGGTCCTCAGTCCGTTCTCTTCAAGGTCCGAATAGATGGATTGCTTCTTCTGTCCTTAGACTCAAGCCTTCATGGCCGAACAGATGGATTGCTCCACTGGTCTTCGGCCCGAAGCATTTATGGCTGAGCAGATGGATTGCTTCACTGGTCCCCGACCCATTATCTTCATGACCGAGCAGATGGATTGCTCCTTCTATCCTCGGACTTAAACCTTTATGGCCGAACAGATGGATTGCTCCATTGGCCTTCGGCCAGTTATCTTCAAGGTCCGAGCAAATGGATTGCTCCTTCTGTCCTCAGACTCAAGCCTTCATGGCTGAACAGATGGATTGCTCCACCGGTCCTCGACCCATTCTCTTTAAGGTCCGAGTATATGGATTACTCATTCTGTCCTCGGACTCAAGCCTTCATGGTCGAGCAGATGGATTGCTCCTTCTGTCCATGGACTCATACCTCTGGGGTCGTGTCTTCGACCTCGGCCACAAGCTCCAAGGTTTAAATAAATGGATTGCTCCAATGATCCTCAGACCGCCACCTCAAAGACCTAAAGAAGCTGACCAATACTCCTAAATGAAGGGCAACCCGTAAAAATACTTCCTTAAGCACATAAATGTACTTAAGGAAGTGGGGGGGCCTCTATTATTGCGATAAAACACCTCATTAATAGGAAGACAACACGTGGACCCTCTTGATGATCGGACACAAGGAAACACGTGGACAATCCAGGACCAAACAACTAAGCCTCCAGGTCCCATCACCTCCAGCTGGGCCTCTACATCATCACCGCTCTCCAGACCATCATTGCCTAGTGAAGTCTGGATGTCAGGTTAGCAGACTACCTTGGGCACATGAACGGATCCTGATCGAACCTACAAGGTGAAGCCCTAACGGACGGCCCCCAGCCACCCAGCTGGGCCTCTTAAACATCATTACACAACCAAGTTAGGGCGTCAGGTGACTAACTGCCCTCATACTTGGATGGCTCTTGATCAAGCCAGCAAGGCAAAAGCCCTAGCGAAAGGCCCTCAGCCACCAAGCAGGACTTCCTAGGCATCATTACCTGAACCAGTTAGGGGTATCATATCACCACCACCTTAGGACAAACATCACCTCCAAAGCCCTATAAAAAAGGTCAGGTATACATTCAAAAAGATCAGACTTTTCTCAACAAAAACAAGAGAACACTCATCCCCTGCATACACTGATGAGAGTCATATAATGCATCTAAACAATACTTAATTGTTACCATTTTAGGGTTAATCTCAGTTGTAATAGTACTTTTACATGTTAATAACTCTAAAGTGATATTCATAAATCATTGAATTAATTCGATGCATTTTCAGGTGCTTTAAGTACAAAAGAGATGATAAAGCGATCCATTTTAAAGCGCCAAAAGATCTTGGGTGTCGGTGCTCGTATTTGTCCAAGGTTTAGACATATCCAAACATGATTCAAAGATCGTTAAAGTCTAAACTAAGGTTGGATTAATAAAGTACAGTAAGTTAAAAGACTGCACACAAGTGTGTGCATCACTTTGGAGCAAGGTAAGGGTAAGCACACTTGTGTGTGCACTTCTGCATACAAGCTAAAGGAGTTTCACTAAATTGCCAAAATATCTCGTACAGATTAATCATCTTTGCAGATTAAACTGTATTGATGTAGGAAAAACCAGGAGATGAGCCATATATTATTAGAAAGATCTGGAAGTCTATTTTTTGGAGAATTTTACGGTTCGTAAAAAGGAGTTTTCTAGAGAAAGTTATGGCAGTTTTAGTGGACACAGGTTAGGCCTCCAGATCAGCATCCACCTAGCACCGCGCCCCTCACTTTCCAGCGCTGCACCTCTCACTTTCCAGCTCCCACTCGGTCCAAGACCAAATTAGAGCTGCATAATGATATTTTCTGGACTAAAATTCCACTAACTACTTGTGATCTATAAATAGATGCTTAAATAGTGTGCATCCAACATTCATTTTGAAGAAAGAAAAGAGGGAGCAAGGTTTTGGGATCCAAGTTTAGCATTCTTCCAAGTTTTCTTTGGTTGCAAATCAAGGGGAGAACATCCATATTGTTCATCCACCTTGAACTCCATGGCCAAATCAAAGGGAGAGCATCCATATTGTTCTTCCACCTTGATTTCCATGGCCAACTAATCATCTTACAAGGGAAAGGGATGAATCTTTAGGGATTTATTGTTCTTTATTTCCTGTTCTTGATTCAGTTGTACGGATTTATTGTTGAATATTGTTTATGAATTATTCATTGATTAAGTAAGAAGGATTTGAGTTCATGTGATAGATGCACTTTTTATTCTTCTTCTTTTAGATACTCTTAATCCGGTGATTGCATCCTTCTCCTCCTTTGAGGTTGTTTGGATGTGATTGATTCTGGTATATTTATCTTATTGATTGTCCATTACTGTGATATTGTCATTAAAGATATATTGTCGTTTCTTGATAATCATTAAGATCGGTCATGTGTGCATGAACCAGAATCAATGATTAATTTGTAGCAATTATATTAGAGTTATAAATGTGCTTGATTGAATATATTCTGATTGCTTGTTTGGGAGGTGAAACTTGCAATCGAGATAAAATCAATTGAATCAAGAGTGGAAATAGGGAACGAACCTAAGGAGGATTCCCGGAACCTTGTTATTTCTTATTTATATTTCATTTACATTTACGCAATTTTTCTCACATTATCTCATTATCAAAACCTAAAAATCTTTCGTTTAACTTTTATCGTTCGTTTTAAGGTTTACACATTTTCCTTTGTAGCTAACTTGTTTCCTTGTGGAATCGACACCCCAAAGCCGTACTACAATAACCGTGTTATACTTTTGGCGTAATCAAATTTTGGTGCCGTTGTCGGGAAAACACGCTTAAGTACAAGGAAACTTGTCAACTCTAAGTGTGACGGTAAAAGAATCGTAAATATTTTTCTTTTTAGCAGTTTGTAAATACGATAATATCGTTCCTTTACTTTGGTTTTGATTTTCTAATTTTTTTTATTATTTTGTTTTACTTATTTATTATTCTGTTTTATGTATTTATTTATTTATTTATTTGTTACTCTATTTTATTTATTTATTCCCCCTCTAAATTAATTGGTGCATGCTTAGACCGAGAGATTCGCGAGGTAGATTCATTAGAGGACCCAAATTAGAGTTACTCTCTCCTTCTACCTCCATTGGTGAAACCTCGCTTAGATCAAATCATAGTGCACCCCCATCAGAGAATTTAAGGGATTTTGTTAACATGGCCGAAAATCCTAATGAGAATAGCACTAGGACACTTAAAGATTACCTACATCCTAGCTGGACAACCACACCATCGTGCATTATGTTTCCAGCCAATACCCGTCATCAAGATATTAAAACAGGAATGATACAACTTCTCCCTACTTTTCATGGCATGGAAAACGAAAACCCCTATGTGCACATTAGAGAATTTGAGGAAGTAGTTGCGATTTTCCATAGTCACGATGCAACTGATGATATCATGACACTCAAGTTTTTTCCTTTCTCCTTGAAGGATAAAGCTAAGAGTTGGTTATACTCGCTGAGACCACAATCAATTAGGTCATAGAATAAGATGACCCAAGTCTTTTTTAACAAATACTTCCCTCAACATAAGACTAGCGCACTGAAAAGACAAATCCCTACCTTTGCACAAAAGGAAAACGAGAATTTGTATCTGTATTGGGAGAAATTTAAAGAGCTGTTAAGTATGTGTCCACATCATGGGTATGAAAATTGGCGTTTAGTGAGCTATTTCTATGAGGGTCTTACCTATAGAGAACGCCAATTTGTCGAGATGATGTATAATGGTGAGTTTTTGCAAAAAGACCCTGATGAGGCTATTGAGTACCTCAATGAGCTTGCTGAAAAAGCTCACACATGGACTGGACCTAGTGCTACTGAGAGCACAAATAGGTCACGACCTATAGGAAACCCTAGTGGTGGAGGAATCTACCATCTTAGGGAAAAGGATAACCTTAAGGCCAAGGTCGAGATGCTTACTAGGGAGTTAGAGGCATTAAAAACTAAAAAACCAACACACATGGTTAATCAGGCCGAACCTTTAGAATCATGTTTTGTGTGTGGCAGGGTTGATCATCCCGCCCAAGATTGTCCCACATTTGTGGACATGAGAGGGCTGTATGAGGAACAATGCAATACCTTAGGCATGAACAAGAAGCCCTCAGCACCCTTCTCTAACACTTATAATTTGGGGTGGCGAAATCACCCGAACTTCAGTTGGAAATCTGAAAATCAGCAGCACGCATAGCCCCCTAGATCATACCCAGCACCTTATCATGCACCTTCATCCTCTATAAATTCTTTAGAATACACCTTACATGTTTTTATAGAAGCAAGGCAAGACAAACCAAAAGTGTGAGGCATTAATTACACAGTTGGTTGAGGAAAACAAAGAAATAAGGAGCCAAGTGTCTAAATTAATGAGCTTCTTGAGTGTGACTGAGCGAGGTAAGTTCCCTGCCCAAGCTCAGTGCATACCTCACAGTCAACATATGGCACAAGAAAATGTGAAAGATGTACATGCCATTGTGACTCGAAGTGGTAAGTCACTACACATTCCACCAGAGAATAAACCCGAGAATGTGAGAAAGGGTCAAACCAGTAGTGAAACCGAACTGTCTAAAGACCCTGAAGTGACCAAAAATCCTATTAAGGCACTATTCCCCCAAGCCCTAAAATCCAACAAGAAAAATCTGGAAATAAATGATGAAATCCTTGAGAACTTAAGGCAAGTAAAACTTAATCTCCCACTTTTGCATGTGATTAAGAAAAGTCCCCACCTATAGAAAATGTCTCGAAGATTTATGCACAATTAAGAGGACACATCATGTCAAGAAAACAACTTTCCTAACTGAGTAAGTTAGTGCACTAATTGAGCAAAGAATTCCCCTGAAATACAAAGATCTGGGCTGTCCTACCATTACTTGCAGCATTGGAAATCATGAGGTTAGACAAGCCTTACTAGATCTAGGAGCTAGTGTAAACCTGATGCCATTTTCCATTTACTTACAGCTGGGGTTAGGAGAAATCAAACCAACCGGCGTGGTATTACAATTGGCTGATCGTTCAGTCAAAGTACCCCGAGGTGTGGTTGAGGATGTTTTGATTCAAATTGATAAATTTTATTATCCTGTTGATTTCTTAATTCTTGATACTACTTCTGCTGTAGACACTAACTCTAAAATCCCTTTGATTTTGGGTAGACCTTTTCTTGCTACTGCGAATGCTCTAATAAATTGTAGGAATGGACTCATGAAGTTGTCCTTTGGCAACATGACCCTTGAAGTTAATATTTTCAATGTTGCAAAACAGCCTGAAGATGAGGACGAAAACCACCAGCTTTACATGATCGAGTCACTCGTCAATGAGGGAGTTTTCTTAACTCATGATTATGACCCTCTTGAAAATTTTCTTTTTAATTCTGAGATAGATTTATTTGATGATAAAACTGATGTAATTGATATATGTGCTGTTTTTGACAAATCTCAGGATTATGGAAATCGGGCATGGCAACCAAGGTTTGAGGAGCTGCCCGAAAGAAGCAAGACTCAAGTCCCCTCAAGTGTGGAAGCACCTAAAGTCGAATTGAAGCCACTACCTAAGGGTCTGAAACATGCCTTTCTCGGTCCAGGTGATACGTTTCCTGTTATTATTTCTTCTTAATTATCTGAGAACCAAGGTAAGAGATTAATTCAAACTTTAAATGAACACAAATCAGCCCTGGGATGGTGCATGGCTGATTTAAAGGGAATTAGTCCCCTGATCTGCTCCCATAAAATAAATCTGGATGAAGGAACCAGTCCTCGTAGAGACCCTCAATGTAGGCTTAACCCCACTATGAAAGAAGTAGTGAAAAATGAAGTGCTAAAACTATTAGATGCGGGTATTATATATCCCATAGCTGATAGTAAGTGGGTAAGCCCTACACAAGCCGTCCCTAAAAAGTCTGGAGTCACTGTGATAAAGAATGACCTAGGAGAGTTAGTCCCTACCAAGCTTGTGACCGGGTGACATATGTGCATTGATTACAAAAAATTAAATGCTGCCACCTAAAAAGACCACTTTCCACTCCCATTTATTGACCAAATTCTTGAGCGTGTAGCTGGTCATCCCTTTTACTATTTTCTAGATGGCTATTTTGGTTACTATCAAATAGAAATTGCATTAGAAGACCAAGAAAAGACCACATTTACTTGTCCCTTTGGCACCTATGCTTTTCGTAGAATACCATTCGGATTATGTAACGCCCATGCTACTTTTCAATGTTGCATGATGAGTATTTTTAGTGACATGGTTGAAAATTGCATGGAGGTTTTTATGGATGACCTAACCATTTTTGGATCTTCATTTGAAACATGCTTAATGAATTTAGAAAAAGTATTAATTCGCTGCGAGGAAAAAGAATTGGTTTTAAATTGGGAAAAATGCCATTTCATGGTACCATCCGGTATTGTCTTAGTGTATATTGTCTCTTCTAAAAGAATAGAGGTTGATCAATCTAAGATTGAATTGATCTCTAAATTACCTGCTCCTAAGACAATAAAGGATGTGAGATCTTTCCTTGGTCATGCTGGTTTTTATAGGAGGTTCATACAAAATTTTTCAAATATATCCAGACCACTATGTGCCCTCCTAATTAAAGATACCCCTTTTGAGTGGACTCAAGCTTGTCAAGAGGCCTTTAAAGTGCTGATTGGCAAGCTTACTTCTGCACCTATAATGCAATCACCGGATTGGATTTTATCTTCTGAAATCATGTGCGATGCTAGTGACTACGTTGTAGGTGCTGTTCTTGGACAACGAAGGGAGGGTAAACCTTTTGTCATTTACTATGCTAGTAAGACTTTAAATAGTGCTAAAATGAATTACTCTACAACTGAAAAAGAGTTGCTAGCTGTAGTATTTGCTTTAGATAAATTTTGTGCTCATTTAATTGGTTCTCCTATCCTTATTTTCACAAATCATACAACCCTCAAACATCTTCTTACGAAAAAGGATATTAAGGCATGACTAATCCGATGGATTCTCCTCTTGCAAGAATTTGATATCACCATCAAAGATAAAAAAAGAGTGGAGAACGTAGTAGCTGACCATTTATCCAAGCTCACTTTTGCGGACACTCGTGATGACATGCCAATCAAAGATGATTTTCCCGATGAGCAATTACTCTCTATTACTTCTCTACCATGGTTTGCTCACATCGTAAATTATTTGGCTACAGGTGAAATACCTATGGATTGGAGCGCCCAGGACAAGAAGAAATTCTTATATGAGGTACATAATTTTTTTTGGGATGACCCCTATCTTTTCAAGTACTGCCCTGACCAAATTATAAGGTGTTGCATCCCTAATGAAGAGATTGCGAGTGTGTTAGAATTTTGTCACTCCCAAGCTTGTGGAGGCCACTTTTTGATGAAAAAAACCACTGCAAAAATTTTGTAGTGTGGATTTTATTGGCCTACCTTTTTTAGAGATGCCAACACATATTGTCGCTATTGTGAAAGATGTCAAAAGTTAGGAGCTGTGTCGCACCGAAATATGATGCCCCTGAACCCTATTTTAGTGATTGAAATCTTTGATTGTTGGGGCATCGATTTCATGGGACCCTTTCCCCCTTCCTTCGGGTACCAGTATATTATTGTAGCAATAGATTATGTATCCAAGTGGGTAGAGGCAGCAGCTTGTCGAAACAATGATAACGGAACGATGATTAAATTCCTTAAAGAAAAGGTGTTGTCTCGATTTGGTACACCACGTGCTATAATTAGTGATCGAGGTACACATTTTTGCAACCGTTCTTTTGAAGCTTTAATGAAAAAATATGGGGTATTACATGAAATCTCTACTGCTTATCATCCTCAGACTAGTTGACAAGTGGAGCTGGCTAATAGGGAGATTAAACAAATTTTAGAAAAAACGGTTAACCCCGATCGCAAAGATTGGTCTTTAAGACTAACTGATGCACTTTGGGCTTACCGTACAGCCTTTAAAACTCCCTTAGGTATTTGCCTTATCGGCTTGTTTTTGGAAAGCCTTATCACTTACCCATGGAGCTCGAGCATCAAGCTTATTGGGCCATCAAGTCTTTTAATTTTGACATGGGCGAAGCAGGTAAACTTCGAAAATATCAGTTGACTAAGTTAGAAGAATTAAGAAACAATGCTTATGAAAATTCTAGAATCTGTAAGGCTAAGATAAAGGTATTCCATGACAAAAACATTTTGAGGAAAACATTTAAACCCAATGATCGAGTGTTCTTATACGACTCCAGACTTCATAAGCATCCTGGAAAACTTCGGTCAAGATGGACCGGCCCTTTTATAGTAAAAAGTGTTTTTGAAAATGGGGCGGTAGAAATTGAGGATACTAAAGATAGTCGGGTCTTTAAAGTAAACGGTCAACAACTTAAGATCTTAATCGATAGACATGATCCGGAAGTGGAAGACATTCCGCTTATGGATCCGGTCTACTCACCTTGACCACACAACAAAGATACGTTTTTCTTTTTATTTTTGTTCTGTTTTTAGTTAGTTTTTATTCAATCTTAATTGTTAGTTTTTAGTTTAATTTAAATTTCTAAAAAAAAATGATTCCCAACATTTTATTAGTATTTTGTTGTTTTCCAGTTTTACTTTCGTATTTATTTTTCATGGACAAATATACGAAGCAGTTCAAATTGTGGTGCACAATTTTCAGCTTCTATGCACTTTTGGCAACAAAGGGAGTTTCCTTATCTTTTGCTTTCACATTGAGGACAATGTCTACTTTAAGTTGGGGGTGGAGGAAATATATTCCTGTTTTTCATTGAACTGCTTGGTGTCATTTTACCTTTTTGTTTGTTTTTAACATGCTTTGTGTTAACCTTGGAGTTAATTCACATGTCGATGATATGAGCCTAATTGGGATAGCATATAGTGTTTAGAAGAAGTTAAATCTTGCTTCACTTTGAGAATAAATTAAGTGTCAATTTTTCTTTGGTTTGAGACTCTGGGTTGTGGTAAGATTGCATGATTAGTCTAAAGCATTTGGAGAAGTTTTATGTGCGATTGTTTTGTGAATACTTTTGCGGTCTCAACAAGCTCTAGAACTTATTTGATAATCATTTGAGGCGAAAATCATAGAATGCACACTACTTAGGATATGATATAGGTTATTTTTGAATCGTTTGAGCCTTTCAAACTTACCCTTGTTATATTTATCGCTAGTCACTATGAGCTTAAAAATATTTTATCCTTATCTTTCTTTTAAAAGAACTTAGTTATACACATTTGTTGAGAAGCACTTAAGAAGAGTAAGGGTGAAAATATGAGAAAATATTACTACCATAACCCAAGTACATTAAAAGAGATAAGTTAGGGGTTGTGGAAAAGAAAAGAAAAGAATGAAAGAGGAGGCGAATGGTCTTATGCCAAAATAAAATAAAAAAAATGAATTACGCAAAGAAAGAAGAAAAGAAAAAAAAATGGTGATTTATTGCGAGAAATGCTCGAAAAATGGTTGAAAGAGTTGGGTGTTGAAGTACGGTTATCTTGTGCTTAAAGTTGTTGTGTTTAAATTAAGAGACTTAGTTCTTTTATTTGTTTAAAATTTCCCATTCTTTCTTGACCTTTACCCTAGCTTAACGTTACAAGCTTATTAAAGACCTATTGATCCGATGTAGTGTGATTTTTCTACATAAGTGAAGAGTGATTTGAAAAGTAAGCCTATGGAGCTTGGTTTGTGATTGATGTCACGCAATTTATTATGTTTTTAGAGGCTAAGACTTGTATTCATGAATGCTGTGCATAAATCGTCGGTGTTCGGACTAATGTATTGTGGTAAGATGGATGTTAAGAGTCGATAACGATTTTAAGGTTGACATTTGGATTATTCTTGGACTTGAGTGATATTTAATGATTCTATTTGTTGTATGTTATGCATGATTTTTGAGACAAAGATTTTTGAATCACTCTTGGTTAACACTAGCATTGCTGTATTTCGCTTTGATTTCTAAATAAAGAATTTATTTCATATCTTTCACTTGAATTGCTAGGGACTAGCAATAAGCTAGTTGGGGGTTGTGGTGAGAGTCACATAATGCATCTAAACAATAGTTAATTGTTAGCATTTTAGGGTTGATCTCGGTTGTAATTGCACTTTTACATGTTAATAATTATAAAGTGACATTCATAAATCATTGACTTAATTCGATGTATTTTCAGGTGCTTTGAGTACAAAAGAGATGATAAAGCGATCCATGTTTAAAGCACCAAAAGATCTTGGGTGTCGGTGCTCGTATTTGTCCAAGGTTTAGACATGTTCAAACATGATTCAAAGATGGTTAAAGTCTAAACTAAGCTTGGAGTAATAAATTAAAGTAAGTTAAAAGACTGCACACAAGCGTGTGCATCACTTTGGAGCAAGGTAAGGGTAGGCACACTAGTGTGTTCACTTCTGCATACAAGCTAAAGGAGTTTCACTAAATTGCCAGAATTTCCCATACAGATCAATCATCTTTGCATATTAAACTGTATTGACGTAGGAATAACCAGGAGATGAGCCATATATTCTTATAAAGATCCGGAAGTCTATTTTCTGGAGAATTTTATAGTTCGTAAAAAGGAGTTTTTTAGAGAAAGTTATGGCAGTTTTAGTAGACATAGGTCAGGCCTCCAGATCAGCATCCACCTAGCGCCGCGCCCCTCACTTTCCGGCGCTGCACTCTCACTTTCCAGCGTTGCACCTCTCACTTTCCAGCTCCCACTCGGTCCAAGACCAAATTAGGGCTGCATAATGATATTTTCTAGACCAAAATGCCCCTAACTACTTGTGATCTATAAATAGATGCTTAAAGAGTGTGCAGCCAACATTCATTTTGAAGAAAGAAAAGAGAGAGCAAGGTTTTGGGATCCAAGTTTAGCATTCTTCCAAGTTTTTTTTGGTTTCAAATCAAGGGAAGAACATCTATATTGTTCATCCATCTTGAACTCCATGGCCAAATCAAGGGGAGAGCATCCATATTGTTCTTCCACCTTGATTTCCATGGCCAACTAATCATCTTACAAGGGAAAGGGATGAATCTTTAGGGATTTATTGTTCTTTATTTCCTGTTCTTGATTTGGTTGTATGGATTTATTGTTGAATATTGTTTATGAATTATTCATTGATTAAGTAAGAAGGATTTGAGTTCATGTGATAGATGCACTTTTTATTCTTCTTCTTTTAGATTCTCTTAATCCGGTGATTGCATCCTTCTCCTCCATTGAGGTTGTTTGGATGCGATTGATTCCGGTAGATTTATCTTATTGATTGTCCATTACTGCGATATTGTCATTAAAGATATATTTTCGTTTCTTGATAATCTTTAAGATCGGTCATGTGTGCATGAACCAGAATCAATGATTAATTTGTAGCAATTATATTAGAGTTATAAATGTGCTTGATTGAATATATTTCGATTGCTTGTTTGGGAGGTAAAACTTGCAATCGAGATAAAATCAATTAAATCAAGAGTGGAAATAGGGAACGAACCTAAGGAGGATTCCTAGAACCTTGTTATTTCTCATTTATATTTCATTTACATTTACGCAATTTTTCTCACATTATCTCATTATCAAAACCCAAAAATCTTTCGTTTTACTTTTATCATTCGTTTTAAGGTTTAGACATTTTCCTTTGTACCTAACTTGTTTCCTTGTGGAATCGACACCCCAAAGTCGTACTACAATAACCGTGTTATACTTTGGGCATAATCAAATTTGGTGCCGTTGCCGGGGAAACACGCTTAAGTACAAGGAAACTTGTCAACTCTAAGTGTGACGGTAAAAGAATCGTAAATATTTTTCTTTTCAGCAGTTTGTAAATATGATAATATCGTTCCTTTACTTTGGTTTTGATTTTCTAATTTTTATTTATTATTCTGTTTTATGTATTTATTTATTTATTTGTTACTCTGTTTAATTTATTTATTCCCCCTCTAAATTAATTGGTGCATGCTTAGACCGAGAGATTCGTGAGGTAGATTCATTAGAGGACCCGAATTAGAGTTACCCTCTCCTTCCACCTCCATTGGTGAAACCTCGCCTAGATCAAACTACAGTGCACCTCCATTAGAGAATTTAGAGGATTTTGTTAACATGGCTGAAAATCCTAATGAGAATGGCGCTAGGACACTTAAAGATTACCTATATCCTAGTCGGACAGCCACACCATCGTGCATTATGTTTCCAGCCAATACCCGTCATCAAGATTTTAAAACAGGGATGATATAATTTCTCCCTGCTTTTCATGGCATGGAAAACGAAAACCCCTATGTGCACATTAGAGAATTTGAGGAAGTAGTTGCGACTTTCCATAGTCACGTGATAGGTGCTTAAATATTCATATTTAAGCCCCCTTATTTACATTTATTAGGTCTTTAGTTATGTTATTTTAGTCTATTTTACTTCATTTGTGTGTTTTACATGTGTTTATAGGGTCTTAGAAGAAAAGAAGCAGTTTTGGCACTTAAAGGAAGAAGCCTGGAAATCCTAAAGGAGTCTCTGGTCAAGCTGCGATCGATCGCACCATGCAATGCAATCGAGCGCACATTGCGATCGAGCGAATACAAGAAGGATCGAGGGCATACTGCAATCAAGCGCACATGTATGGGCGTGAACAATAAACTGCAGAACCCTATTTTGGAAACAAGAGACTTTTGACAGTTTAGGAAGTTTAGGGTTTCCTGCACCTTCTAGGACTACTCAAGCCCTATAAATACACCTGTAAAGCACACACAATTGACCACCTCTTAGAGATCACTTTTATCTTTTGCTTAAGCTCGGAGTTTTAGGCTTTGGAGAGGATTGACAACCCGTCTCCCTAGTATTCTTGAGGTTTTATATTTCATGCTTAGTTTATATATGATGTTTATTTTAGACAGCATGTGTAACTAATTTTCTTATAGGGCTCGATTGAAGCCCTAGTTATGCATTCTCATATATTTATTCATTGATAAATCTTTGCCAATAGCCTTTATTATGTTGCTTAACTTGATTAATGCTTGTGCCTATTTAAATTCCTCATATGTATGTGTATGGCCAGCGTATGCATGTGGTATGGACCTGTTAGTTAGATCAATTTGGATAACCGAGTCCTGGGTCTAACATTAGTAACAAAAGATATCCACACTAGATTCTTGGATTAATCAACATGGGAAACCAGGAGTAGATACCATGCCCTAGGTCTCATGTAGTTGTCGATTTTCATAGTACTTATGCTTTCTTAAGGAACAACTCAAGCAGATACCATGCTGAATCCCTTAAGAAGAAAAGAGTTAAGAGTAGATACTATGCCTAACTCGTTGCTTAGGGAGATCAGTAGCTTAAGGAGTAGATACCATGCCCTTCGGTTGGCAACCAGTAGGTATACATGATAAGGCTAGTGCACTGATACATTTTACAATTGGGAAAGTATGACTGGTGGTGGATATCAAAGCCTTATGTCTTTATTATTATCACTCATATTCAAACAGTTATTTATTTCTTTTTACTTTGAAAAAACTAATTCTAAAACTGAACTTTACCAATCCCTGTGGAGATGATCTTGCTTTCACACACTATACTACATTGTTGACCTTGTGCACTTGCAAGTAAAACTGTACGGTTATTTACTTATTTATTGAGGTAGATAAACGCACAACAAGTTTTTGGCGCCGTTGCCGAGGATTGCGCTGAAGTTTCTTTTAGAATTACTTTCGTTTAATTATTATTATTATTATTATTATTATTTTATTATTTTCCATTTACCATCTTTATTTTTATTTTTCATCAAACCCTAATCGATTTATTTTTTTGTCTCAGGCACTTCAAACCCTAATCGTACTTTCTGTGGTATTTGCGATCGATCGCAGCCTTCTGTGCGATTGAGCGCAAATAGGACAAAGAGTTACCCGAGCAGCAGAGTGAATTGCTGCACTGAAGCTGGTGTGACCTGATTTATGCACGGACTCCGATCCCGACATCTAACATTCTTTCCCCTTGATCCCGAGCTTGAACGGACCATCCGACAAAGGCTTAGGGACAACTTCGAGGAGAACAAAGAAGAAGTCGAGAACGAAACACCAATGGCGGAACAACTCGGAAACCAGCAACCACCTGCACAAGTACTGATGAAGCATTCCTTCATCCCATGGAACATTGATCAACCATCATGCATTGCATATTAACCTGAGGCGGCGGGAAACTATTACATATCTCCGCAAATATTGAACGCTTTGACTCATTTTAGGGGAACTCCTAATGAAGATCCACACTTGCACCTCCGAGAATTTTTTGATCTTTGCAAGTTCCAGCACATATAAGGCCTAGACCAAGAAGGAAGAAGGTTAATTCTGTTCCCTTTTTCCTTGAAAGATAATGCTAAACTATGGTATAATTTTTTGCCTGCAGTTTCCATCCACACTTGGGACGAGTTGGCAAGCAAGTTCCTGAGGAAGTTTTTTTCAGCCCAAAAGATGAGGCAAATGAGGAAGGAGATTCAGTCCTTCCAACAAAAAGATGGAGACCTCTTATTCGAAGCATGGGGACACTTCAACGAGCTGCTACTCAAATGCCCACATCACAACTTGCCTCAAGATGAACTGGTACAAGCCTTTTATGAAGGTTTGAATGACACTAACAAAAGTATTTTTGATTCAGGTTGTGGATGAGTGTTGATGGAGAAAAGCAGCGAAGAAGCGATGGAACTCTTCGAAACTCTCAGTGAACACACTCAGCAGTTCTCCTCTAGAGGTAGACAAGGAGTCAAGAGCAGAGGTATGTATGAGGTTACTCTGAATAATGGATCCTCTGCCCAAATAGCTGCTTTAGAGAGGAAGCTAGATACGAGGCTAGATATGATTGTAAAAGCCATGACTACTCAAAATGCCTCATCCAGCCTACCATCCACACACTCCAGGTATGTGCAATATGTTCCCAATACGATGTGTCCTTTGTATTCACTTGCAGATACATAACAAGCAAATTATGTGGGACCTAATAACTATTTACTGAAGAACAACCCTTATGCAAACACATGCAACCCTGGATGGCGGAATCACCCGAATTTCTCATGGAACAACAATCAGAACAGTCAAGGACAACAACGAAACCCCCAGCCCACTGCTCATGCTACTTCCGAACCAAAGAGGAACGACCTCGAAAGTCTTGTGAGATAATTGGCCACTCAGCAGCAACAATTAATGACGACACAAGAACAGTTCATGACTCAGCAAAAACAAACCACTGCAGCACATGAGCAAGCAATTCAAAGACTATAGGTACAAATGGGACAACTAGCTAAGGAGCTCAGTGGCAGAAAGCAAGGAGAGCTCCCTGCTCAAACACTACCTAACCCTGGGGGACATCAACAATTAAACGCTGTGACAACCCTAAGAAATGGCAAAGTAATAGGGTCCGATGAATCTGCAACAGCATCCAAAGAAAAACCATCGGTGTCAAGGGTAAGTGAAACGAAGAAGGTGAATGCTCCACCCTTCCCGCAAAGGTTAGTAAAACAAAAGAAAGACAACAAACTAATTGATATTTTTGAAACCTTGCGGAAAGTAGAGATTAATATTCCTTTGTTAGATTCCATTAAACAAATTCCTGCATATGCTAAATTTCTAAAAGATTATTGCACTAACAAAAGGAAGTTTCAGGAACATGAGACGGTTGCCTTAACCGAAGTGGAAAGTGATTTGCTTCTAAGAAAATTACCACCTAAACTGAAAGATCCGAGTAGTTTTACTATTCCTTGCAGGCTAGGTGACCAGCTTTTTGAGCATGCACTATTGGATTTAGGAGCGATTGTCAACCTACTGCCATACATTGTATACAAGACACTAGGTTTGGGTGAGCTTCAACTAACCTCCGTCACTTTGCAATTAGCAGACAGAAGCATCAAAAGACCGAGAGGTATCCTTGAGGACGTGTTGGTAAAAGTAGGTAAATTTGTTATACCTGCTGATTTTATAGTATTAGATATGGAAGAATGTACTCTACCAGTACCTTTCCCCATCATACTAGGACGCCCCTTTATGATAACTGCTGACACTAATATTAGTGTAAAAAGGAGCATTGTCACAATAAGGATAAATGATAAGGAGATAGAATTTAAAATATTCAATACATTAAAATCAACCAACAATGATAATGAATATTCTAATGTGAGCTTCATGCAAAGTGTTGTTGAGAAAGCTTCTCAGGTCCATCACACCACTACATTGGAGACCTTCCCCAACCATGAAGACACAAGAATAGATATTCGGCCTAAGGAGGACAATCTGATTAAAGACGTCAATACAGCTGCACATCTCTTCAAAAACACACCACAGCCATCAAGTAAGTATGTTCTTCAAATTGACCCTTATACAATTACTAATACTACTTACTTTATTGACCAGGCACCAAGATTTAAGATGTAGCAGTTGTCAAGGGCACTAGAACCACCTGATATGGGCTCTAAGTGCTCCCTTCCAAACAAATAGTACTGAAACACGAGAGTGCTTGAGCAAGCTCATTTCAATTATCCATACAGCTCAAGCATCTCTACGGAGGTTAGTGGTACTGAGGCCACTAACAAATGGTAAGGTTGTATTGTTCCAAATTTATCATTTTTCAGCTAAGGTAAGTTTTTACTTTTGCCCATGCATACTGCTTGCGATCGATCGCATCATCCAATGCGATCGAGCGCAAGTGTGTGATCGAGTGTGTCCTTCAATATGCTCTAACGCACAAGTGCGATCGAGTGCAACTCGTGTGCGATCAAGTGCACTCATGGCAGAAGGTTCAAATATAAATCTGAAAATTTTCACTCACATACACTCACTCTCTTCCACTGTTCACTCACACCCTCACACTCTTTCTCACTCGCACTCTCCCGTCTACCAACACCCTCTCGCTCATACTCTCTTGCACCCTCTTGTTCACAACCTCCAGCACCACCATTCCGTCCCTCCATCACTCACATTCGTCACCATCACCACTCCTCACCATCACTATCACCACCATGTCCCCCTCTCTATTACACATTCCATCCATACACAAGGTAAGCATTTCCATTCACACACGAATTTTTACATGTTTCATTTACACTTTTAGTATCAATGTATGTTATTTGGTATATGATTGGATATTTCTTGATGTTGCAGGAGTTTAAGAACGATTTCAAATCTTCAAGACCATAACTTGGTCTTTTGGTGCACACAAGCTGTTCGAGGAAAAGCCTGACCGTGTGCAATCGAGCGCACGGTACTTGCGATCGAGCACATAGCCAGTGTTCGATCGAGAGCACCTATTTAAGATCGATCGCAAATTAGGCAGAAGCAAACAAAAACATGCCCAAACCATCTGCTTCTACCTCCGGTGCATCCAGCAGTCGTACCTCGTCATCCCGGCCCAGTATCGAGCAACGGGAGCTATTGTTCGAGACTACCTTCGCCATCAATGAAGTATTTAAGCACATGAATGCCACTCAATGGGCTGTCCAAGCATTTAGACACCGAGGGTTGAAGAAGCTGTTTAAGCCAGTTTGCTCCACTGCTTACTCCCAGCTCGTAGTCCAGTTTTATACAAGCCTATCATTTGACTGCAGCAGACTGGGAGTACTCACTTCTTCAGTCCAAGGCACACCCATAGAGGTAACTAGTGCCGATATAGCCGCTGCCTTTCATTGCACCGACGAGTCCCCTCTTGAGGACACCAATATCGAGGAGCAGCCGGAGTCTTTTGCCTTGGCTGAGATCATTACAGACATGTGCGATGGCCAATATACCGACAGACATAGCAATGCAGCCAGCCGATCAAAATTGCCTCCACAACTTTGGCTCGTCGACACAATCCTACAGCGCAATGTGTGTCCATTGGGGCACAAGACACAGCGGCAAGACCAGTTTCTCCAGTCCTTATATGCCTTCCACAGAGGCCACTGGTACTCCATTCTGGCTGTCATTTGGAGCCAGCTACACAAGTTTTGGGATCACGTTCATGGCTGGCAGACCATTAGGACCAATGCATGGGGTTTCCCTATCCCGTTCCTACACTCCTACATACTTAAGAAGAAAGGGATAAAAGGGACCTCTAGCGACGGACCAGTGCAAGAGCATCCCTTCTTCGGAAAGGCTCAGTGGACACACAGCATCTCGCACATGCCTCGAGGACTCCCAACACCTGCTCCAGCAGCTGAGAGAGTTGAGGAGGATCGTATGGAGAATGAGTCCCCAGTCATTAGCCCAGTAAGAGAGGAGGACCATTCGGACATGGGACCCACCGAGTCCCAGCACTTTCTAGCTGAACTGTTCTCTTTCTGAGGTGAGGTCTCTGCCGCCACCACACTCGTGCATCAGCGCATCGATAGTTTGGAGGCACGATTTGCACGACAGGAGGCTATGCTGCAGGCTATTCTTGATTGCCTACCTCCGACACCCGGTACCTCTTCGACTGCACCACCTGATGATCAGCAGTGGGAGGGTACCACGTCTGGCTGAAGACGTTAAACTTAGCGCTCATGGGAGGCACCCCACAGCGTAACCTTTTTCTCAAGATGTTAAACTTGAGGACAATGTGCACTTTAAGTTTGGGGGTATGGGGATACATTCACACACTCACTATGTCCCACATTTTTTTTGTTTTGTTGCTATTTTCATAGATAAATGCATGTTCATTCTATCCAATAAACTTTTTTTTGTGATCTAAACAAAACTTTATGATTCGACTTCATCAGCGAGCTTAACACTTTGAACATATAGGCCAATAATCAAGTTTTGAACCTAGATCACTGCCTTTTAGACATTTAAGGATTCACAAGTTTGACCTAAATTACCACAAACATACTAGCACGTAACTGTGTGGGGTATGACATGTTATTTGGATTTGTATGTTTCTTTTGCTTAACTGTGAACTAGATGACTTATTATATTGATATTTTGGCATATAAAAATAGAAAAGATTGATTAGTGCTCAAAAGAATAAATAAATGCTCCTAATGATCAATAAAACTTGTTTTCTGCTGAGTAATTGGCCCTCTTGCCTTAGTAAGCATTGAGTGTCACGTCAAAAGGTGAAAAATCTTAAATGATCATTAAAAAGAACTTTTCGCTGAGTAACTGGCCCTTTTGCCTCAGTAAGCATTGAGTGTCACGTCAAAAGGTGGAAAATTCTGATTGGTAGCATTAAGACCAGTTAGTTTCGTAGCCTTTTTGACTTGAGCTAGTAAGTCCTTAGGGGTATCTTTACACCTAATGCCCTAAAACCATATGGTTTGGGAGTCATTGGCTAAACGTTCGTTACACGAGTAAAAAAGAAAGCTTAAGGGAACTAACTTGGCCAAAAAAAAATCTTAAAAATAAAAGAAAAGAAGAAAATTTATGCCATCTTTGTTGACTCTAATAGGAAGTTTGGTGAATCTTGAGTCATCGAAACACTACACATTTGAATTACTTGGAAACCCAATCTTTTATGTGCTAATTCACCACACACCAAAGTCGAACTTGTGATGTCTTAAATTGCCTTATGACAGTGATTTGCGTTCAAAACTCTTATTCACTGCAAAAATATGTTTATATCTGTTAAGCTTGCTCATGAATGCACATCATAGTTTTGTGTTAAGACTTAAACTTTTGTGGACACTATGAACATTGGATCTATCTGTGTATTGTTATTTTTCATTTTAGTTTTGTTTAGTATTGCTAAGGGACTAGCAATATGTAAGTTTGGGGGTGTGATAGGTGCTTAAATATTCATATTTAAGCCCCCTTATTTACATTTATTAGGTCCTTAGTTATGTTATTTTAGTCCATTTTACTTCATTTGTGTGTTTTACATGTGTTTATAAGGTCATGGAAGAAAATAAGCAGTTTTGGCACTTAAAGGAGGAAGCCTGGAAATCCTAGAGGAGTCTCTGGTCAAGCTGCGATCGATTGCACCATGCAATGCGATCGAGCGCACATTGCGATCGAGTGCATACAAGAAGGATCGAATGCACACTGCGATCGAGCGCAAGACGCGTGCAATCGAGTGGACATGTACGGGC
This sequence comes from Bretschneidera sinensis, assembly GCA_023935145.1. NCBI lineage: Eukaryota > Viridiplantae > Streptophyta > Magnoliopsida > Brassicales > Akaniaceae > Bretschneidera > Bretschneidera sinensis. The sequence goes on from CM043700.1 coordinate 41,718,335, forward strand.
GTGAACAGTAAACTACAAAACTCTATTTTGGAAATAAGAGACTTGTGACAGTTTAGGAAGTTTAGGGTTTTCTGCACCTTCTAGGACTACTCAAGCCCTATAAATACACCTGTAAAGCACACACAATTGACCACCTCTTAGAGATCATTTTTATCTTTTGCTTAAGCTTGGAGTTTTAGGCTTTGAAGAGGATTGACAACCCGTCTCCCTAGTATTCTTCGGGTTTTATATTTCATGCTTAGTTTATATATGATGTTTATTTTAGACAGCATGTGTAACTAACTTTCTTATAGGGCTCGATTGAAGCCCTAGTTATGCTTTCTCATATATTTATTCATTGATAAATCTTTGCCAATAGCCTTTATTATGTTGCTTAACTTGATTATGCTTGTGCCTATTTAAATTCCTCATATGTATATGTATGGCCAGCGTATGCATGTGGTATGGACCTGTTAGTTAAATCAATTTGGATGACCAAGTCCTGGGTCTAACATTAGTAACAAAAGATATCTACACCGGATTCTTGGATTAATCAACATGGGAAACCAGGAGTAGAAACCATGCCCTAGGTCTCATGTGGTTGTCGATTTCCATAGTACTTATGCTTTCTTAAGGAGCAACTCAAGCAGATACTATGCTGAATCCCTTAAGGGGAAAAGAGTTAGAGTAGATATCATGCCTAACTCGTTGCTTAGGGAGATCAATAGCTTAAGAAGTAGATACCATGCCCTTCGGTTGGCAACCAGTAGGTATACATGATAAGGCTAGTGCACTGATACATTATACAATTGGGAAAGTATGACTAGTGGTGGATATCAAAGCCCTATGTCTTTATTATTATCACTCACATTCAAACAGTTATTTATTTCTTTTTACTTTGAAGAAACTAACTCTAAAACCGAACTTTACCAATCCCTGTGGAGATGATCTTGCTTTCGCACACTATACTACACTGTTAACCTTCTACACTTGCAAGTAACACTATACTACACTGTTGACCTTGTGACTTGGAATAAGATGACCCAAGTCTTTTTTAACAAGTACTTCCCTCAACATAAGACTAACGCACTAAAAGACAAATCTCCACCTTTGCACAAAAGGAAAATGAGACTTTGTATCAGTCTTGAGAGAAATTTAAAGAGCTGTTAAGTATGTGTCCATATCATGGGTACGAAAATTGGTGTTTAGTGAGCTATTTTTATGAGGGTCTTACCGATAAAGAACGCCAATTTGTTGAGATGATGTGTAATGGTGAGTTTTTGCAAAAAGACCCTGATGAGGCTATTGAGTACCTCAATGAGCTTGCTGAAAAGGCTCACATATGGACTGGACCTAGTGCTACTGAGAGGCACAAATAGGTCACGGCCTATAAAAAATCCTAGTGGTGGAGGAATCTACCATCTTAGGGAAGAGGATAACCTTAAGGCCAAGGTCGAGATGCTTACTAGGGAGTTAGAGGCATTAAAAACTAAAAAACCAACCCACATGGTTAATCAGGCTGAACCTTTAGAATCATGTTTTGTGTGTGGCAAGGTTGATCATCCCACCCAAGATTGTCCCACATTTGTGGATATGAGAGGGTTGTATGAGGAACAATGCAATACCTTAGGCATATACAAAAAGCCCTCAGCACTCTTCTCTAACACTTATAATCCGGGGTGGCGAAATCACCCCAACTTCAGTTGAAAATCTGAAAATCAGCAGCACGCACAACCCCCTAGATCATACCCAGCACCTTATCAATCACTCTCATCCTCTAGAAATTCTTTAGAAGACACCTTACATGTTTTTATAGAAGCACAAGGCAAGACAACCCAAAAGTGTGAGGCGTTAATTACACAGTTGGTTGAGGAAAACAAAGAAATAAGGAGCCAAGTGTCTAAATTAATGAGCTCCTTGAGTGTGACTGAGCGAGGTAAGTTCCCTGCCCAAGCTCAGTCTATATCTCCCGGTCAACATATGGCACAAGAAAATGTGAAAGATATAAATGCCATTGTGACTCGAAGTGGTAAGTCACCACACATTCCACCAGAGAATAAACTCGAGAATATGAGAAAGGGTCAAGCCAGTAGTGAAACTAAACTGTCTAAAGACCTTGAAGTGACCAAAAATCCTGTTAAGGCACCATTCCCCCAAGCCTTAAAATCTAACAAGAAAAATCTGGAAATAAATGATGAAATCCTTGAGAACTTAAGGCAAGTGAAACTTAATCTCCCACTTTTGCATATGATTAAACAAGTCCCCACCTATACAAAAGTTCTTAAAGATTTATGCACAATTAAGAGGAAACATCATATTAAGAAAATAGCTTTCCTAACTAAGCAAGTTAGTGCACTAATTGAGCAAAGAATTCTCCCGAAATATAAAGATCCGGGCTGTCCTACCATTGCTTGTAGCATTGGAAATCATAAGGTTGGACAAGCCTTACTAGATCTAGGAGCTAGTGTAAACCTGATGCCATTTTCCATTTACTTACAGCTGGGGTTAGGAGAAATCAAACCAACCGGCGTGGTATTACAATTGGCTGATCGTTCAGTCAAAGTACCTCGAGGTGTGGTTGAGGATATTTTGATTCAAATTGATAAATTTTATTATCATGTTGATTTCTTAATTCTTGATACTACTTCTGCTGTAGACACTAACTCTAAAATCCCTTTGATTTTGGGTAGACCTTTTCTTGCTACTGCGAATGCTCTAATAAATTGTAGGAATGGACTCATGAAGCTGTCCTTTAGCAACATGACCCTTGAAGTAAATATTTTCAATGTTGCAAAACAGCCCGAAGATGAGGATGAAAACCACCAGCTTTACATGATCGAGTCACTCATCAATGAGGGAGTTTTTTTAACTCATGATTATGACCCTCTTGAAAATTTTCTTGTTAATTCTGAGATAGATTTATTTGATGATAAAACTGATGTAATTGATATATGTGTTGTTTTTGACAAATCTCTAGATTATGGAAATCGGGCATGGCAACCAAGGTTTGAGGAGCTGCCCGAAAGAAGCAAGACTAAAGTCCTCTCAACTGTGGAAGCACCTAAAGTCGAATTGAAGCCACTACCTAAGGGTCTAAAACATGCCTTTCTCGGTCCAGGTGATACTTTTCCTGTTATTTTTTCTTCTGAATTATCTGAGACCCAAGGTAAGAGATTAATTCAAACTTTAAATGAACACAAATCAGCCTTGGGATGGTGCATAGCTGATTTAAAGGAACCAGTCCTCGTAGAGACCCTCAACGTAGGCTTAACCCCACTAAATCTGGAATTAGTCCTCCTACGCTCGAGTTCTAAGAAGGAAGGTTATCCTAAAACAGTTATCCTAAAACAAACTAAGTGTAAAAGCATGAAACTATTGTATGAAAGACAAAAGTTTGAAGAAAGAAATTTTTATTAACTTTTTAAACAAGTTACAACTAACGACCTTGAAGTACAGATAAAATATGGCCCAAACGGCCTCGAAGTATAAAATAAAAAACCAAAAATTCTGGCCAGGGCAGATCAAGATGAGCGCTGCCTCAGCCTCTTTGCCTACTTGCCTCAGCCTTTTTGTCATCTTTGGTGAGCTGCTCTCATCCTGAGCCTGGATGTTCTTCCCCCGGGAGAGGCAGCACTGTGCCTGGATGTTCATCTTGCCCTCCTGGCTGCTCCTGCCTCTCGGTCTGCTCCCCATCCGAAGTCAGCTGCTCTTCATCCTCTTCTTCGAGCCCCAGCAGATCCATGCTCGAGAAATCTGGCTTCGGGTACAGAGCCTCGGCCTTCCCCTTTGCCTCCATGAAGCCGGTGAGGTACTGCTGGCCCCCCTCGGAGATCACAACCAATCGATAGGCCTCCGAGCCTTGGAAAGTCGCCAGGGCATCATTTACGACCATCAAGGTGCGAGCCTTGGCTCTCTCCATAGCAGAACGAACACGGGCCTCAGCCTCCTCAGCAACGGCCCGAGCACGAGCCTCAGCTTCAACCCTGACCTGGTTGGCTGAATCCAACAAGACCTGAAACTAGCGAAAGGCCTCTGTTTTCTCCTCCAGCTGATGCTGAGTATATCTGAGAAGCTCGACCATCTTCATGCAGCGACGAGAGACCGCGCCTACGATGACGCCCATCTGAGACCAGGTGAAAAGTGTTAGAAAAAATTAGAAAGATTAAGGAAATAAAACAAACACTAGAAGGAAAAACTTACCTGGGACGCCATTGTCTCAACAACAGCACAAAGGACCTATTTGGTCTTCCTGCCCAGCTCCGCAACGTCCTAAGAAGAAGTCCCCTTGGTTAAATGTTCCCGTGGCACCCGAGGGTGAGCGAAGACGGAATCATCTATCCTCAGGGCCTAGTTGGGCATGAAGATTGGGACCTCATAAGCTGCTCCCTTACTAGTACCGGGAGCAGTAGAGGGTCTGGCAGTGGCAGGAATTGGTGGGGCAGCACTGGAGACAAGAGTGGTCTCCGACTAGGAGGGATGCCTCGAAAGAGTCTCTAGGTCGATCAGAGTAAGAGACTGGGCCCGAGGCCTCTTCCTGGTCCCCGAGCCTGAGACCTGCTGCTTCTTGAATCGAGCTGCTCTCCTCTTCTCAAGGACTAACTTCCTGGCATGCTCTCTGGCGAGCGTCGCGGCCTTTATCTCTGCTAAAAAACACAAATCAAGAAAAAAAACATAAGTATAAATCTCAGGGAAGGACAAATGCAAGAAAGCAAGAAAAGCAAGCAAAACAAAAAATAAAACCAAAGCTTTTTACCACTCTTGTGCGAGGGCTCAGGGTATGAGGGGCAGATACCATGTCTGGCCAACTCTTCATTGTCGTAGATGACTCCGACATCAATTGGTGAGGCCACTATGGCATCCACGGTCTCTTGTTTATAGGGAAGAAGACCCACTTTCTTGCACTTCCCAATCCGATCCATACTCGAGGAACAAGGAAGGCAGAAGTCCTCGTCAGATCGAACAAAGAAGAAGTTCTTCTTCCACCTCTTGATCGACGAAGGCATCTTCTTCAACAACCTTATTCTCGATCGAGTGCTAAAAACCACCCATCCGGTCTGATCGTGCTTGCTGATCAGGAAATGGGCGTTGAAAACATCCAAGGTCATTGGCATGTCCACTTCCAAGCAGACACAGATAAAAGCTATGATCAACCGCACCGAGTTCGGTACCAGCTGACACAGCACAATATCAAAGTACTAAATGACGGTACAGAAAAATGGGTGAAAGGGGAAACTGCAGCCCGGCCTGTATATGGTGTTCATATACACAAAGCTCATAAGGGGCTCGGTCGGGGAGGGCATCACAGGCTCTCTCCCCCACCCCAGCCAGCCAGGGGTATACTTGCCTGGAATATAGTATGTCTTTCGGATCACCTCTAGGTCCTCCTCTTTAAGTTGGCTGGGGATCTCATTGGCAATATAATTCCACTTATCTCTCTCCTCTCCAGCCGAGGTCTCCCGAACATCAGTCAAAGCCCTGACCATTTCATCCCTAGAGAAGGAGCCCTCTTCATACTCCTCCCCCAAAGGGACATACGACACCATTGCCTAGGGGCCTACCCTCGGCACAGCCCCCACAAGGGTCATTCTCCTCGACGAGGATGAGGATGTCTCTACCTTTTCGGTACTATCACCACTAATGTCATCTACACTATTCCTACTATTATTATGACTGCTAGGTCTATCACAATATGCATCAAACGAAGATATGATTAAAAAGAAGGATGGACAAATTCACCAAAGTCAGAAGGATTCGGACTTGAGCTCCTCCTAACGACTAAGGCTATCAAAAGCACTCCTCCCCCGCGACTCTAAATATCGTGGCCATCAGAACTCCAGCACCAAAGTCAAATTCGTGTTCCCATGAAAGTTAAACACAAAAATCTCCAAACTGGATTCAGAATGAGGACGAAGACTCACAGGGTTAAAACTCTCGAAAGAAAAAAGGGATGAAGGAAACAAGTTCTCTGATATGAGAAGACAAAAACAAAGACTCTCAGTATAAATGGTCAAGGACTAAGACTCTCAAGGACGAGGTCGAGGGCTCTTAAGAATTTCTTTCTTGCAAAACTGTTATGATTTTGAATTGAAGTGAAGAAGAAAATGAGCAAAAACCCCCTTATGTAGGAAAAAGGAACACGAAAAATGAGAGTCATTTAATGCTGGCACATAAGCAGAGGGGACTCTTCAGAGTCCCAAAGTAGCCCTCACACTTCCCTAGAGGGCGTTCCATTCCCCGAGGTGGACACCGTTTTCCTAAAACGGCTTTTTATTTCCCAAGGGAAATCATCATTTCCCATACACCACCATTTGCACAAAGAGTGCCACATGTCAAGCTCGACGTCGTTTTTTAATAAGGATCAAATTCATAATGCTCCACTGGTCCTTGGCCCAAAAGTCTTCATGGCCGAGCAGATGGATTGCTCCACTGGTCCTTGGCCTAAAGCATTTATGGTCGAGCAGATGGATTACTCCGCTGATCCTCGGCTCGTTATCTTCATGGCCGAGCAGATGGATTGCTCTACTGGTCCTCGGCCCATTCTCTTTAAGGTCCGAACAGATGGATTGCTCCACTGATCCTCAGCCCGATGCATTTATAGCCGAGCAATTGGATTGCTCCACTAGTCCTCGGCCCGTTCTCTTCAAGGTCCGAGCAGATGGATTACTCCTTTTGTCCTTGGACTCAAGCTTTCATGGCCGAGCAGATAGATTGCTCCACTGGTCCTCAGCCCGAAGCATTTATGGCTGAGCAGATGGATTGCTCCACTGGGCCTCGGCCCGTTCTCTTCAAGGTCTGAGCAGTTGGATTGCTCTACTGGTCCTCGGCTTGAAGCATTTATAGTTTAGCAGATGGATTGCTCCACTGGTCCTCGGCCCGTTATCTTCATGGCCGAGTAAATAGATTGCTTTACTGGTCGTTGGCCCGTTCTCTTCAAGGTCCGAGCAGATGGATTACTCCTTTTGTTCTCAGACTCAAGCCTTCATGGCCGAACAGATGGATTGCTCCACTGGTCCTCGGCCCGAAGCATTTATGACTGAGCAGACGGATTGCTCTACTGGTCCCCGACCCGTTATCTTTATGACCGACCAGATGGATTGCTTATTCTATCCTCGAACTCAAGCCTTCATGGCCGAATAAATGGATTGCTCCACTGGTCCTCGGCCCGTTTTCTTCAAGGTCCGAGCAGATGGATTGCTCTTTCTGTCCTCGGACTCAAGCCTTCATAGCCGAGCAGACGGATTGCTCCACTGGTCCTCGGCCCGTTATCTTCATGGCCGAGCAGATGGATTACTCCACTGGTCCTCGGTCCGTTCTCTTCAAGGTCCAAACAGATGGATTGCTCCTTCTATCCTCGGACTCAAGCTTTCATGGCCGAATAGATGGATTGCTCCACTGGTCCTCGGCCCGAAGCATTTATGGTCGAGCAGATGGATTGCTCCACTGGTCCCCAGCCCGTTATCTTCATGACCGAGCAGATGGATTGCTCCTTCTATCCTCGGACTCAAACCTTCATGGCCGAACAGATGGATTGCTCCATTTGTCCTCGCCCATTATCTTCAAGGTCCGAGCAGATAGATTACTCTTTCTGTCCTCGGACTCAAGCCTTTATGGCCGAACAGATGGATTGCTCCACTGGTCTTCGACCCATTCTCTTTAAGGTCCGAGCAGATGGATTGCTCATTATGTCCTCGGACTCAAGCCTTCATTGTCAAGTAGATGGATTGCTCATTCTGTCCTCGGACTCATACCTCTGGGATCATGTCTTCGGCCTCGGCCACAAGCTCCAAGGTTTGAACAGATAGATTGCTCCAACGATCCTCGGACCGCTACCCCAAAGACCTAAAGAAGCTGACCAATACTCCTAAATGAAGGGCAACTCGTAAAAATACTTCCTTAAGCACATAAATGTACTTAAGGAAATGGGGGGGCCTCTGATAATGCCATAAAACACCTCATTAATAGGAAGGCAACACATGGACCCTCTTGATGACATGATACAAGGAAACACGTGGAAAATCCAGGACCAAACAACTAAGCCTCCAGGTCATAAACTGCCTTTCAGGGCTCCATCACCCCCAGTTGGGCCTCCACATCATCACCGCCCTCCAGACCATCATTACCTAGCCAAGTTGGGATGTAAGGTCAGCAGACTATCTCAGGCACATGAACAGATCCTGATCGAACCTACAAGGCAAAGCCCTAACGGACGGCCCCCAGCCACCCAGCTAGGCCTCTTACACATCATCACACAACCAAGTTGGGGCGTCAGGTGACTAACCGCCCTCATACTTGGATGGCTCCTGATCAAGCCAGCAAGGCAAAAGCCCTAGCGAACAGCCCTCAGCCACCAAGTTGGACCTCCTAGGCATCATTGCCTGAACCAGTTAGGGGTATCATATCACCACCGCCTTAGGACAAACACCGCCTCCAAAGCCCTATAAAAAAAGGTAAGGTATGCATTCAAAAAGATCAGAATTTTCTCAACAAAAACAAGAGAACGCTCATCCCCTGCATACACCTTATCACACACTAACTTAAGCTTCGGAGCATCCCCGGAGGCACCCCTCCGACGACCCCATAGCTCATATCTCTTTCTCTGTGCAGTTATATTCGAGGCTAGGCCTCCAGCTCAGCAAAACACATTTTTGACATCAACAACATGTATTGTCTAATAAATGTTTTGCACCTTAAGAAAATTTAAAGTACATTTCAAATATTAACTATTGAATAATACTTGTACATGTGTGGAAATACATACTTAAATGTTCTTTTAATTATAATTATATAAAGTATTGAATTTTCTGTCTAACAATTACTTATACAAAATCCTAATTGTAAGAGGAAAAGAAAAGATACTATTAAGTAGATATATTTTGTCAAATAAATGTTTTACACCTTAAGAAAATTTCAAGTACACATCAAATATCAATAGTTGAATACTACTTGTACATGTGTATAAATGCATGCTTAAATATTCTTTTAGTTATAATTAAACTTTCTAACTGTAGAAAATTTTAAAATTTTAGTTCGTTTACTAAACTTGATTAGATTTTTTACATCACATTTCTATTGAGTGAGCTTTTGTCATTTGAGTTTTAAAAATTGAGCTTTATATAATCCAAATAATTATAGAATCAAAATTACTATTTAAAATACTTTTGTTTGGCGAAAATTTCACATTATAGATATAGACTGTAAATAGTGCCTCAAATAATTTTTATACGGCTCGACAACACGAACATTTACCCTTTTGGTTGAATTGAATCTTCAACCCCAATTGAGACAAATAAATTCCACAAATATCAAATTTATCTAATTAAATCCCAATCAAATCTTTTTTAACTCCGTTAGTGTTATTTCTATAAAAGATAAAAGCAATTTCACCACCTGTCACACTAAGGTAAGAGTTCTCTCAATCCGAGTTCAAAAGCTTGAGGAGTGAATGAATGCCGAAAGGAGATTAGTTCTTTCACACTAAGATATACTTAGTACTTGCTGAGATCAGGGAGTCAATGAATCACATAGAGGATACTGGACAATCAAGCAAAGATCAGCAGCATAAACCTCTTGGAAATTTAGAAGACCTATATGATAAGATCAAAAACAATTCTCGACAGGAATTTCAAGGTCCAGGGAGACTAATAAAATTGGATATGCATAGATTTGATGGCACAGATCCATCAAGATAGTCCTTCAAAGCTGAGCAATTCTTCAATTATCATTCTACTCCAATTGATCAAAAGTCTATTAATTTTTTCATTTCATTTGGAAGGAGCAGCACTGTCTTGGTATCAATGGGCTACTACCAATGGTTTCATTCATTCTTGGAGTGGTTTATTGGATAATATCAAAGAAAGATTTGGTCTATCTTCTTATGAAGATCACAAAGGTGCTTTGGCCAAGTTCTAGCAGACATCTACCGTAGCTGACTACCAAGCTCAGTTTGAGAACCTCTCTAATAAGGTAACTAGCTTACAAGAACCTTTTTGTATTAGTTTCTTTATCCTACGGCTCAAACCTGAATTAAAAAGTGAATTACTTGTGGCTCGACCTGCATCTTTATTGAAGGCTATGTCTTTAGCCAAGTTATTTGAGGAAAAATACACTGACATGAAGAGATTGTGGAAACCTCAGTGGCATAAATCTACAAATGGTCTAGGTTTGTTACTTACTCTAGTTGCTCCTTCAATAAAACATCCTATCCCAATAATAACACCTACATTCCCAATTAAAAGACTAACACATATAGAAATGAAAATCAAAAGGGATAAATACCTCTGCAATAATTGTGATGACACGTTTACACCTACTCACAAATGCAAACATCAATTTCTCTTATTGATGGTTGAAGAGGAACCATATACTGAGGTAGAACACTATTCTGAAAAAGCTATTTATCAAGATCAAGAAATTGAAGTTTCTGGCATTAGTTTAAATGCTCTTGCTGGTCAATCTAGCCCAAGTACAATTAAAGTTGCTGGAGTCTGGAAAGCTCATAAGATTCAAGTGCTCATTGATAGTGGAAGCATTCACAATTTTGTCCAAGACGAAATTTCCAAGATACTAGAATGGCTTATTAGACACCCTTCAGAGTTCAAATTGACAATAGTGAGTACTTTACCTACAGTCACTGGTGTAGTCAGGTAGTTTTATATCTACAGCACAAAATGTTTACTTTTGATGTGTTTTTATTACCTATTGAGGGATCTAATTTAGTTTTGGGCATTCAATGGCTTGAATTACTAGGTTTGATTGCTATTAATTACAAACAACAAACAAAGGATTTTGAGTGGCAAGGGAATAAGGTTCATTTAGTATTACAACCTCGGTTAAATCCTCAGTATATTAGTTTGAGATGCTTGAAGAAATCAATCATTGCTGAAGGAATAGCTCTTGTTTTCACTTAGAACCTATGATTCCTTATCTAGCAATTATGTTATTCCTAAAGAGATTACAAAAGTACTGCAGACCTACCAAGTTGTCTTTGAAGAACATAAGGCGTTACCACAAAATAGAGAGTTTGACCATCCTATCCACTTAGAACCTGGTGCTAAACTAGTAAATGTGAAACCATACAGATACCCTCAGTTCCAGAAACATGAAATAGAGAAACCAGTACAAGAAATGCTTACCTCAAGAGTGATCAGACCTAGCCATAACACTTTCTCTTGCCCAGTGCTATTAATAAAGAAAAAGGATGACTAATGTAGATTCTACATTGATTATAGAGAGCTCCATGTAATTCTTATCATTCTACAATCAAGATGACTCCATTCCAAGCTTTGTATGGTAGATAGCTCCATGTAATTCAAAGATATTTAGCTGGTTCCTCCAATGTTGAGGCAGTTGATAGTGAGTTATTGAGCAGAGATGAGCTCCAACAACTTAAAAATCATATCTTGCAAGCTCAATCAAGAATGAAATCAATAGTAAATGCCAAAAGAATGGACAAAGAGCTGGAACTAGGTAGTTGGGTGTTGGTTAAGTTACAGTCTTATAAGCAACAATCTCTTGCTTCAAGGCTTAATCAGAAGCTGAGCAAAAGGTATTATGGACCCTTTCAAGTGATTGAACGCATTGGACCCATAGCTTACAAGCTTGCCTTGCCCTTTACTTCTAAGATTCACAATGTTTTTCATATCCCCTTACTCAAACCATTTCAGGGCAATCTACCAGATAAATCTCTTTCCCTGCTTGACTTGAGCATTGAGAATAAACCAGTCACTACCCCTTGACCATCTTATATAACAAGAACATTTGGGTACACAACAAATTAGTTCCACAAGTACTTGTTCAATGGTAACGATTGGCACCTGAGGATACATCATGGGAAGATCTTTCTGTTGTTCAACCTTTGCTGAGAGCACATGACCTTTAGGATAAGTTCGTTTTTGCAGGGGTAGCTAATAATAGCCATAGAACTAAAGGGACATGAGCAGGAGCAGAAGATTCCAGTGTTAAGTCCAAGAACTAAGAGGAGCTAGAAGTTGAACTAGAGCTTCAGGGACAACCACCAAACGTAAGAAGAAGCTAGAGGAGAAGGAAGGCTCCACATTTGCTAGAGCCTTACCTAAGGAGTAATTGGAATATGGAAGCCATGGTTGTCTAGTTAGTTAGTTGGTTTTAGCAGTTAGTTGAATAATTCAATCTGTTGTATTAAAGTTAGTTAGCATTATGCTTTTAGAGAATGATCCTTAGTAATATCCAGAATTGAATAAATATAGCAACTTCTATCATTTCAAATAATAAGAAAAAATTAATCCAATCTTTTCTCTTGAATTCTTCTTCTTTTTTCTCTTATTTCCTTCTCCTTCTTCTGACTCTCTTCTTTTTCTCTTCTTTCTCTTCTTACTATTCTAGCTTACCTAGAAATCTGATACAATATTGTATTACTCACCATTAGTGATAGTTGGACCTCAAGCTTTAAATCATCACTATGACATAATATCTTGTACTCCAAACCTCACTCTTGAAACTTTTTTGCATTCCTTGTTATCTCCTCAATGAATGCAAAAGCTTTGAAAGTAATTGTGAAGATTAAATTTAAGGCAAACATATCACTACAACCAAATTGGTATTTAGTGGCGCATTAAAGCGTAACAAGAAATTACTAATTTCGTCAGGCAATCGTTCAGGTGACGAAAATAATTCGTCATGAGGTTTGTCTACATATCATTGTCGCTAAAAGTATTTGTGACGATTCTTTTTTTTCATCACTAATTGTTATGTGTAGGTGATGAAGTTGACTATCGTGACTAAAGGAGAGATGTTTTTATGACGCAATGTTTTGTCACAAATACAAATAAATTTTCATCATTGAAGAGTTGGATTCGTCACAAAAGTTAATGAAATGTCGTCAATGAAAGTTTTTATGTGTCACTAACTAGACGACTATGTTCCATAATACATGGTGAAAATTACCTGTCACTAAAAAGATGACTTTTTGGTGACACTATATTCACCACTAAAATTTAATAAACTTTTATCACTAATTATCCAAATTTGTCATTATATATACTTAAAGTTTGTAAGGAAGACAAAACAACGAGCGTCACAAAAGGATTGTTATTCATGACACTATGTTCATCAATAAAGTTGTCGAATTTGCGTCTGTAAATAATTTAACTTTGTCAAAAAAGGCTTGAATTAATTAATTATGTGACAAACGTTGGTAACAATTATGCTGATTTTGTTGACGAAGGGTTTAATGTCAATAAAAATTTGAATTCTTAGATGATGAAACAATAATTGTCAAAATTAAATAAATTGGTAACAAAGAACATGCGTTACTTAATGTCATTTGTGACTATCGTGAGTATTTTAATGACAAAATAAGACGTCACTAACACTTGTGGAAGTCTTTGTGTAACAAAATGACAATAATAATATTTGTTTCATTTGGTGACAAAGTCTAGCATATTAATAAAACTGAATTAGCAAAATTAAACAACTTATAGAAGGAATTAGACTATAAAAATCCAAATTACAAAAGTCAACATTTAAGGTAAGACAAACTTTGTTAAGCAAAACATAATGTGCTTATTACAACAGCTTAGCCTACAGCCCGAATGTGCTTGTCCATAACTTGGTGCTTTTTTTTTTTTCCCCTGAAGTCAATGTGGGAGGAAGACAACCTGGTGCTTTCTGTTCTCTGAAGTCAATATCTCTTATTTCATTTTTCTTGTTGTCAGATAATATTTTTAATATTCTAATGTAATGTAATTTTTTACTTTATAGAATGAAAAGACAATTAAATTGATTTACTCTCTTTTGTACTACTCAATTATCTGCAGACTGCGGTAGTACTGCAATAATTAATTTGTTTTAAGAAAATTTATTTTCCATTATATAATCTAACATATGTAAAATTTCAAAAATCATATTTTCTGTAGATATAAATCTCATAAACATTAAGATATATATTTTATAGTATTAATATTACACCAAAAACATTCAATAATTAAAGCGTTATTATATTTTATTCTTTTTTTTCGAGTATTCGTAAACTTTAATTTCATAATCTTCACATTAAAATTTTCTATTCAGTCACACATAGAGTTAATTATAAAACATTTCTACTAATCATTTATATGACACAAATAGTGATGAAAGTCTTCAAAAGAGATTTTGAGATACACCTCAAATCGTGGCGTTCAAATAAAGCACAAGATTTATAAAAAAAAAAAAAAAACATGTTAGAAAAGAAACATATAGAATAAAAAAAGTAATCAAAACTTGCTTTACTCAATTTAATTAATTCAAAAATCACTCATTGATTTATATAACATTGGTAATTATAATTATTAGGATTTTTAATTGTTAGTCATTGTGAAATTTTCAATTATATAAAAGTTTTCACTAACAATACTTGATGTCAATGATGATTATGATTTTAATTTATAATACGAAACCAACTATTTATTAAATATAGTATCACTAACAAAAATTTAAGACATCGTGGGGCAACAACAAATTCAATGTTATTTAATATTATATCTATGTAATAAAAGAATATTTTTTAGCATTAATGCATATTTTTTACTGTTAAAAAATATTTCAAGAAAAATTAACACAGGTATATATTATTAAAAATGTATATATAATGAAATAAAATAACATTAACTAATAAAAAAATGATGAACGATTTGATTGATGAAGATAATTAGATGCCTTTCACTTCCAAGTCATAGTTCTATCTAAATAATCAATATGTGTAACAAAAGTGAGTAGAAATGCGGGATCGAATAAGCGCGCATAAGTATCCTTATTCAAATTTTGTTAAATTTGATTATAAAAAGAAAAGAAAAGTGCATATGATATAAAATCATGAATAACTTGATAGTTAAAGATTTTTAAGAAGAAGGAGAAAAAAATTTAATTTTTTGTTTCACTTTCTTTATATTTTTGGTTATTGGATTGTTTTTCTTCTTATTTTCAAACTTATTTTATCATTTTGAATAATTTTTTATGGATGCCAATGCATGATGGACACGTGTCTAATTTTTTAATCCAAGTTATTCTGTTGACTCAAACTGACTAAGATTTGGATGAAATCCTTCGATTGCAATAAATGTGCAAACTAATGGTATCAAATTTTAATTGATTGTTTTCTCTACAAAATGATGGCTACAATTTTTTATTTACTTTTTATATTGATTATTACTATATTTTTAAATTACTTAATTTAATATAAAAATAAAATCAAAAGTATTGTCTAGTATTGTTAGATTATGTATAGCATAGTTATTGCTTAGTTAGTTTAATCCCACATTGGTTGTGTATATCTTTGGCTCTCTTATTGGCTCCTATAAATAGGATAGCTCACTTGTAAGTAAATCACACCATTCAATACAATTCTCTTCTTTGTATTGTCTCACTTCCTCTCTTAAACCTTAACATGGTATCAGAGCCTTCGTGGTTCTCGGTATATTAAGAGTTGAGTATGCTCTGTGATTGCCACTATTAGTGGATCTTTCACATCAGAAAAACTTCTTTAAGGTTGTCGGTATATTAAGAGTTGAGTATGCTCTGTGATTGCCACTATTAGTGGATCCTTCACATCAGAAAAACTTCTTGAATATCCTTTTCATGTCTGTCAGGTCACCACTATAGTCGGAGTCTCATTCTCCATCGACGTCATCTCAGCCGCTGCTCCATCGACGTCACTATTCAACCGTTGACCGTTGACCGTTGACCGACAACCAGATTTGACCAGATGGCAGAAAAATATATTTTTCGTCATGTTCAATCTGTATTGGATGGTACAAATTATATTGTTTGGTCTCAATCTATGCGAAGTTTCCTCAAAAGTCGTAAGCTTTGGTCTTACGTAGTTGGTATTGTCGAGAAGCCAGTTAAAGGGGCTACTGAAACTAATGATGCTCTTCTCACTCGTCTCATTGATTGGGAAAGTAATCATCATCAAATTCTCACATGGTTTCGTAATACTACTATTCCATCTATTTCTGCCCTATTTGGTAGCTTTGATGAAGCTAAGGGTGCTTGGGATATGCTTGCTTCTCGTTATTCTGCTGTTGATGGTGCTCGAGAATATCAGCTCCTGTTTGAGCTCTTCTGCCTGAAGTAAGAACCGGGGCAGAGTATTAATGATTTTCTTGCTCGCATGCAATTCTTATGGAATCAAATTGATCTCTCTGATCCTATTTGGAAGGATCCTACAGATGCCAAAATGTATGCTGAACGAAGGGATCAACATCGTCTTCACCATTTTCTTATGGCATTACGTGATGATTTTGAGCCTATTCGTGTGCAACTTTTACATCGCTCTCCTCTCCCTACTTTGGACAATGCTATCTTTGAACTTGTTCGTGCAGAAAGCAGATCACAGACTATGCACTCTCAACATAGTCCTTCAGTGTTGGCTGCTCCATTATCTAGTTCTTCATCATTTCAGCCAAAGCATTCTGACAGGTTTGGTGCTCCTCGACCTTCTCCTAAGCCTCGTGACAACAATTTCTGTCGTTTTTGTAAACGTCGTGGGCACACTATTGATAAATGTTGGCAAAGGGGAAGATCCAATACTCCCACTGCAGCAGTTGCTCATCCTGAGAGCACTCTCTCTACAGTTGTTCCATATCCATCTGCGACTACAGCTTCATCTTCAGTTGCACTCTCTAACAGGTCATCAGATTCTACTGTCACCTTATCTGCAACTGACTTCGAGGCAATAGTTAATCAGGTCATCCAGTCTCGTTCTGGTAATGCATCTTCCTCTGCCCTCTCAGTCCTGCCAGGTAATTCTGCCTCTTGGCTTTTTGATTCCACTTGTTGCAACCATATGACACCTTTCCCAGCTTCATTTACTACATCTGCACCTTCGCCTCATTCCTCATTCATTCGCACAGCTGATGGCTCCACTATGACTGTTAAAACTATAGGCACCATCAATAGTCGTTCTCTTTCTATTCCTGAAGTTTTTCATGTACCAGAATTATCTTATAATCTTCTTTCTGTTGGGCAAATATGTGAACTTGGATATAGAATTATCTTTGACTTTTCTGGTGTGAATGTGCAGGATCCTCGTACTGGTCAGACCCTTGGGACCGGGCGTAGAATTGGGCGCATGTTCGAACTCTCATCCTTACACCTGCCCAACCTTCCCGCCTCTAACGTCTCTGCTGCTGCCTCATTGTCACCACCATCCCTTGCACTTTGGCATTCACGTCTTAGTCATGCATCTGCATCTCGGGTACAACTTTTAGCTTCAAAGGGGTTGTTAGGGTCAGTGTCTAAAAGTTCTTTTGATTGTATTTCGTGTCAACTTGGAAAACAGCCGGCTTTGCCTTTTAATAATAGTGAGTCTCATGCTACTGCTTCGTTTGATTTAATTCATTCTGATGTTTGGGGACCTTCTCCCGTTGCTAGTATGAGTGGTTCACGCTATTTTGTAATTTTTGTTGATGATTTCTCTCGTTACACTTGGGTATTTTTAATGAAATCTCGTTCTGAATTATTGGATATTTATCATACTTTTGCTAAAATGATTGAAACCCAATTTTCAAAACCTATCAAAGCTTTTCGTTCTGATAATGCTTTAGAATATACTCAACATGCTTTTAAAGACATCCTAAAAAGTTATGGCACTGTTCCTCACTTGTCATGTCCTGGCACTTCACAACAAAATGGTCGAGCTGAACGTAAACTTAGGCACATTTTAGACACTGTTCTAGCCCTCCTCATTTCCACATCTGTTCCTACCCCATTTTGGGGTGAAGCCACTCTAACGGCTATCTACACGATCAATAGGCTGCCTACCCCTATCCTTGATAATTGCACTCCTTACGAGCGGTTGTTTGGCTATGTTCCCTCATACCACCATCTTCGTGTGTTTGGTTCTGCTTGTTTTGTTTTACTCCAACCTCATGAACGCACCAAACTTGAGCCTCGTTCTCGGATGTGTTGCTTTCTTGGATATGGAATTGAACAAAAAGGCTATCGGTGTTATGATCCTGTGTCTCGTCGTCTTCGCATTTCCCGTCATATAGTTTTCTGGGAGCATAGACTATTTCATGAAATTGGCAAATTCAGCATGCCATCTTTTCCTCCTTTTACCACACTTATGGAGCCTCCTATTTCTCCTACTCACACTAGTGATGTCTTGCCCGAGTCTCCCTCACCTCACACTAGTAATATCTTGCCCGAGTCTCCCTCACCTAATATTCTCGATTCCACTCCACCTGATACTTTCGACGTCGCTTCGCCTGAGCCTCCAGGGTCTGTTACGTATGAGGATCATGTTCACACTTCCTCTCCAGACCTTCGTCGATCCACCAGAGTAAGATCTCTTCCATCCCATCTCCAGAATTTTCATTGCTTTCATGCTTTAGCTACTTTACATGAGCCCCACTCCTATCGTGAGGCTTCCACTAACCCTTTTTGGCAGACTGCGATGAAAGAGGAACTTAATGCTTTACACAAGAATAATACATGGGATTTGGTTGACTTGCCTCTTGGAAAGTCTGTGGTTGGCAGTAAATGGGTTTACAAAATTAAGACTTGTTCAGATGGTACTGTTGACAGGTACAAGGCTCGACTTGTTGCCAGGGGTTTTACTCAGGAGTATGGTGTGGACTATGAGGAGACCTTTGCTCCAGTTGCTCGTCTATCTTCTGTGCGTGCTTTGCTAGCTGTTGCAGCCTCTCGCCATTGGTCACTTTTTCAAATGGATGTTAAAAATGCATTCCTTAATGGTGATCTTAATGAAGAAGTCTATATGCAACCACCTCCTGGACTATCTAATCCAACAAACAAGGTATGTCGTCTTCGTCGAGCTCTATATGGACTTAAGCAGGCTCCTCGAGCATGGTTTGCTAAGTTTAGCAACACTTTGTCTAGCCTTGGATATTCCATCAGCTCCTATGATTCAGCTTTGTTTGTTCGCCGCACAGACCGAGGCATCATACTTCTTCTGTTATATGTTGATGACATGATTATCACCGGGGATGATCCCATTGGTATTCAGGAACTTAAACAGTTTCTCAATCAACATTTTGAGATGAAAGATCTTGGTCCTCTCAGCTATTTTCTTGGTCTTGAGATTTCATCTTCTTCTGATGGTTATTATTTGACACAAGCCAAATATATCTCTGATATGCTTTCTCGGGCAAATCTCACAGACAGTAAGGTTGTTGACACACCAACTGAGCTTAATGCTCGTCTTACACCCCATGATGGCGAACTTCTTCGTGATTTTACTTTATATCGACATTTGATTGGCAGTCTTGTCTACCTTACTGTTACTCGACCTGATATCTCGTATGCTGTCCATCAGGTGAGTCAGTTTATGGCTGCTCCTCGCTCTACTCATTTTGCTGCTGTTCTTCGCATCCTTCGTTACCTAAAGGGGACATTGTTTCATGGGCTCTTTTTCTCCTCTAAGTCTCCTCTTCAGTTGTGTGCTTATACCGATGCAGATTGGGCAGGTGATCCTACAGATCGTCGTTCTACCACCGGTTATTGTTTCCTACTTGGCACCTCTCTTATCTCTTGGCGTAGTAAGAAACAAACTGTTGTTGCTCGATCTAGTACAGAGGTAGAATATCGTGCTTTAGCTGACACTACCTCTGAGCTTCTTTGGTTACGATGGTTGTTACAAGATATGGGTGTATCACTTTCTGCTACCACTCCTGTATACTGTGACAATAGAAGTGCTATTCAGATTGCTCATAATGATGTGTTTCATGAACGGACTAAACATATTGAGATTGATTGTCATTTTGTCCGTCATCATCTTCTTCAAGGCTCCCTACAGCTTCATTCTGTCACATCCAAGGATCAGCTCGCAGACATCTTTACCAAGTCACATCCTCCAGGGCGTTTTCGTGATCTTGTTTTCAAACTCAAGTTGGTTTCTCATATTCCACCTTGAGTTTGAGGGGGGCTATTAGATTATGTATAGCATAGTTATTGCTTAGTTAGTTTAATCCCACATTGGTTGTGTATATCTTTGGCTCTCTTATTGGCTCCTATAAATAGGATAGCTCACTTGTAAGTAAATCACACCATTCAATACAATTCTCTTCTTTGTATTGTCTCACTTCCTCTCTTAAACCTTAACAAGTATAATGGTATGTTGTTACTTGTCCATCCGAATTGGATGAGTTCAATTGCTCTCTTAAAGTGATTTTTCACAATTTTTTGTGCAATAAAAAATTTAAATAATGTAAAAGCACCATATATTAAAATATAATATAAATATATAAAAGATAATAATATGTGGAAAAACAATGAGTAACTTGATGGTTAAAACTTAACTTTTCAGGCAAGGGAGCAGGAGTTTTATTCTTGCAATAGTGAGCTAAGTGTAAAGAAAGATTCATAAATAGAAAGTGATCTAATATAACAAAATACATGAGTTGTTCATCGATTTGATCAGACTTTTTATTTTCATAATTGAATGAGTTCAAATTTTATTCATAATATTTTGGCCATAATTTTATTACGTTAGAAATGAGATAAATTATTATGAGGTTATCAGTCATAGTTAAAAATAAGAGTAGTTTAATGGTTAGAACATGGACTTTAACCAAAAGGTGGTTTGAGTTCGATTCTTGTCCAAGTCATTTTGTGTTTAATTTTTTTCTTTTTCTTTTTATGAATCATGTGTTCATGTAGCTATAAAAAAGACATTTGTATCTTCATTATTTAATAAAATATTTTTAATATTTACTTAATTATTTTTTCTCTCTTCCTTCACCGATTCTCTTTTCCTATCATGGTTACATCTTGGGCTCACTCCTCAAGAGTAATAATCGAATGAACATTTGTTATTTGCATTCTTTAATCAAAATTTTAATATTACTTAATTCTCTTTTTCTCTTTTTCTCTTCTCTTTTCTTTCACCAATTCTTTCTTTCTATCATGAATACATTTTCGACTCACTCCTCAAGAGTAATAATCGAATGACGTTTACATACCATCACTGAATAGACCCCGATGAATAGACCCCGATGAAATGCTAATTTTATTATAAACCGTAGCGTTGTTACTATTAGGGCCAAACATAATATACTAGAATCAGTAATCAATATAGGTCATGGGCATCCTCCAGAGAGCTTAGACATTTTTTTAAGTGATTGAGTTTGATTCTAACACATACACTAAATTTATTTTTACCTTTGCATTCTACGTTGTATTAACTTAGTCTTCATGTATATTTTCTTTGATAAATAAATTATTTAGAAAAAAATAATTTATATTTAAATCGTGATAAATATTAATGTTACCAAATATTATAATTATTATTGAAATAGATATTTCATTAAAAAAAATATAGATCTATTTATGACAAACTAATTTCATTATCAATAAATATAAAAAAAAAATTATATGTGACGAAAATATTAAAGGTATTGTTTTTATGGCACAAATAACTGCATCATAAAATCTGAATTATAAATATGACTAAATTAAATTGTCACTAATAATTAAAATACAAATATGAAGATGTACTCATTATTATTGTTGATGAAAAGTATGAGTCACCACATATTTTAATTATCAGTGACACAATAGAATAAAAAACCTCCCATGACAAATTAATTGCATCACCAATAAATATATCAATTTGATTATTTGTGAAGGTTGAATATCGTTATTTTATATATATATATATATATATATATATATATATATATATATATATATCTATGATGCATACCACATGTTACAAAACATAATTTTTTTTGGTTCAATGGTAAAATGGTATCACAGACCAACTTGATAGTGACACATAATTTCATCATCAATAGTTCTCGTGTAAATACATTTTTTTTATCAAGTTTATTATTGACAGAAAGTAAACATCACCAAAATTTTAAGTTATTTGTGAAACTAAATATTTATGTCACAAAATATAACATTTATTAGTGATACATTATTTTCGTCACAAAAATTCACCACCAATAACAAAAACTTTATCGTTTTATTCGTTACGAAGTCAAAGCGTCACTCATTGTTTTATGTTATATGTGATGC
This sequence comes from Bretschneidera sinensis, assembly GCA_023935145.1. Classification (NCBI taxonomy): domain Eukaryota; kingdom Viridiplantae; phylum Streptophyta; class Magnoliopsida; order Brassicales; family Akaniaceae; genus Bretschneidera; species Bretschneidera sinensis. The sequence goes on from CM043700.1 coordinate 41,740,310, forward strand.
CAAAAACGTTTGTCACTAAAAATAAAATTTGATGTGGCGACTTGAATTTGTCACTTATAATGTAAAACAAAAAAGAAGTTTTTCACTTTGATTACTAATGACGAAAAATATGTGTCACACAACATTTTAGTTATCCTCGATGTTAGAATTTGCATCACAAAATATAAATTATTTATCGACAAAAACAAATTGTCACTAATATACATTAAATGTCACAAAAATTTTCCCTCCATCTTGTTTTAGTGAAAAAATTTGGCACCATACATTTTGTGATGTTACATTGCCTCACCTAAAATTAATGTGCCTCAAAATACGTGACGATATCTAAATTTCGTCACTGTAGATGCACTTTTGGTAACGAAAGTTCATGCATCACTAAGAAATTCGTCACTAATTAACACTTTGTTGTAATGTATTTTGCTCTAACAAAACTCAAACTGTCCAACCAAATCAGTATAAAATCGGATAATAATTGGCAAATGAGTATATATTTGCATGAGAAATTCTTACCTGTACCCGGCCAGTGCAAACCATTATTTTTGCATCGAGTGTAAACTTCACTGGTAATTGTTAGATAACTTCATACAACCACAATTAATGTTATCATTGAAGTTACTTAACAATTACTAGTGGAGTTTCCACCCGGAGTCTAGGGCAGAGCCAAAATTTTTTTTTCAATGAATAAATAATTAAAATATTTTTAAATAAAATATATAATCATATTATTTTAATTAAGAAGCATACATATAATTGTAAGATAAATAATTGATATTTCATATTTTTTTCAAAGAGAAAATATTAGTATATATCACTCTAAACTTTTTCTTTTATTTTGTTGAAAAGAAAAGAAAGAAAAAGAACAACCTACTTTTTTAGTTACCTTTTGAGTACATGTACATCTATACTATTAATAAAGCCAGAACCCTTTATTTGGTGTCCACTCTTCAAAATATCTCATTAACCTCTACTTAAATATATGAATTTGATATTTAAATAATGGTATATACGAACTCAGTTGATGTAGAGGTTGGTATTTAAATTAGAATATTTTAAATCATGGGACGTCACTTTTACGCGTGTTTGGTGTTTTTGTTCAATTTTTTTAGTCATAAGTAAATTTCATTTAGGATTTTGTAAAACTTGGGAACAAGTAAATAAATTGGGAATCAAGAAATAAAATCATATTTTGGGGAATTACTGGAATTTAAAGAGTGTTGTAGTGAATTTTAAAAGAAATGAGAAATGAATGGGTGGTGTTGTAAAAAGGCTAAAGCTTAGATTATAAATAGAAGGACAGAGGGGGAGAGACCAGCATTTGCTGGATCTTTCTAGAAGAACACTGAGAGAGGAAAGAAAAAGAGAGAAAAAGAAGAGAAAAGGAAGAGACGAAGGAGGAGAAGGAAAGGAAGGAAAAAAGGGATGAGATTTCTTGTAAAAACTTGAGGTAAAAACCATATTCTTCTTTAATTTAAGTTATCAAGCTTGTTCACTAAACTAGAGATTTAGTTTTTGAAAGTTTGTTTTGAAAAATTTTCTTAAGAAAAGCTTGAGAAAATAGTTGTTTCAAGGAAAATAGGTTTGTGTTAGGTTTATGAGTTTGATGTGTTTTTAACTTGAAATTTTGTTTTGGGTAGTGTAAAAATTTAGGAACTTGTGTTTTAAATGGATTGGAAGTCCCTTTGAAGATAAGTTAAAGATTTGAAGAAAAAACGTATTTTTGGCATGATTTTTAAAAATTTGGACCAATCAGTCGACTGTCCCGTGTGCCTAGTCGACTATGTGGCCTTTCTGGTAAATGGACAATCGACTGTCTGAACCCCTAAACCTATTTTTCAGCCTTGTTTTCGAAAAATAAATTACTTTTGATAAATTATTTCAATTCTAAACTTCTCTAAAGTATTTTACGCTTGATTCCATAATAAAGAATGTAAAAGTAAAGGCTTTTAAAGATTTCTTTTGTTTTCAATAATGCTTGAACGATTTATGAGAAAGTTTTAAGAAAAATGGAGGAAGGCTTGTGACATAACTTCTAGTTTTTATACTTGTATGGAACTAGTGATATGATTTGTTGTTAATTACTTGTATACATCTTGAGTGAATATACTAAGTATATATATATTTTAGGTGTGATTTAAGGAAAACACTAAGGTTAAAAGTATCACCAAGGAAAATGTGAGTTTCACTTTACTTCTAGTAGGCGTTGTAAATTGTAAAACAATAATAAGAGGTTAAAAATATATAAATGTAAATTAGTATGGAAACATTAATAATAATGTTTTGGGAATTTTATACATGTAAGGATATGGAAGTATAAGAAATAAGTATAGTTATATTATGATCTACCTTGATTAGTTCTGGTGATGTGATTGATTGATAAATTCTATGCTTGAAAGTTGTGGAATATGTTGTTAATGTGAATGATTAATGAATGTTTTACTTTGAAATTGTTGCATCATGAATTGAATTTCATATGACTTATATATATATATATATATATATATATATATATATATATATATATATATATAAAATTTAACGATTTTAAAAAGGAGAGTGATAGGTGAGGCCAGTAGGTCCCTTCCCTCAATGGGTGATAGATAACCGAATGTGGTTGGACGTGTAGTACCTCGCCCAATAAAGGGTAGGGGAGGATCCGAATGATGATAGGACCTTTCCCTGTAAGGAGTAGGGGAGGATCCGAATTGTATGTGATGATTGACGTACCAGTACGTGGGGAGATATCCCCGTTGTTATATGATCAGCCTAATGAAGGGCACTGATATATGATGAGATAAACTGACTCATAAATCATATATTACATTGCATATTATTTCACTTCATGGATGGTTGATGTGTTGATGTAATTGGCCCATGAGGGGTGTGTAATGTAATTGGTTCGTGAGGGATGTGTATTGTGATTTGCCCATGAGAGGCATGTGATGTTGTTAGCCGGTGAAGGGCACGAAATGTTGATTGTTGTGAATTGAAAAATAAAAATATTGAGATGGATGTTGCTCATGAATGGTTGATTTTATGATTTGTGTGTGGATGAGATAGGAACTACGAAGAATATGACCAATTAATAATACTTGTGTTGTTGCGAGGATTATTCCTCTAATGATAAGAAATGAGAAAAGTAAAATGAAGTGTATATAAAAACCTTGCTATCCATGTACTTAGAAAGAGAAAATGAATTATATGATAAGGCTGAGAATTAAAGAATAAAACTTCTAAAATGATTACTCCTAGTAATGTAAAGTATCACCGAGCTTTTTAGCTCACCCCTTCCCTTTTTCTAACCTTTCAGGAAAGCTTTGGAAGACTTTTGATCAAAGTCAAAAAAGCTCTTAGCAAGGTCCTCATTCATGGCATCCTCATCTCTCGAGTCATTTTGAGAGTCAAAGGTTTTATCTGAGTTCATTTTTGTAAAAAGTTTTCAAGTTATTTGTAATTAAGAAAGTTTGTTGATTTCAAGAGTTGTTTAATGTATTGAAAAGTTTCATGAATGCAATGAAATGTGATGTATGGGTTTGAATTGTTTGGAAAAGAATGTTCTTTGAACTGCATACTTTGTTTAGTTGCATCTTGAGTCAATGTGCTCAGTACTGAAAGGTAATTGAGCTATTCCGACTAAGGTCCACTTGGGATGGGTCGTTACAATTGACTCAAACTCCCCATATTTTTCTCCAATGTTTTTTTCTCCCACTATCCCACTCAAACTTAACTTCTCCACTCATATCTCTTATCTTCAACTCATGTTTTTCTCTCTCACTATCTCACTCAGACTTACTGTTTTATCACATAAGAAAACATATCAACACACTAAATTGTAATAACTTCTACATTTTTGTTTTATAACTGTTTAGATGGTTGTAGTGTTTACTAGGCATAACATCTAAGTGTTAGTTTAAGAGTAGTGATACAATCGACCCGATTTTGTGAGAGTTACCATAGAATTAAGAAAATCTACTAATAATTATTAAGAAATTGAGTAAAAATTTCGATATTTAAATTTTTTCCTTTTAAAGTTCTTAACAATTACTATTTAATTTTTCTTAGTTACTAATGAATTTTACCTGTTCGTGGTTCTGTCTCAGCTATGGAATTTTGGACTATTACTGTGCAGATTACTCATTTATCGTGTCTATGCTCTTTTTTATTGTGTTTATTTTAAATGGTTCGTATTTTTTTTTTTAAAAGTAGATTAGTTTTGGATTCGATCGGCCTATGTTTTCAAGGGTTTGTTTTGTGGTACAACTGTCATTTCTTCTCTATCTAAAGTCTTTAATGCTATATTTAATTTTGAGTTAACCTTTTTTCCCATTAGACAAAGAAAAGAAAAAATATATATATACAAGACTGTAGTAATAAATATGATAATTAGTGAGATAATTACGCTAGCATATTAAAAAAGTTACCATTTTGTCAAAGTTGAAATTTAAAAAACAGTAGTTAATATTGGTTTCATTCCTTTCTTAACAAGTTGAATTTTTCATACCGTAAATTTAATATAATCAAATCTGAGAATTATTGAAATTCTAAATAAACACAAATTTTGATATGTGCTAAAGTTAAGAAAGAACTAGTATTTTAAATTTTTTTTTCAGAATTAAAAATCAAATTGATTTTCATATACACATGTCTGTACTCGCAAAAAATTAAATCAACCATGTAACTCTAAAACTATAATTATACAAATACTAAAGCATTGAAAAGTAAAATATTTAATAAAAATCACACGAGTGGCCAATAAAAAACAAATATACAATACAAATATATGTAGTAGACTAACTTAAATTACTATATATTAAAAAAAGTAAATTTTCTAAATAAGAATTCATCTTAGCTATGCTTTTGCTTTATGTTTCTTTTGATTGAGAATATATCAACAATCATAAAATATTGTTATTCCCTATTTTTTTATATGGGAATGTGAGTATTCATGTCATTTGTCTAACAATAATTTATTCTTTGATCATATTTTTTTCACTTATTTGATAAAAAAATTTCTCAAGTGCAATATTATAGGTTTTAATTAGACTACATTCAATTTCAAATAATATGGTTTTGATTAATAAAGATAAATCAAATTTAATAGTAATTTTTTTCAAAAAAGACATGATCCAATTAATTACATGAGATTGCAAATTTATATATTTAAAGAATTAAATTAACCATGTGACTATAAAACAATAGTTATATAAATACTCAAGCATCGAATGAAAAATAAGAGTTAATAAAAATTAAACGATAAACTAATGAAAAACAACATTCTAGTTAAATGTTATAAATACATAAAGGGTTTATTGCAACACAGATCCTTGAACTATGAATCTATAATATTTAACTCATTAAATTTGATGTGACACAAAGGGCTCTTGAACAATAAATTGATAGCAATCAACTCTATAAATTCATTTTTCGACAAAAAACTTAATAGAAATACAATATTTGAGGATTCTTCTATTTGATTATTACTACATGGTGAAAGTTTGATCCAAAAATTGGATCTAGGCAAATCATTGAACTAATAGAATTCTCCTTTAAATTTTTCACGTGGTTAAGTTTCTTACCGGAAAATGAATTTAAGGATTTGATTGTAATTAATTTATAGTACAAGACCTCTTGCGCCAAATTAATAGTTTGGGGAGTTAAATGCTAGGAGTCCATTTCAAGAATGCACGATGCAAACATAAATTAATAGTTACTTATCTATCAAATAATATAAAAATAAAAAGATTTGTTAAAAAGAATTTCCAAATACTATATGTTTAATTTAAAACATGAGATTAAAAATTAAAATAAAAAAATCTATTGAGTAAAAATAAACTAATTTACAATATAACAACTCAACAATTATAATGGTAATCAACAAAATTTATCATCAATTATCAAGATTTAAGTAACTACTTAATTATTTAATGAAGTTTTTTTATTTATTTAAGAGTTTATGCAAGGATGAATTATATATATCCAATTGATATTTAGAAAAAAAAAAAAAAAAAAGAGTGGTGGTTGGACGATTATGGATTTGGATATCTCAAATAAATGTTATTAACAAAAATAGTAAGTTGGTTCATGAATTCCATTTGGCTAACAAATTATCTTGGAAACTCGAAACAATATCCAAAAGCTAACGGATCTCTTGAAGTATGTTAAACATTTGTAGTGTCCTATTTTCATTCATAATGTGTGACTAAGTAATCAAGAGCCTAGAGGGATAATACTGGCGGTGAGAGAGGCTAAGATCTTGTTCTTGGATCCCTCTTTCTCTAGAAATTATTTGTGCACCTGCCAAGAAATCATTAGAATCTCAATAGGAATAATGAAGATAGTCGGATGAAAATGAGATAATTTCATACGTTTAGTATAATTTTTATCTTTTTATCTTTAATAAACTTATATTGTTTTACCAATAATTGACAAAATTACAATTTTATCTCAAAGTGTCTCATATATCATTTTGTGATTGTGAGTGGAATTTTTATCCACAACACATTATTCCCATAAAAAAAATGTACAGTACACATGATTTTAATATTAGTAATATAAGAAATATTTTAAGGTTCTAGTAAAAATCCAAGTTGATAAATCTAATTGTGGTGACAGATCATAAAGTACAATATGCCGCATGTCATAAAAAAAGGTAAAGATAAGATTAATAAAAATGAGAATCAGATTGTCGAACTTTTGTTTTAGAAATTATTCAAGAAACACATACACATAAGAAAAGGAAAGAAAACAATTTTATATATATATATATATATATATATATATATATATATATATAACTGATTATACACACCAAGTCTAAAAAATATTCAAATTTTAAAGCCATGAGTGTCACCGGACTTGAATCCCTTCGGAAGAAAAAATCTGGTTAATGGACTCCAAATTATTGGTTAAAAATAAGAATACAATCTAGTGGATAGGATTACAAATTTGGACATGGAATTTTAAAGAATGCAGTACGTGAATAATTAAGTTTGTTTGTTGAAACGATGCCGTTTACGAGAATGGTAATGATTTGCCATGTTGATTAATTTTTAAGCCTGTTCAATGCTTTATGTTGAAAATGTTATACCTGCTTTCGTCCCTGATGTAGTGAGAAACGTTGTTGTCATCGCTTAAAGAGGTGATCATATGTGAAGATCAAGAAACGTTGCATCTAGTCCCGTTGGATGAGGATCTGTCTTTGGATTCCCCGCACCCCACTTTCAAAGAAAATCCTCAAATATTCGAATTACAAGCCACATGGAACCATGCAAAACATCAAGTACTAAATTAGTCAATTAGATTTCGACAATAGTCATTTCACAGGGGCAGCATCCAGGAAAGCTTGCTAAATGTACAAAAGATTATATACGAACGCTGGAAGGCCCTGATTCGCAGATACATGACGACCTAGTTTCTCAACATAAGGGGTTAAGATACAGCTATCAAGTAATATTTTCACAGGTGCAGAGCGCAATTGAACCCCACACATTAAGTTAGGTTGGCTGGTGTGCCTGAGAACTTCATATGAAGTCTAGACGACATACTAACTAAATTTTCTATTAATTTACATAATAAAACAACTGTTGGAAGACCTGCTGGCCTCATCGTTGTGGCAATACCAGCTTATGGCTTTGCCCAAAAATCCAATACTTGATAACCTCATTCCATTCCTGACCCTCCGGCATGATAACTTTTGGTTGGAATTCAGTGCCGAGGTACTGGCGGCGTGGTTGGCTGGTGGCTTTGCCCATAAAATCCAATACCTGGTGGCTGGTAAAATCCTCCAGTGGTTTGCGGCTGCGGCCGTTGTTGCTGAGCCTGAGACTGTGGCTGCTGTAGAGATTGAGCTGAAGGCCTTGCTAAACCCATTGCAATATATGGTGGCAGAGGAGGTGGAGGTGGTAGCGTATAAGGCATTATCCCCACCATCATACCAGCAGACTGAATAGAAGATGGAGGTGGCGGTGGTGGTGGAGCAGGAGCAAATGGAGCTTGAATCGGATTTCCATGCCACAAGGATTGCATGCTTGTGGTAGGTGCAAGTGGCACGTTGGTCATTGGCTGCTGTTGTAGTGAGGTAAAATAAGCTGAGTTGCCCACTTCAGAGTTGCCAACATCAGAAACAGGCATTGGTTTCTCAAGTTTGGCCCGCTTTTCCGGAGGGAACACAGGTAATCCCGCAGTGAATACACCAGATTGTAAGCTACCATTCATCGAGGCAGCTTCTTCTGCAACGAGGGATGAAAGCACAGAAGTAAGCATCTGGGCAGAGGATGTAGAGGCAGCAAGCTTAGCAGCAACAGCAGCTGCAGCTGCTTTCTTGTTCTCTTCTTCAGTTGTTTTCAAAGGAGCAAAGGAAATCACATGTTGGGGAAGAGGAGGTTGGGGCGGAGTGCTGGTTGGCTGAGCTGAAAAAAGGTTCTGTTCTAACATCTTTGTGGCCTCAGTTGCTGAAATGGTAGTAGTAGTTGGGGGAACAGAAAAGGTGGGTGACCTTAACCTCTTCCTCATACTGTTTGCTTGCTCAATCTGGCCTCGAGCAACCTGCATAGCGATCAACAGTTTCATTACAACTCCACATTGTAAATATATTTCTCAAGTTGAATGTAACAAACTCATTACATAGCAATCTCCACGAGATATAACATAAAGCAAACTTCTAGGAGTATATTTCTAGCTAAATATAAGGACATTAGAACTACAACAAATAATACCCACATTAACATCTCTTATCTGGAGATTCAGGATCTGAAACATACACACCGATTGAAAAAATAAATTCAGACAAAGGCAGCTCCAAGTTTTGATAGCTTGAAAATATAGATTTGCACAAACAGATGTGCATATGCGCATCTGAGTTTATGTGCATAGTCATTTACAGACGGTTCTCTCACATGAATTTATAAAATAAAAACAATTTTCTCCTACTCTCTCGCCTCTCTTTCCCTCAATTGTCATGTCCTACTTAATTTACAAACGACAGCCAAGTAATACCAATACCAAACCCAATCATCTCGTTCAAATCTAAATGGTTCCCAGCAACCGCCACCGCCACCGCCCTACCTTCCTCGCTACCATTCATGGACTTGGATATCATACAGAATTTATGTTCCTCGGTTCAGTAACCTAAACCATCTCCCTTGCACATATAAATAATCAGCATTTTCTGAGTAGCAGCAATAAAAGCCAAAAGAAGGCTCAATCAAAAGAAACATCTAATAATAGGGGACAAAGCCAAACGTGTTTTATTAACCAAAAATTAAGGGGAACTATGTCCAACCTCATTCTTCCGCGACCACCTATCCATAGCGGTATAGCCCCAGGCCCATATAACAAAGAAAAGGTACACCATTTTGCAACAACTTGACTCCCCTCACAATTATTCCCTAATGAATTAGTCTTTTAAATGTCAATCTTTCCTTCATTATCAGCCAGATTATAAATAAATTCTTAGAGATAGCTCCAGGTAACTAGAGTTTACACCAAACCAACAATGGCACCCTAGCAATGGCCCCTTTTCAAGCTAACTTCACCTATACCCAGAGGCAGCAATAGCCTATGTAACCCCAATAACCTAATCATCAATAGGAAAATTAGAGACAACTTGAGCAAGAACCGTAATTCTATTATGTGATAAATCTTAAGAAGTGATGCAAACTCAAGTACTAAGGGACCTTGCCATCTGTGGTCACAACAAGACATGGTGATAAATCCAGTAGCTGTTAAAGAACAAACTGACATTAATGACCAACCCAAGAATCTTCAATCAAGGGAGGTGGATCCACTTGAAACCTCTAGACAGATAACTTTCCATCCATCCAACTCCTATGCTTGATTGTAAATGCAAACAAATTACCCTAAGAATAAAAAAAACTCTACATATGCAAACTCGACTATATATATATATAGTACACACATACAAAATACATAAGTATTATACATGCATACACACAAACACATCATGCACACGTGTGCTCACACATGTATTATGTACGTAGGTGTGTACGTAAATATGCATGTATGCATGTGTCTATATTTGTATGTATATGTATGTATGTGTGACACACACATGTATGCTGCAATTCTTCAAAACAAAATCGAAGGAAAGCATCTCTCTAGTATCTATTATCAATCTATCATTGTTTGTAATTATGGAGGCTATATAAAGCGCGCAATCTATAAACCCTACAAAGGCCCAAAACAAATTGGCTCAAATTAGACCTCAAAAAATATATTTTCTGAGATTGCATCTTAAAAGAATAAAAGGGACAAAAAAGAGTGTTTCAACCACGAATTTCAGTTTTTTAGCACCGCTAATAGATTTGAGTTTGGTATTATTTTTTCTTTTCTTTCAAAATGACACCGTGTCATTGGAATTTTCATACAAAAATTTATAACTAACCTTAACATTAGGAATTACAATGTATTATTTGTCACTTACTCTCTTATTTAATTATTTGACATTCTCAAATTTCGTACTTTTCAATTTACAAATTATAAGTAGCATATGCTATGTTGAGTAGATAAAGTTGTCAATAGCAAATACATGTTAATTTGATTAACAAATTCAATAACACCCTGTTTTGGCTCAAAGGAATTGTAAATTCCTCTCTGACCTAATTCCAGGTCAATTCTTATTCCAATGTCTGATTAGTTTTATAAAACAGAATTGCCAATTCCAAAGAATTTCTAATCCATAAATTTGGAATACAGCTTCATTGCCTTCCCCAAGAATTCGCCAATTTCGACCTGGCAGGATTGACAAAATTTGCTTTCTTCCAGTTGCGCCATTAGTATTAAAATTCCATATTACTCATGAAATAACTGCAAATAAAATACAAATATTTTAAGGCAAAATACAAATTGCACCCTTGTACTTCAGGTGCATTCTCTAATTTCACCCTAAACTTTCAATTGTATCCAATCGCACTGTGGACTATCCCACAATTTCTGATAGGTGCCTTCTGTTAACTTGGTGATTAAATCTACCAAAATAATATTCAATTTTCAATTTTCTATTTATCTTTTATCCTCTAAATCACATTTAATTATTTATTCAATTACCAAAACACATGTAAAATGTTGATTACTGACTTTGATAAGTACAGCACAAAGTAATTCAGACATAGTTAATGCAGTTCCCAGATACATAGAAGTCTTTTGCTTAACACACTACCAGTATATATTTCTTTATAAAGACTGCTATTATTATACGCTTATAGTCTCCTTTATTATCTTACTATGATTCTTAATATGTGTCATAATACATCTAGATCATATTCGTTGAATCCTAGTCCTATTAGACTTAGTATTCATAAGTCTAAATATTAAGTCGAATTGTATTCTTTTCATTCAATCAATAAGAAACATACAATTTCTTTCGGTCTTATTTTCAACATGGTATCAAAGCAATCAACTCTTTGGGATACTGCACAAAAAAAAAAAAAAAAAACAGAATCACGTCTGCCAACAGCCTCCACACGCCGCCCCACGCGCTGCCACCACCGGCGACCACCTCCAAGCACACCATCAGACTCAGAACTTGCCAATCTCTTCCATTCCGATGCCCACATGCCGATCTCCAGCCACCTGGTCTGGCAACAACCCGCTCTTTCCGGCATCTTCTCGTGGTCATGGGCAACCAAAAAATCGGCCCACTCCAGCGACCACAACCTTATGACCAGCACTCAGATCTGGCCACAGATTGCCATCCGATTTGCTAGATCTGATTCTTGATTGATTTTCAAATCTCTTGGATCTAATCTGGTTTTGACGTGGTCATCGACGACCACTCCTGGGACCAGCCCACTCCGGCAACCACAACCCTGTAAACGACACTCAGATCCGGCCACAGATTGTCGTCTGATATGTTGAATCTAATTCTTGATTGATTTTCAGGTATCTTGGATCTGATCTGATTCTGACGTGGTTATCGACGACCAATCCCAGGACTGGCCCACTCCGATGACCACAACCCTGTAATCGACATTTAGATTCGGCCACAGATTGTTGTCTGATATGCTGGATCTGATTCTTGATTGATTTTCAAATCTCTTGGATCTGATCTGGTTATGCCCACAGAAACCTAACCCGGTTCAGTAACCCAGCCAACAGCCTGACTCGAACCCATGACCCAACCTGGACCTACTAGGTAAAAAAAAAAAAAACTCTTTCTCATAACCTTATTTTCGGTGTGCAGGAATTTTGTTTTGTGTTTTTTTTTTATTTTAAGAAAATCACTACAGAATCCAAGATTCTCTAGTGTCTCTCCCCAGCCAACTCCTCATATTATTACTACCCTAAAGTTAAATAGTAGTAATTACGTTCAATGGTCTAAGACAGTATATAAGTATGTCACTGGTCAGGGCAAACGAAGACTTCTTAATGATGATCTGCCTACCGATCCAAAATTGTTTGATACATGAGAACAATAGGATTCTTTACTCATCACTTTGATATGGAATTCAATGGAATCCCAAATTGCAGACTTGTGTACACATCTTGACACCTGTAAGGAAGTTTGAGAGTATGTCTGTTTGTTGTATTCTAGCAATATTTATCGGATGTATGATGTGAATGGAAAATTCTTCCATGGCCAACAAGGTGATCGGGATATTATAGAATATTTTGCTGATATGAAGAGGATGTCTTTAGAATTGCGTACTTGGATGCCTATTTTAGCTGATTTACAAGCCATGCAAAAACATCAGAGCAAGTCGAGGTACTTACATTCCTGGCCGGTCTAAAACTTGAGTATAAACCGGTCCGATCACAAATACTAAGAGAGGCAGAACTTCATACATGGTCTGAGACTTATGCTCGTGTGCTGCGTGCAGTTTCTCAAACCAGTGACAACAGATCTTTGGTTTACAAACTTGCCTTGGTTTTTCAAGCTTGGCAACGTGGCTGAGTGAATGGTAATAGTACTAGTAGAGGTCGTGGTTCTGATAGTCGTGGTTCTGGTCATAGTAGCACTACAATTGGTCGTGGTAGTAATTCTGTTGGTCGTGGTGGTGGACGAGGATCACTTCGTCAATGTACATACTGCCATCGTTCCGAACATACTTGGGAAACATGTTGGAAGTTAGTTGGTCATCCCATGGTTGCTAATGTTATGACATCTGATTATGTTGAGTGTGGACCTACCTCTAATTTTGTGCCTTCAATGCCAGACTGCTTTTCCATCTAGAAAAGAACACTAAAAGCTTTTCTATCATCTTCCTCTAGACCTTGGGTACTTGACACTACAACTATTGATCATTTGTCATGTACCACTGATGTTTTCTCTAATTTTTATCATTCTTCGCCTTTGTTTGATGTTACTCTTGCCGATGATCTAAAACCACTGCTAGTGGCATTGACACTGTGCACCCGAGTTTTTTTTTATTCCTTTATCATTTGTCCTTTATGCTCATTTTTCTCAATATAATTTGATATCTGTTAGTAAGCTTACAAAACGTCTTAACTGTTCCGTTACATTTCTTCCCGATTCTATTCTTATCCAGGATTTGAAAGGAAAGAAGACTATTAGTGGGGGGCATGAATTGAATGACCTGTATTACTTTGATCCTATTCCATTACCCATTTCTTACTTAATTGATGTATCTCCACTTCAAATACATTTGTCGTTTTGGTCATCAATCCCTAGAGAAGTTGGAGATGTTAGTTCCTACTTTGAGTCAAGTTTCAGCTTTAAAGTGTGAATCGTGTCAATTGGGTAAGCATCATCGTGTGTCAATTGCTTTCCGAATTAATAATCGTGTTTCTAGTCCTTTTTTATTAGTAAATTTTGATGTTTGGGGTTCAAATCATGTAACTTAAAAACTTGGATTTCGGTATTTCGTTATATTTGTGGATGATTATTCAAGGCTTACCTAGCTTTATTTAATGAAAGACCATTCCCAGTTATTTTCTATCTTTTGTGCTTTCTGTGCTGAGATAGTAACTCAATTTGACTTATCTGTCAAGATTCTTCATAGTGACAATGCTCGTGAGTATTTTTCTAAGCCTTTTACAACTTTTATGACTAAGTGGCATTATTCATCAATCATCTTGCTCTCATACATCCCAACAAAATGAGGTTGTGGAGTGAAAAAATAGTCATCTTATGGACAACTCTCGTACTCACTTATTACATATGCATGTCCCCGAATTGTTTTGGATTGAGACTGCTATGACTGCATGTTTCTTGATAAACTGTATGTCGTATTCTATTCTTGATGGCCAAACTCCCTACTCCGTACTTTTTCCTTGAGATGTTACCTTCCACTTTTCTCATCGTGTCTTTGGATCAGTTTGTTTTGTTCATCAACTCCATCAAGGAGTTAACAAACTTGATCCTCGACTCTATAAAATGTATTTTCTTAGGTTATTATTGTACACAGAAAGGTTATCGGTGTTATAGTCCTTCTCTACAAAGGTACTTTGTCAGTGCCGATGTTACATTCTTTGATTCTACTCCGTATTACTCCGAGTCTCAATCTATCTCAGATCTGGCTAATTCATTTCCTTATCCATTACTTATTCCCATACACCTTACAAAGTCAGATCTTCCATTAGTCTCTTCATCGTCTACTCCTCCGTTGCAAGTTTACTCCCGTCGTTCGTGACATTTTGCCTCTACTTCTCCACCAATTACTCATTTGTTGACAGATCTCGATTATCCTTCATCATCTGAGGATGATCGTCCTATTGCTCTTCATTAGGGTAAACATTTATGTACTGCTCATCTGATTACTAATTTTGTGCCTTATGATTATTTATCTCTTTCATATGCTTCGTTTATTGTTTCGATCTCTTATGTCTCTATTCCTAAGTCCATTACAGAAGCCTTATCTCATTCCGCCTGGAAAGTCATTATGGATGAAAAGATACATGCCTTGAGTACTAATGATACATAGGACTTGGTTCCTCTGGGAAATCTGTGGTTGGTTGTCACTAGGTCTAAAAGTTCATCTTGATGGTACTATTGACAGATTAAAAGCTCGCCTAGTAGAAAAAGGGTATACACAGGTGTATAGTATTAACTATGCTAAGACATTCTCCCTGGTGGCTAAAATTATGTCTGTTCGTGTGTTTATCTCTCTAGCAACTACTTTTGATTGGCCCCTACATCAACTGGATGTGAAAAATGCATTTCTAAATGGTGATTTACAAGAAGAAGTATACATGGAGCAACCACCTGGATTTGTTGTTAGGGGGAGTCTAAGTTAGTATGTCGATTAAAGAAGTCTCTATATGGATTGGAATAATCTCCTAGAGTATGATTTGATCGGTTTAGTGAAGTAGTGATTAATTTTGACCTCAGTAAATGTGTAGATCATTCTGTATTTTATAAATACAGTAACGCAGATAAGATACTATTGATTATATACGTCGATAATATTGTGATCACATGAGATGACAAAGAAGGAATTCTAGCACTGAAACAATTCTTGAGTACTAAATTTCAAACAAATGATTTAGGAAAATTGATATATTTCTTAGGTATCGAGGTTGCAAGATCCCGTCATGGTGTTTTTTATCTCAACATAAATATGTTATTGATTTGTTGACTGATACTAGAATGTTAAGGTGTAAGTCTATAGATAGTCATATAGATCCTAACACAAAACTTGCAGTTGATCAATGTGACTTATTATCTGGGCAATATAGGCGTTTTGTTGGAAAATTAAATTATTTTACTGTTATTAGACTTGATATTTCATTTTCAACAAGTGTGGTTAGTCAATTTCTCGATACTCCAAGAAGTAGTCATTGGGATGCTATTATTTGAATTTTGAAATATCTTAAAAGTGCTCTTGGTTATGGTTTACTTTATCAAAATCATGTTCGTGCTCAAATTGAATGTTATATTGATGCAAATTAGTTCGACTCTCCATCTGATAGAAGGTCCACTACTGGATATTATGTATTTGTTGGGGGTAATTTAGTATCGTGGAAAAGTAAGAAGCAAACTTTGGTTGCTAGATCAAGTGCTAAGTCCGAATATAGAGCAATAGCAGATACTATGTGTGAGATGGTTTGGCTAAAACAGTTGTTAGTATAACTTGGGATTAACTAGTCAAGTCCTATGAGCTTGGTATGTGACAATCAAACAACTATTCATATTGCAAATAATCCAGTGTTTCATGAGAGAACTAAACATATTGAAGTTGAATGTCATGTTGTTCGAGAAATTTTTTTACAAAATGTGACAGACATGTGAAGTCCACAGATCAATTAGCAAACTTATTTACTAAACTATTGGATGGTTCACAAGTAGGATTTAATTGCAACAAGTTGGGTGCATATGATATCTATGCTCCAACTTCAGGGGGTGTTGAGAATCCTACTATGATTCTTAACATGTGTCCTAATAGACTTAAATCATATTCGTTGTATCCTAAGCCTATTAGATTTAGTATTCATAAGTCTATATATTAAGTCGAATTGCATTCTTTTCATTCAATCAATAAGAGACAGACAATTTCTTTCAATCTTATTTTCAACAGAACGCACTAGCAATAACGGAAAAGGAGGATCCCAAGCATAGAAGAAGTTGGCCGAAGCATATCCCTATCAGAAATCACCATTGATAAGGAGGCAGTTGTCACTTTGCTTCAATAGGATCTTTCTACGGTTAGAAAATTCTTGCATACCAACTCTATCTATCCCTAAGCACAAGCATCGTTGTCACTCTGAAAATTGATCATATGGGTTGGTTGGTTGCAGATTTTAATTTGAGATTGAGTAGATGAAAAATTGAAGAATGTTGATGGGTGTTTTGGTAATTGAATAAATAAGTAAATGACATTTAAAGATTAACAGATAAATAAAAATGTGTAAAAGAATATTTTGTTAAATTTAACCACCAAGT
Source organism: Bretschneidera sinensis (assembly GCA_023935145.1). Taxonomy (NCBI): domain Eukaryota; kingdom Viridiplantae; phylum Streptophyta; class Magnoliopsida; order Brassicales; family Akaniaceae; genus Bretschneidera; species Bretschneidera sinensis. The sequence continues at coordinate 41,757,165 of CM043700.1, forward strand.
TAATAAAAGGCACTTATTAGAAATTGTGAGATAGTCCAAGGTGAGATTAGATGCAATTAAAAATTTAGGATGCAAATAGAAAATGCAATAAAAAATACAGCGGTGCAATTTGTAGCCCTATTTTTAACATAAATTAAATTATGGACCCAAATTAATTTTTGAAGTCATCCATCCAAAAACAATATTAATCTCAAGCTTTTTTTTTCTTTTTCTTTTTTATAATTGGGGGTGGGGAGATTTGAACTTGGAATCTCCTCTTTAAAGGAGAGGTGTGATTACCAAGCCACAATCTCAAAGCTAATTATTAATTTCAAACATAAAAACTGCTAAGTCCTAAGTTATTTTCAGATAACAGAATAGTAAATATTTTGTTAGCTCCTAATTTTTTGAATTATAAAAAATGGCAACAAATTGAATTTCTCTATAAAATATTTAATAGTTCTAAGCTTAAGGATATTCAGACCATTCTATACAGATTCCATTCCAATTCCAATATGCTAATCTATCAAATAAAACTTTGGAATCAGAATGGAATTGTGTATTTCTAATGTACAACCAAACGCAAGAACATGAATTTCTACTTAATTCTGATTTCCGACCCAATTCTATTTAGGTGAATTCCAATTCTACTCCACTCTAATTCAAGCTCGAGAAGAAAACAAACTATGGAAAAATAAAGTTCGGGAAACATTAACTTAATCTTTTTTATTGATACTTTTACTCATAAATGTTGCACCTCTATGTATCAATAGCCACATCTTTAAAACTTAAGAATGACATTTGAGGTGTTTACCACATGTTAAGTTTGCTTATAATCGTTCTATTCACTTTTCACTAAATTTTGATGAAAAGGATATCCCTTCAAGATCACGACCTATCCAGATGAATCAAGAATTATTAAAATAATGTCAAGAAGAAATTAAAACATTATTAGATAAAAAATTAATTAGGCCAAGTAAATCTCCTTGGAGCTGCTCTGCTTTCTATGTTCAAAAGTAAGCAGAATTAGAAATAGGAGCTCCCAGATTGGTTATTAATTACAAACCCTTAAACAAGGTTTTACAATGTATAAGATACCCAATACCCAATAAAAAGGATCTCCTTAATAGACTTCATGATTCTACTGTATTTTCAAAATTTGATTTAAAATCTGGATTTTGGCAAATTCAGATTAACGAAAAAGATAAGTACAAGACTGCATTCAATGTCTTTTTTGGTCATTACGAATGGAATGTAATGCCATTTGGTCTTAAGAATGCTCCTTTAGAATTTCAAAATATTATTAATGATATTTTTAATGAATACTCTAATTTCAATATAACATATATTGATGATATATTAATATTTTCAAAATCAGTTGATCAACATTTTAAACATTTAAAAGCTTTTTTCCAAATTATTAAAAATAATGGATTAGTTTTATCAGAAACCAAAATGAAATTATTTCAGACCAAAATAAGATTTTTAGGACATATTATATTTCAAGGAACTATCAAACCTATTGATAGATCAATTGAATTTGCAAATAAATTTCCTGATGAGATCAAAGACAAGACCCAATTACAAAGATTTCTTGGTTGTTTAAATTACATAGCAGATTATTTTCCCCATTTACGATAAACTTGTGAACCTTTATATAAAAGGCTTCGCAAGAATCAAAAAATTGTTTTCATTACTAGTTTTAATATGTGCTCAGATCATTAACCATATTGATATCAAACTTGTTTATATTATTATTCTGTTTACTGTTCACTGGTTATCTTTTATTCGGTTTACTGTTTACTTATTACTGTTCACAAATCACTATTCACTCGATCCTGTTCACAATTGGTATCAGAGCCAAGTATCTATGTTCATCTGCTTCCATTATATTCTGCTCGTAATCTTGTTTTGATTATATTGCTATTAAGTCTCTGGTTCCGCTGTGTCTGCATTTTTGTAAAGCTGTTTGTCAGCCCTTTGTTTACTGTTGGTCAGCCCGATGATAGGGTGGTCCCAATAGGTGGTCCCGGTAGAAACACTATTAACTTTTGTACCACTGCCTTCTTAGCCATATCTTCAAACCATTATTATGAAAAGACTATTTAGGAGACGTCGACAGGGTGATGACTCATCATCCATGTCAGGTTCAAATGCTTCATCACCTCCAAGATTTGATATCCCACCTACTGATCACATTAGTCAAGATCTTAATCATGCTATGAACAGTCAAGAAATCAATATTGCAAAAATTGAGCAAGATTTGCTTGATTGGCATATTCCTAGTCAAAAAATAAACAGAATTTACCAAGTAGGAAGTTTTGATTTCAAGTCTGATTATTCTATTAAAACAACAGAGCAAACTTACAGTATTAGTAGAGAAAATGAAAGTATTAAATTGTTATCTTTATCATCAATTCTAAAACATAAACAAGAAGGATGTTAAGAGATGCTAGACATCTAAACTTTCAAAACTCATTATTATCATTGGTTGCCTCCAATATTCATAATGGTCCTGTTTATTTTAACTGTTATCCAAACTTTTCTATAGATTTGTATGATCCAAATTTAATTGATACTCTTACTTTAGATATTCAATTAAAAGGATTAGATATTAAGACATAAACTCGTAATTTGAATTTAATTTATAAAGTTTATTATAAAGTTATGACAACTAAGATTAATCCTAAAGCATTAATACAAACCAAACCAGGAGAAACTTTATTGTTAGAAGCTAATACTTTTCATACTAACACTATCACGCCAAAACTATTAAAATGGGATCAAATAACAATTCCAGATCATTGGAAATTTGAAGCGTTATGTCCCCCAAGGGAGATAGCAAATTCCAATGTATCTCAAGTAGATGAACACAACGATGGTAGTGATTAGATTTAATTTACCATCATCATCTAGGACAACCAGTATTAATAGATTTAATTCACCATCATTATCTAGGACAACCAGTTTTAGAAGAATGAGAACCCCTATGTATGAAGATCCTCAAATTATGCCTCCTAGATATAGTGTAGATACATTATCTAGAAATTCCAATAAAAGTTATTAGGAGTCAATTTTGACCCAACCATACCAAGAGGATTTTATGATAATGAATCTTTTAAATCCGCAATAGAACAATCACACATAGGAGAAACCTCTTATAGGAAAAAAGATAATGATCAAGATTATTCTCCAACTAAAACAGATATGGATAATGAACGTAATGTTATTATGAAATCTAATTATAATATAAATAAAGAAATATTAAAAAAAATATTTTTTATCTCTAAAAAATAAAGAGAAATCTGATTGGTTTATGACAAACTTTTCTGAAAATGAAAGAACCCACATAAGGGATCAATGGTATTCTCATATGACTGAAATTCAATGTGAAATATACTTCTTTGATTTCTTTGAAATATATACATTTAATAATAGGATTTATAACGACTCATTTTTTCCTGTGTTTGATTGGTGGCCATATTTTGGCACTGATTCCACTATCCTTCCTCCTGTTACTCAAGAAGCATTGTAATATTTCAGACAGACCACCATCAATGACAAGCCTTATTCTCATGACTTACTTTTTCATGCCCTATTTTCTATTCCATGGATAATTTCTTGGGACTATACTATCACTGGTTCTATCATTGAAGGTACACAGTGGGAACTTATGGCAATAAAAAGAATAGTTAAGGTCCAATGGTGGGCAAAATATGATTGCTCATATTCCAATCTTAACACTGTCAAGACATGGTTTTGCAATAATCCTCAAAATGCCAAGATCAACCAAAAAATCCCAGGACCTTCCAAATTATCATATCCCACCTACTGATCACATTAGTCAAGATCCTAATCATGCTATGAACAGTCAAGAAATAAATATTGCAAAAATTGAGCAAGATCTGCTCAATTGGCATATTCCAGTCAAAAAATAAACAGAATTTACCAAGTAGGAAGTTTTGGTTTCAAGTCTGATTATTCTATTAAAATAACAGAGCAAACTTACAGTATTAGTAGAGAAAATGAAAGTATTAAATTGTTATCTTTATCATCAATTCTAAAGCATAAACAAGAAGGATTTAAATATTTGCATTTAGAATTAGTCCAAATTGCTATTAAACCTTTGCATCGCTTAGGAATTGATACTCCCGTATTAATGATGTTAAGAGATGCTAGACATCTAAACTTTCAAAACTCATTATTATCATTGGTTGCCTCCAATATTCATAATGGTCCTATATATTTTAACTGTTATCCAAACTTTTCTATAGATTTGTATGATCCAAGTTTAATTGATACTCTTACTTTAGATATTCAATTAAAAGGATTAGATATTAAGACATAAACTCGTAATTTGAATTTAATTTATAAAGTTTATTATAAAGTTATGACAACTAAGATTAATCCTAAAGCATTAATACAAACCAAACCAGGAGAATCTTTATTGTTAGAAGCTAATGCTTTTCATGCTAACACTATTACGCCAAAACTATTAAAATGGGATCAAATAACAATTCCGGATCACTGGAAATTTGAAGCGTTAAGTCCCTCCAGGGAGATAGCAAATTCCAATGTATCTCAAGTAGATGAACACAACGATGATAGTGTTGTTATTAGGTTTAATTCACCATCATCATCTAGGACAACCAGTATTAATAGATTTAATTCACCATCATTATCTAGGACAACCAGTTTTAGAAGAATGAGAACCCCTATGTATGAAGATCCTCAAATTATGCCTCCTAGATATAGTATAGATACATTATCTAGAAATTCCAATAAAAGTTTATTAGGAGTCAATTTTGACCCATCCATACCAAGAGGATTTTATGATAATGAATCTTTTAAATCCGCAATAGAACAATCACACATAGGAGAAACCTCTTATAGGAAAAAAGATAATGATCAAGATTATTCTCCAACTAAAATAGATATGGATAATGAACGTAATGTTATTATGAAATCTAATTATAATATAAATAAAGAAATATTAAAAAAATATTTTTTATCCCTAAAAAATAAAGAGAAATCTGATTGGTTTATGACAAACTTTTCTGAAAATGAAAGAACCCACATAAGGGATCAATGATATTCTCATATGACTGAAATTCAATGTGAAATATACTTCTTTGATTTCTTTGAAATATATACATTTAATAATAGGATTTATAACGACTCATTTTTTCCTGTGTTTGATTGGTGGCCATATTTTGGCACTGATTCCACTATCCTTCCCCCTGTTACTCAAGAAGCATTGCAATATTTCAGACAGACCACCATCAATGACAAGCATTATTCTCATGACTTACTTTTTAATGCCCTATTTGCTATTCCATGGATAATTTCTTGGGACTATACTATCACTGGTTCTATCATTGAAGGTACACAGTGGGAACTTATGGCAATAAAAAGAATACTTAAGGTTAAATAGTGGGCAAAATATGATTGCTCATATTCCAATCTTAACACTGTCAAGACATAGTTTTGCAATAATCCTCAAAATGCCAAGATCAATCCAAAAAATCCCAGGACCTTTCAAATTATCATATCCCACCTACGGATCACATTAGTCAAGATCTTAATCATGCTATGAATAGTCAAGAAATAAATATTGCAAAAATTGAGCAAGATCTGCTCAATTGGCATATTCCAGTCAAAAAATAAACAGAATTTACCAAGTAGGAAGTTTTGGTTTCAAGTCTGATTATTCTATTAAAATAACAGAGCAAACTTACAGTATTAGTAGAGAAAATGAAAGTATTAAATTGTTATCTTTATCATCAATTCTAAAGCATAAACAAGAAGGATTTAAATATTTGCATTTAGAATTAGTCCAAATTGCTATTAAACCTTTGCATCGCTTAGGAATTGATACTCCCGTATTAATGATGTTAAGAGATGCTAGACATCTAAACTTTCAAAACTCATTATTATCATTGATTGCCTCCAATATTCATAATGGTCCTATACATTTTAACTGTTATCCAAACTTTTCTATAGATTTGTATGATCCAAGTTTAATTGATACTCTTACTTTAGATATTCAATTAAAAGGATTAGATATTAAGACAGGAACTCATAATTTGAATTTAATTTATAAAGTTTATTATAAAGTTATGACAACTAAGATTAATCCTAAAGCATTACTACAAACCAAACCAGGAGAAACTTTATTGTTAGAAGCTAATACTTTTCATGTTAACACTATTACGCCAAAATTATTAAAATGGGATCAAATAATAATTCCGGATCATTGGAAATTTGAAGCGTTATGTCCCCCCAGGGAGATAGCAAATCCCAATTTATCTCAAGTAGATGAACACAACGATGGTAGTGTTGTTATTAGGTTTAATTCACCATCATCATCTAGGACAACCAGTATTAATAGATTTAATTCACCATCATTATCTAGGACAACCAGTTTTAGAAGAATGAGAACCCCTATGTATGAAGATCCTCAAATTATGCCTCCTAGATATAGTATAGATACGTTATCTAGAAATTCCAATAAAAGTTTATTATGAGTCAATTTTGACCCAACCATACCAAGAGGATTTTATGATAATGAATCTTTTAAATCCACAATAGAACAATCACACATAGGAGAAACCTCATATAGGAAAAAAGATAATGATCAGGATTATTCTCCAACTAAAATAGATATGGATAATGAACTTAATGTTATTATGAAATTGATATGAGCTTGCTTATTTTGTATTAAGTTTATTTGTTTATGCAGACTATTATTTTGTAATAAGTTTAATTCTCTAGTATCTATGGGTTGTAAAAATGGGAAGAATAAACTTTGGCCTAGTATGTTAGTTTCTATTCCTAGATGACTAACTTTAAAAGGATATATTTGTGTTAAAAATGGGGTTCCTAAGATAATGTTTTGATGAATATTTTTAACAAGTACAAAGTGTGTTTTAAGGCAATATCCGTCATTACATACATAAGAATTGGTAATTTTATATTCTACATTTAATTTTGATCCGCTTGCAGTATTTAATCTTTCCGTAGTTTTCTCATAATATTTCGTGGATAAAAGTCCTTCTTTAAGAAAATTCTGGTCAGCACCAGAATCAACAAAAGCAGTGGTATTAATATTATATTCTTCATTAATAACAATAGAGATCTTGATATACCATTTCTGGTAATTAATTCTTTCTATTAAATTAAAAAAGCTATCTTTTGGTTCATTTTCTATTAAACTAGTTGTTTCTAAAGTTGGGGCTTCTTGAGATTTTTTTTTTGTCAGTTTGTGATATAATTGATTCTTTAAGGTTATTTATTTCTAAATTAACCATTTTTGCTTTTAGATCTATAGTGTCTTTTTGAATATTTTTAATCTGTTCTTTCGTGGAATTAACTTCCATTTGTAAATCTTGGACGGTAGCAACTTTGGTTTTTGAAATCTTTTTTCTAATATTTTTTCAAGGTTATATGGTTCAGGGGTCTTAATTCTTTGTTCTTCACAAATAATATTTCTTAATTTTACTAAGTATTATTTCTTAGTTATAGGGTCATCAATCTTATCAATAATATCTAGGAGGAATTCTTTTTGTGGAGTTATCATATTGATAGATTTACAATAACATAGACCTTCTTCACAGTTACACTGTGAATCGTCAGAGTCTTCGGAATTAGAAGTCTCTTGAATGGTATAAATAAGCTCTTCTTTATCAGAAGATGATAATTCTTCTTTTGATTGAGATTCATTTAGCATGACTTTAGTTAGTTGTTGCTTTAGAGTTTCATCAATGTCTAACTCATTAATTTTTTGCTTTACACGACAGTTCTTTGCCTAATGCCTAAGCCGACCACACTTGAAGCAGGCTTTGGAAGAGGTTTGGGTCTGTGGTTTTTTTGATTTTTTATATCTGGGCTTTTGGATTTTTGTAGTAGAAGGATACTTATTGGGCTTATAGTGTTTCTTATAAGTTCGTTTTTAAAAATATTTTGTTTTCTTTTTCTTTTCAATAGACGGGGCCCTAATAGTTTCATAACCATACTGGCTACAAAATAAGCCTAATTCTTTTCTGCTTTTATGTAATTCAGATTTCATTTTAGACTTTAGTTTAAGATCATTGCAGAGGGCTAATCCTTCATAATTAATATAACCTATCAATTCTCCATATGAAAGATTATCGTAAGGTATGGATCCGTTATTAACATCTCTAATTCTTTGACGAACTTTTTCAGCAAATAATTTTGGAAGTCCTGAAATAGATTTTTCTTTCCAATAAGCATTATTACTATCTTTTCTAGTGTATATTTTGGCAAGAAATACATCTTTATACTATCTAAAGTCTTGCATAGTTGGGCATGTCAGGTTAATAAGTATTTCAGATGATCTGGCTGAAAATTTGTCAGGGTCTCCTATAAAATGTTGAGTAATAGCATATATAAGGGTTTCAAAAGCATTTTCTTGTTTTATATATCTAGTAGAAATACTAATTTCTCCAGTTGGATTGTCTTGGAATGATTGAGTTGTTGGTATATCAATTGAGGTATTTAATACTTCATTTCTGTTATCTTCAGTGAGATAATTATCCCACCAACCTTTAAGTATTCCAGTAAATCCAGCAATTATACTAGTAGTTATCTTTTTATCAGTATTATTGGGTTGCGTTTTATAAGCAGTGACAGCCATAGTCATTTCTTGAAGTGTATTTAATATATTGTGATCACTAGCTCCATCTATATTCCATTCATATAATGTATTATCATCATATCGAGCTTGAGTAGCCGAAGATCTTTCTTCATATTGTATATCAGGGGGAGTTGGTCTAGTGTAGTAATTCCTAGTTCTTGGAAACAGTGTTGAACTATTTTTGTTATTATATATTTTATTGATTTCATCAGTTTCTCTAATTTCACTAATTAGGTCTTGGTCTATGACATTAATGTTTGAAGTTTTTTCATCGAGGTTTAAATTTTTTAATCTATCATTTATAGATTTCAAGACATCATCAGAATTGTCAAGAGTAACTAAATTTTCTTTTTCTATTTGGAGTGGTTTAAAAATTGGTTGAGATAGATGAGGAATAGCTTTTGATTTTTGAATTATAGTAGGATATGTCTTCTCTCCGGGGTTTTTTGAAGAAGAAGCAGGGGCCTTTTGCTTACTATCTAAAGAGGTTAATTTGTCATCTACAGAATCAATAGTAGAGGCAATAGAGGTAATATGTTGAGAGATTGTGTGAAGATTTTGATTAGTATAATTGTTTTGGGTGTAAATATTACTAATATTAGTTAAATCAGCATTACAATCAGCTGGTTCATTTTTATTAGCATTTTTGAAGGGTGTTGCAATAATAGGGACAAAATATTGGGGTGAATTAAGAGTTATTCTTTGTAGTGGGGGGTGTATAGATGATATAACTTGATCGCTAGCAAGAGTCCATTTGTGATCAAATTGAGTTATAACATCTATTTCTTTATATACATCAGGATGATTTAGGGCAAAAAGGGTTATAAATCCTATTATTAAATGTATATATTTCAAAGAAATCAAAGAAGTATATTTCACATTGAATTTCAGTCATATGAGAATACCATTGATCCCTTATGTGGATTCTTTCATTTTCAGAAAAGGTTGTCATAAACCAATCAGATTTCTCTTTATTTTTTAGGGATAAAAAATCTTTTTTTAATATTTCTTTATTTATATTATAATTAGATTTCATAATAACATTAAGTTCATTATCCATATCTGTTTTAGTTGGAGAATAATCTTGATTATTATCTTTTTTCCTATAAGAGGTTTCTCCTATGTGTGATTGTTCTATTACGGATTTAAAAGATTCATTATCATAAAATCCTCTTGGTATGGTTGGGTCAAAATTGACTCCTAATAAACTTTTATTGGAATTTCTAGATAATGTATCTACACTATAACTAGTAGGCATAATTTGAGGATCTTCATACATAGGGGTTCTCATTCTTCTAAAACTGGTTGTCCTAGATAATGATGGTGAATTAAATCTATTAATACTGGTTGTCCTAGATGATTATGGTGAATTAAATCTAATAACAACACTACCATCGTTGTGTTCATCTACTTGAGATATATTGAAATTTGCTATCTCCTTGGGGGGACATAATGCTTCAAATTTCCAATGATCCGGAATTGTTATTTGATCCCATTTTAATAGTTTTGGCGTAATAGTGTTAGCATGAAAAGTATTAGCTTCTAACAATAAAGTTTCTCCTGGTTTGGTTTGTATTAATGCTTTAGGATTAATCTTAGTTGTCATAACTTTATAATAAACTTTATAAATTAAATTCAAATTACGAGTTCCTGTCTTAATATCTAATCCTTTTAATTGAATATCTAAAGTAAGAGTATCAATTAAATTTGGATCATACAAATCTATAGAAAAGTTTGGATAACAGTTAAAATATACAGGACCATTATGAATATTGGAGGCAACCAATGATAATAATGAGTTTTGAAAGTTTAGATGTCTAGCATCTCTTAACATCATTAATACTGGAGTATCAATTCCTAAGCGATGCAAAGGTTTAATAGCAATTTGGACTAATCCTAAATGCAAATATTTAAATCCTTCTTGTTTATGCTTTAGAATTGATGATAAAGATAACAATTTAATACTTTCATTTTCTCTACTAATACTGTAAGTTTGCTCTGTTATTTTAATAGAATAATCAGACTTGAAATCAAAACTTCCTACTTGGTAAATTCTGTTTATTTTTTGACTGGGAATATGCCAATTGAACAGATCTTGCTCAATTTTTGCAATATTGATTTCTTGACTATTCATAGCATGATTAGGATCTTAACTAATGTGATCAGTAGGTGGGATATCAAATCTTAGAGGTGATGAAGCATTTGAACCTGACATGGATGATGAGTCATCACCCTGTCGACGTCTCCTAAATAGTCTTTTCATAATAATGGTTTGAAGATATGGCTAAGAAGGCAGTGGTACAAAAGTGAATAGTGTTTCTACCGGGACCACCTACTGGGACCACCCTATCATCGGGCTGACCAATAGTAAACAAAGGGCTGACCAACGGCTTTACAAAAACGCAGACACAGCAGAACCAGAGACTTAATAGCAATATAATCAAAACAAGATTACGAGTAGAATATAAAGGAAGCAGATGAACATAGATACCTGGCTCTGATACCAATTGTGAACAGGATCGAGTGAATAGTGATTTGTGAACAGTAATAAATGAACAGTAAACCGAATAAAAGATAACTAGAGAACAGTAAACAGAATAATAATATAAACAAGTCTGATATCAATATGGTTAATGATCTGAGCATATATTAAAACTAGTAATGAAAACAGTTTTTTGAAATGATTATAAACAGATACTTTTATATATTGAGATTGCAAGAGCTTACAGTGCAATATGAGATGATAGCTCACTTCTTTAACACTTTTTACAAACTCGCACTAAAACTCTCTCTTGAAAATGAAACTCTAAAACCAACTCTGGTTTTTACAATGATAGTAAACTTATTTATAGACAACTCGGACTTCAATAGCCTTCAAATCCGGATGGGCAGATTCCAAAAGGATTTAAGTTCGTGAATTATTTTTGTCTTGTGGTTAATCTGGCACTTGCTTTTGTCGGTCACGGGTCTTGCTTTTGCATTTGCTTTTGTCGATCACGGGTCTTGCTTTTTTGCTTTTCACCTTGTCATCTTGTTACGAACAGGAATCTTGCTTTTGATCAGGAATCTTGCTTTGTGTACTGCCTTTTGTCTTTTGTCTTGTCACGAGCATCTGCTTTTGAGTTTGTCTGTCCAGCTGTCTATCCCTTCAGGTCATAATCATACCCATCATATGGGTCCTGTGCATAATAATCTGGTGGAGTATTGAGATTATCGGTAGGAGTCTGGGTACTGTTTTCATCGCTATCCGATAACTGAGATAGCTCTTCAATGAGCTTTTTCTTCTTTTCTTGTTTTGATAATTTGGAAGGTCCTGGGATTTTCTGGTTGATCTTGGCATTTTGAGGATTATTGCAAAACCATGTCTTGACAATGTTAAGATTGGAATATGAGCAATCATATTTTGCCCACCATTTGACCTTAAATATTCTTTTTATTGCCATAAGTTCCCACTGTGTACCTTCAATGATAGAACCAGTGATAGTATAGTCCCAAGAAATTATCCATGGAATAGCAAATAGGGCATGAAAAAGTAAGTCATGAGAATAAGGCTTGTCATTGATGGTGGTCTGTCTGAAATATTGCAATGCTTCTTGAGTAACAAGAGGAAGGATAGTGGAATCAGTGCCAAAATACGGCCACCAATCAAAAATCCATTGAGGGAAGTCAATCTTGCATTTCTTGTCAAAGAATATGAACTAGGAATGGGTTTTAGGTCTAATAAAAACATATTGAACCATGCCATTTGATAATCATGATAATTATAAGTAGGGGGATTAAAAGTCACCGAAAAAGGATTTGGCTTGTAGTGATCAGGAATCTTATCTGGAAGGACGAATTTGAGAATCTTGCGTTTGGAACAAACAATAAAGTTGGGGTTAGAAGGGTCTCTTGTGTGGGTAATTTCCACGGATTTGGTGTCAACTAAAATCAGCTCATAATATCTTTGGGTTTTTCGAATATCTTCAGGGGCATATTGAAAACCTGTTGGAAATACTTTATTGACATAAAGATAATGATTAATAAGTTCAAAATCATTTGTTGGTTGCCTAATGCTGGTACATCTGATATATTCTTGAATGGATTTTTGGTAATATTGACTAGGAGGGATTTGAGATTGAGAGGATAGTGTTTGGTTTTGAGATTGGGATGATGGTGCTAGAGAGGTAGCTTTTGAGCATAGGTTTGTGGAGATAGGATTGAGAATTCTTCTAGGGGAGCAAATATGTTTGGCATTTGAGGTGTTTTTGGTTGAAATGGTGATAAAGGAGGTTTTGAAGAACCATAATCTGATGGGTCTTGGATTTTTTGAGGTGATGAAGAGGGCTCAATCTTTTGTTTTCCCTTTTGGCAGGAAATCAGACTAATTTTTTCCTGTGTTTGGATCCTGCAAAAATTCATGTGTGAGGAAATCAGGAAGAGAATTATTCTCTCCTTTAATAAACTTTATATTAAAATCGAATACACTCAATATAGCTTGCCATCTGGCAAATATCTGCTTTGAAACAAGATTTTGAACATCTTTTTGTAAAACTTCTTTTGCTGATTTACAATCAATGCGTAGTAAAAATATTTTATTGTATAAATCATCTTGAAATTTTGATATGCACAAAACAATGGATTAAATTTCTTTTTTGATTGTTGAATAATTTTTTTGTGCTCCAAGCCATATACCAGAATGATATCGTACTATCTGTTCAGTGGTTTTTTGGGGAAGAACTTGTTTTAGAATACCTCCATATCCTATATCAGAAGCGTCTGTTTCAATGATGACTTATGCTGTAGGACTAAGAATACCAAGACAAGGAAGACTTAATACTTTTGTTTTGAGAAGCTTGACGATTTCAGTATATTGAGATGACCAGGAAATTAGATTCTTGCGAAGCCTTTTATATAAAGGTTCACAAGTTTGTCGTAAATGGGGAAAATAATCTGCTATGTAATTTAAGCAACCAAGAAATCTTTGTAATTGAGTCTTGTCTTTGATCTCATCAGGAAATTTATTTGCAAATTCAATTGATCTATCAATATGTTTGATAGTTCATTGAAATATAATATGTCCTAAAAATCTTATTTTGGTCTAAAATAATTTCATTTTGGTTTCTGATAAAACTAATCCATTATTTTTAATAATTTGGAAAAAAGCTTTTAAATCCTTAAAATGTTGATCAACTGATTTTGAAAATATTAATATATCATTAATATATGTTATACTGAAATTAGAATATTCATTAAAAATATCATTAATAATATTTTAGAATTCTGAAGGAGTATTCTTAAGACCAAAGGGCATTATATTCCATTCATAATGACCAAAAGGGACATTGAATGCAGTCTTGTACTTATCTTTTTCGTTAATCTGAATTTGCCAAAATCCAGATTTTAAATCAAATTTTGAAAATACAGTAGAATCATGAAGTCTATTAAGGAGATCATTTTTATTGGGTATTGTGTATCTTATCCATTGTAAAACCTTGTTTAAGGGTTTGTAATTAATAACCAATAATGCGTAGTAAAAACATTTTATTGTATAAATCATCTTGAAATTTTGATATGCACAAAACAATGGATAAAATTTCTTTTTTGATTGTTGAATAATTTTTTTGTGCTCCAAGCCATATACAAGAATGATATTGTACTATCTGTTCAGTGGTTTTTTGGGGAAGAACTTATTTTAGAATACCTCCATATCCTATATCAGAAGCATCTGTTTCAACGATGACTTGTGCTGTAGGACTAAGAATACCAAGACAAGGAAGACTTAATACTTTTGTTTTGAGAAGCTTGACGATTTCAGTATGTTGAGATGACCAAGGAATTGGATTCTTGCGAAGCCTTTTATATAAAGGTTCACAAGTTTGTCGTAAATGGGGAAAATAATCTGCTATGTAATTTAAACAACCAAGAAATCTTTGTAATTGGGTCTTGTCTTTGATCTCATCAGGAAATTTATTTGCAAATTCAATTGATCTATCAATATGTTTGATAGTTCTTTGAAATATAATATGTCCTAAAAATCTTATTTTGGTCTGAAATAATTTCATTTTGGTTTATGATAAAACTAATCCATTATTTTTAATAATTTGGAAAAAAGCTTTTAAATGCTTAAAATGTTGATCAACTGATTTTGAAAATATTAATATATCATCAATATATGTTATACTGAAATTAGAATATTCATTAAAAATATCATTAATAATATTTTGGAATTCTGAAGGAGCATTCTTAAGACCAAAGGGCATTACATTCCATTCGTAATGACCAAAAGGGACATTGAATGCAGTCTTGTACTTATCTTTTTCGTTAATTTGAATTTGCCAAAATCCAGATTTTAAATCAAATTTTGAAAATACAGTAGAATCATGAAGTCTATTAAGGAGATCATTTTTATTGGGTATTGGGTATCTTATCCATTGTAAAACCTTGTTTAAGGGTTTATAATTAATAACCAATAATGCGTAGTAAAAACGTTTTATTGTATAAATCATCTTGAAATTTTGATATGCACAAAACAATGGATAAAATTTCTTTTTTGATTGTTGAATAATTTTTTTGTGCTCCAAGCCATATACAAGAATGATATTGTACTATCTGTTCAGTGGTTTTTTGGGGAAGAACTTA
The DNA here is from genome assembly GCA_023935145.1 of Bretschneidera sinensis. NCBI lineage: Eukaryota > Viridiplantae > Streptophyta > Magnoliopsida > Brassicales > Akaniaceae > Bretschneidera > Bretschneidera sinensis. Next base: position 41,772,421 of record CM043700.1, read on the forward strand.
TTTTAGAATACCTCCATATCCTATATCAGAAGCGTCTGTTTCAACGATGACTTGTGCTGTAGGACTAAGAATACCAAGACAAGGAAGACTTAATACTTTTGTTTTGAGAAGCTTGACGATTTCAGTATGTTGAGATGACCAGGGAATTGGATTCTTGCGAAGCCTTTTATATAAAGGTTCACAAGTTTGTCGTAAATGGGGAAAATAATTTGCTATGTAATTTAAACAACCAAGAAATCTTTGTAATTGGGTCTTGTCTTTGATCTCATCTGGAAATTTATTTGCAAATTCAATTGATCTATCAATATGTTTGATAGTTCTTTGAAATATAATATGTCCTAAAAATCTTATTTTGGTCTGAAATAATTTCATTTTGGTTTCTGATAAAACTAATCCATTATTTTTAATAATTTGGAAAAAAGCTTTTAAATGCTTAAAATGTTGATCAACTGATTTTGAAAATATTAATATATCATTAATATATGTTATACTGAAATTAGAATATTCATTAAAAATATCATTAATAATATTTTGGAATTCTGAAGGAGCATTCTTAAGACCAAAGGGCATTACATTCTATTCGTAATGACCAAAAGGGACATTGAATGCAGTCTTGTACTTATCTTTTTCGTTAATCTGAATTTGCCAAAATCCAGATTTTAAATCAAATTTTGAAAATACAATAGAATCATGAAGTCTATTAAGGAGATCCTTTTTATTGGGTATTGGGTATCTTATCCATTGTAAAACCTTGTTTAAGGGTTTGTAATTAATAACCAATCTGGGAGCTCCTCTTTCTAATTCTGCTTGCTTGTGAACATAGAAAGCAAAGCAGCTCCAAGGAGATTTACTTGGCCTAATTAATTTTTTATCTAATAATGTTTTAATTTATTCTTGATAGTATTTTAATAATTCTTGATTCATCTGGATAGGTCGTGATCTTGAAGGAATATCATTTTCATCAAAATTTGGTTCATAAGGCAGAGATACTATATATTTTTTTCTTTCCCAAAAAGCATTTGGCAAATCAGCACATATTTCCCTCTTAAATAAAGTTTCTAAGTCCTTTATTTGAGATTGTATTTGGGATTCTTTAATTTGTTGTTCTATCAATAGCCACATCTTTAAAACTTAAGATGTATCCTACAAACTTTTTCCCTCCTAATATAATTTTTTTACCTTGTCTAATAACTAAATAATTGTTTACAGGCTTTTAAATCACGTTTGTCTCTTAAACTAATTGGACAACGAGCTTAAACATTCTTTGCCATAACTATAACAACAAAGAAGATTTTTAGCATTCTTAGATAATTTCTCAAAACAGCACCGATGCATTACACAGGGTACCAAACAAACTAAGCCCTTTTCCGTCTATGTAGAGTCGGCTAAAATGATCTTTTTATGCCATTCCGCTCTACTGAGGGCTCATTTCTCTATGAGATCACTGATGCCAAGATCTTTCCTAAAAGTACCCTACCATGTCTTCTTAGGCCTTCCTCTACCCCTTCTAACATGGACATTTTCCATAAGTCGCATGTCTATATAGATGCACCTGTAGGTCTTCATCTCACGTCCTAACTACCTTAAACACGTCTCCCTCATTTTGTTCTTCATTGGGACAACACTCACTCTCACTTGAATTATTTCAATATTAATCTTGGCCTTTCTTATATGACAACTAATCATACGCAGCATCCACTTCTCAGCTGCCCTCATATTCTGTACATATTAGTGCTTTACCGCCCAATACTATATGCCATAAAACATAGCTGCACTTACAACGGTCCTTTATAACTTCCCTTTTAGCCTGAGAGGTATCTTGCAGACAAATAGAATCCCCTATGTGCTTCTCCACTTCACCCATCCCGCTATGATTCCATCTCACTACTTCTTTATGGATACTTACGCGTCACTAAGTTGACATTCCATATACTCAGTATCAGATTTGATTAATATAAAACTCTGAGATTCCAAAATCTCCCTCCAAAACTCAACCTTGGCATAAATACCTTCTTTGATTACCCACTAGAACTATGTCATCATCGAAACACATGCACCAAGGCACATCATCCTGAATGTGCCTAGTACTTCCGTCCATCACTTGGGCAAAGAGGTAAGTGGCTAAAGTCGACCCTTGATGCAAGCCCATTGTGATCGGGAAATCCTCAGTCCCACCTCCATGTGTCCTTACTTGCATTAGTCACCAATACATCATACATGTCCTTAATTACTTGAATATATGCAAATATGAACTCCCCTATTCTCCAAGATGCTCCATAGAACTTCTCTATGAACCCTCTCATAGGCTTTTTTAAGGTCAATGAATACCATGTGAAGGTTCTTTCTCCCTCAAACACCTTTACAAATATATGGCTTCTGGTTGACCGACTTAGCATAAGCCCGAATTGGTTTTCAAAGTGTCTAGTGCCTTAACCTATTTGTCTCTCTTTTTTATACTTCTCTAAAAAATTAGTTGCATACCCATGCAATGCAGAGACAGATGAAAAAAAAGAAGCAAATAAGATATATTTAAGCATTAGCTTGATCGGTTTCTCAAGCCTCCATTGATGATGTGCTCCATTGATGAAGCCCTTAAACAAGGCAGTATATACTTTTGATATTTGGGCATCCATATCCAGGCTCCATGTAGCGTAACTTTAGAGTATTATATCTTCTTCTAAACCAAAAAGGTGAAGTGTCACATACGAAATCTCAAGGTGGTAAATAAAATGACCAACGCAACAGGAGGTGGAGTAATAAGCAAACTTTTTTATCTACTAGGAGATAACAGTGTAGGAAATAAGAGCCACACCAAGCGGAAACCTAGCCCTCATCTTTCGGAAAATAATAATCAACAGAAAATTATAGCTCAGCAGAATTAATGTGAATAATAGAAAAAGTCCGAACTCGACAATGGGAAAAGTACAAACTTTAGGATGGGTCTGTTACAGATTAGAAATGAAATACGAACATATTTATGCAAACAAAACTGAGTCTAAACAAGTTCGGCACATGCACATGGTTGACATGCTACCTGATGGAAAAAGTATTCTGCACATCACAAAAAGAAAATCCATGGCAAAGTGCAGGTGCCACCAAGATGGGATCCTAGGAGGGTGGTTAGGATGTAGTTCCAAGTTCCTACTTTTAGGACTTGCATATTATCAGCAAACATGGTTCCGAAAAAGATGACTCCTAAAGTCAGTTATTCGAGTCTCTACCAAATATCAGAGATTTGTGCCCAAGAGGCCTATCAAATTAAGATAGAATCAAATAGAACTCACTCAACTATTTAAAGTAACTAAAAGGAAAGAATCAGCAAATTAAAGAACTCGATGAATTGTATGGGAACCTCTCAAAAAGAAATCTATTCAAAAGCTAGAAAGGGAATCATTAACATTTTTTTTTCAATTGCCTTTGCCTTTGTTGAACATATTAGAAATAGGACACAGGATTTTGAGGGTTGACATCTCTTCTTCAGCAACCGACAACAACGTCACCAGCAGTGCAATTGAAACCCCAGGGTAGTGTCACAAGCGAATAAAGGGACTTCTTCAACTTTAGAAAAAATAGTTTTCGTTCATCTAAAAGGAAAAAAAGAAAAGCATTGGCCAGCAGAATATAACACAAAATAGAGTTGTTTCCGGAACCTGACACCACCACAAAGCCAGTACAGGTTTGATTCCCTTCAACATCATAAAAACATATTTCTAAGGCTTTCGCAATCCCTAATGATCATAAACCATATGATATCTATTCTTTTACTACAGGGCATCAAGATATATAAATAGAACACCATCATAAACTAACAAATTGACACTTTCTAAGATAAAAATTAAGGAAAGTATAACCTAAGACATTTAAAACTACATACCCTAGTTCTTACAAGCATAAACTGCAGGAGGAAGCAAATGAAAACTACTTCTCCGTTTCAATTAAATTAAAGGAGTAAGAGTAGAAACATATGAAGAATAAGACAAAATTGTCCCAGAAGTATATAATCAATTGATGTTTACTTAATAATGGATGGAGAAATAATGGAACACTATTAGCTTCATTGTTCAATGGCCATATTTTTATCGATGGTTTTCTCTTTTCGTTAGGTCAATTGGGCATATGAAAAAATGATGCTTACAATAGATGAGAGTATGAGACAACCAAATGGGAAGAGGATTATAGTCATATTGTTACTATCAATTGAAGCAACTAAAATTACCAAAAAAAAAAAAAGTATATTTTTATACTTGCCTTGTAATTACACTACGGATAGGATTATTCTGGTATTACTACTAGGAGTCTAAGATTAATAAAAATTCAGGATTCTTCAGAAAATTATTGCTTGGATATCCAGCATACAGCATATGCTTAAGCTCTATCACATGTTGCCTACAACACATGACATCATTCCATGGTTATGTTTTCATTGATAACTAACTTGGTGATGTCACGCACCAGTATCTGTACAATGTTGTGCAATCATTTGATTGGCTTGGTTTGGCTTAGCTTATTTTCAACTTAAAATTATAATCATATGCTTTACTTGATGATGCTTTAAGCTGATTTTAGTGTTATTTGATTGCACTTACAATACTAATTAAAGTGCTGCTTATTGTGAAATAATTTTAAACAAACCAAGCCATGCATTGGCCATAGAACATGGCAACATTTTTATTGGCTATGTTTTCATTCATAACCACCTTAGAAACATGTCAAAACTTTCTCATCTGATCTTCTGTTGTCATTTGAATGGTTGTGACATCTCATAATAGCCTTTCATTCATTAAGCCATCGTCGAACACTATCAATACCTCCTTAGTCCTTATAGTATCAAATTTTAGGGAGGCTACAATCTCATTTTGCTCCCTATACTCTCCCTTAAAACAGCTAAAATCCTTCTCTTCCCTCATTTTCCGTTCGCACTCTTAAAAGTTACCTCAATACTTCTCCACACACCCCACTTATCAAAAAAAGTACTTCTCACACCCCAGCGGTCCATCCTCCCTATAAACTTAAACTGAACATCTAATAACTACACTTCCCTATTCTTTAAATTATAATTTCACACTTAGTTGCATCTCTACTTTCCTGTTCTCCACACTTCGTTGGCTATTACCACATCCCTTTCAGTCCTCTAAGAAACCCCCAATTATCCTTTGCAATCTCTGTGTTGCTAACTCATTATTCTAGTGCAAAACAACTCTCAAACTTAACTAAGGCATTGTTTAGTTAGACTTCTGAAAACTTACTAGCAACTGATGACTGGTGACTGATTTTTCAAATTTGGACTTATTTCTTACAGGTGCAAATCAAAATTGTTTGGTATCATTCATTCATGTTTGGTAAATACAAGATGACTAATAGAACTTTTTTTTCACAACTTTATATACTTGATACGTACATGTATGATACTGTTTTGAGTTATAATTATTTATTAGACATAAATAACCACAAACTACATTATTTACCATTGATGAAGAAATTTAGATTTTTTAATCAAACATTTTTTATAACAAAGTAACATTAAAATTAATGGTAAGACAATAGTAATTTAAGGTGTTGAGATTTAGGTGGGTTTAGACAGAGATTAGAGTTTCAGACTGCGAGAGGGAGTAAAGAGACAAGAGTAAACTGGTCACTAACACTAAAGTTAGTATCATATATATAAAGAACTTAATATTATGAAATTACATCAATACCCTTAAACCCTAATATTCTTAATATTCTAACATTCCCCCTCAAGTTGGAGCATACTCCAATTTGTTAAAACGATACCCATCCAATACGTTACAAATAAATTCAAACCTAAATAATAATAAAACTTATAATAATTCGAGGCAACTAAGCTAAGACAATAGTTAGGTCACCATGTCGACACCACCTAACGATAATGGATCAACACGATCCATGAACAAGGTTCGGAGACATTGGACAAGACCCTCAACTTAGAGGTAAACAAGACAGACTAGAACAAGCTGCTTCACATAGATTGAATCCATGAAACGGGTTGGATTCAGTCGAGGGGCAAATCTGACTTGGATCTGGGTTGGGTCAACACTAAACAAAACCCAAAGTTTTTCTTTTCTTCTTCACGCAGCATCACCACAGATAACATGGGACTCATGGTCGGCGGCGGAATGTCGCGATCTCATCGGAAAGAAAGAAAATAGAATCTATTGAAGATGAAACAAAAGTCTTTGAAGAGTGAAAACACTTGAAGAACGTCGAAAAAACAGAATAGAAACTAAAAGTAGAATCTAAACCTAACTACATATTTTTTTCCTTTTTTTCATTGGTTTACCTAAGATTACCATAAGGGTCCAAAACCATGGGCTATAATTACCATGTTGAGATTTAGGCTAGGATTTAGACATATATTAGGGTTTCAGAGAGAGGGAGTAAAGAGGCTGTAAGCATTACTGGTTACTAACCCTAAGATTAGTAGTCATATATATTGAGAACTTAATATTGTGAAATTACATCAATACTCTTAATACTCTAACATAAGGCTTAAATACATTTTAACCCCCAAAGTTTAGGTGTAACTAGCACGTACATAAAACCCAAAAATTTTAAAAATATAATAATGTTAGCATTCTGTCCAAATTATTAACGGACAAGCATGTGTCATCCAAAAAAACATTTTTTTAGAAAATATAAAAGAAAAAGTAAAAATTTAGTTTGCATTTTAATATCTTAATTTTGTTTGTAAGTGAAGCTGCTGCTTCAAAACCATCAAGGGTGCAAAAGTTTTAATAGAAAAACATTGTTGTGCTATTAGGGAAGTTGAATTGAAATAAACAATTGTTGAGGAAGAACTTAACTTTGAAGATTCAAGTAATTAAATCCAATCACCATATTTTAATATGTAAACATAGACATGAAAGCTGTAACTAGTTAGAGAAAGAGAAACTAATGACAATCTCCTAAGCTGTAACTAGAACAGATTAAAAAAAAAAAAAACAAAAACAAAAACTGTAACGTGAAATATTGTTTGTGCCCGGAAGAGTAGCAGTACTGAAATGGATGTACTCAAGAAATAACCTAATGAAGATCCATAAAAGCAAATTCATCCACATAAAACCTTAATCTAGATCAGATCAAATTACCCAAGAAATTACTCTGCCTTATTTCTTTATCAACCAAGTAATCCACTCCCTCCATTTATTACATTAGATTCTAGACCAGATCTAATCCAAAAAACCAATTTTTCTTGTTGCAAAAACAAAAAAGCTGAGTTTTTGTCGCCAAAAAGAAAACACATCATAAGGAGCCCAGGCTGCTGGCGACAGATCAGCGAAGCCTAGGCCATTAGTGGAGAGAGATGAAGAGAAAGAGAATGGATGGGGGAGAGAGGACCATGAGTAAGGATGAGAAGAATCTCTGTAATACTTGATTTTTTTCATATTAAAAGAGAGTCAAATGTTAGCTAAATGTCGACAAGGGAAACTAGAGAAGAAAATGAAGGAGTGAGTTCATCGGAATCAATCACCGAAGACTAGAGGGAGATTTTGCCGAGAAGGATTGAAAGAATTTTCTTCTTGGCAGAAAATTAGAGGAAGAATAAGGAAGGTGTTGAGAATCAATGTCCATGTTAGGCCTAGCTGCTGGCTTAGAGTGGGAACAATGCAGGCCCAGCTTCAAAACCAACTCCATTTCCTCCACCACATAATGTCCATGTTCAGAATCAATGTTAGCCCACTATAAGTAATCACCAATCTAATCTAAAGTCCAATAGTATTGTTTAAGCCCATAGCTAGTTTGATGATGTAATTGCTTATAATTACAAAGTGGGGCAAAGTTAGGTATGTTGCTATTGGTGAGGTTGTGTGGAAGACAACATAATTAGATGTTTAATGGGTTTGTGTGGTAGTAAATAAATTTAGTTTAATTATATGTGTGGTGTAGTTTTCATTTGGTTTGCTATAAATACTCAAGTCCTTAAGCCTTGTAATTCATCAAGAAGAAAAACAAAACTAAGTGCTACATAAGAAAAGCTTTGCTAATTGGTATTTTGTGAGTTCTCTTTAGAGCGTTTTATTTTCTTCTTCCTAAAAATAGTTAGAGTTTTGTACTCTACTTATTCAACAATTGGTATCAGAGCGGGACGGTCGGTATCCGATATTTTTTGGAGTGAGTTTTCTTGAGTCGTGAGAATTTTGTATTCTACAAGTTTGTATCTTGAAATCAAATATGCTCGGT